>BSBK01003364.1:1977500-2300000 GCA_027943335.1 Chamaecyparis obtusa | reverse complement strand
AGTATTAAGGTCTTTTAGTTTAAATGGTATTTAGTACATCTCATCATGGAAATTATAGAGAATGGTTTGTTTAGCGAAGTTTGTTTTGCATATACCCGTGTTTGAATGAGAATGGAGATATCGCCTTGGAAACATGGGCGTATACGGGGTTTGTGATTTTATGTGGTTGCTGTAATAGTAGTTTTTGTGTTGGTTGTGGATAGCATAAAGTGCCGGCTGTGATTTTGAGCCGAGCTCAGTGGGTACTCTGTTTTGTGGTTAAAAGTTTGTTACAGTTGTAACCCGGCTATTAATTTGTGATTATGGATTTATTCGCTTTTGGTCGCGAATTTGCATTGACTTTGAGACACGACCCTGAGTCGTAGTTATAAACTTGGTGTAGAGAATTGGTTTCTTTTTGTCAAGCCATTGTTGTTATATGTGCTGTATTATTATAAATTTTGTGTAGGAGAAGGGTTTCGGCAATAAATAGGGAACCAAACATTTGTATAAATGTTATTCAGATGGCGTCGTTTGATTATCTCAATGAGTTTCGAGTCTGAAGTTACAGTCCCATTATTGTTAAGTTGTTTGCGAATTTGGGTTCGAAAATTCTGTGTGATATATATATGTAAGTGTATATATTTTTATAAGATTTCGAGTTTGACTTTTAAAGGGTTTGGATTCCGTTAATTGTATAGATTAATCGTTTGTGAATTCAGAGATTGGATTATAAGCAATATTCAAATCCTACTGTAGTATATGTGGGATTTTGATATTGTGGTTAAACCATGGCATAGCGAAGAGTATTGCGACTGTCATCTTGTGTATTAGCTTGAATCATTGAATGCATACAAACATTTTTCGTTGATTGTATCGTATTTAGATGATTTGAGAGTGTGTTTTAATGGGTTGAGTTTGAGAGCTCTGAAATGAAAACAACTACTATGATATCATTTTATTGTCAACACCATTACTAAATAGAGTAGTGAAATTTGTTATCTGGAAACAATTGGTTATTGATGTACAACGGAAATGATTATTTTCTATCTTAGAGCTAACTTTAAATTAATAAGATTTTACGTATATTTTGATAAATGTAGGTAAGTATTTGTATGTATACTTATAGGTGCTGAGTATATGTGTATGTATAAGTATTTATTTATAGGTATTAATGTATATGTATATTCTTATGAAATTCACTGTTAGTTTTATCATAGATTTATAATCCAGAAATTATAGTGAATACTGTTTTGGTAATAGAAATTGATTGTTTTTATAATTTGTTATAATTATATTTATGTGGATAGTTTCATTAGTAATATCTTGTTTAGTGGAATTTAAGTTAAATGTATCTTAGAAAAGACATTTCTTGTTATTAGATTTAGATATAGCTGTTAGAGGATTGAACAATGTGGTTATAAATATGGTTTCAAATGGTACTTGAAAGATAGAAATTTGGATTCAAATGATGTTTCTGTTTGCTGGTGCAATTGTTTTATTGTGGCAAAAGAAATATATGTATATTAGTTGGAATCGAAAAATTAGTTTAAGTTTTCTTCCAATTAGTATGATTTGAATTATGTGTATGTTAGATTATGCAAGTGTGATCCTTTAGGTTGGGTAGCTGTCATAAAGCGAGTTACTTGTGGTGAAAGAAATACGTTGTCAGATGCCCTCCGACTTCAGTCTGGATCCTTATGGGAAAGTTTATGACAGTTATTTAAACAAGTGGTAACAATTAAAATTCATGGGATGGGAATCATATAATAAGATAAGAATATCATGGTTTCACCTGACATAATGAGTTCTACGAGTGGCTAAACGTAGATTCATATGTTGACACCCATGGACTACTGGATCATCATCTTGTCATATTCTATGCGGGTTTATTTTCTGCATATCTGCATGTATGAAATTATGTACTTGCTTTACAATTTTGATGTGAAAAGAAAATTGTATTATCAATACTTCTGTTATTTGGATTTATTAATGTTAGATGTTATTAAATCTAACGTGCAGGTTTTGGAGGTTATTTCAGATTGATTTCTGTACTAAGCCCTGCTTGGTGTGTTGTGTTTTTGATGATTGGATTTTAGGTTCGAGATATAAATGAATACGGATCTAGAAGAAAGTTGACTTCTTATCTTTTAGAATCAGTGATTAATTTGGATGTACCTTAATAGTTGTTGTTTTACTTTTTGTAAGAGTAATGATATGTCGTACTCGGATGTTATGATCTGAAAAATATTACACTGCTGATTATGAGTATTCTATTGAACTTGTTGTACAAGGTTAATTGTAATGGATATTGTTTTAAAAAAAAAATTTGTTCGGGTTATAATTTTCTTTGTTTGATATGTTTAGTGCTCTATGGTAGTTCTTTTTCTTTGAGTTGGTTAGGGTATTACATTTGGTATCAGAGCCCAAGGTTTAAACACTCAGCACTCGAAAAGATTTATTAGTGGTTTCATTATGCTTCCTGCGAGATTTTAATTAAATCTCTTTTATAGGAATTCCAGTATGCCTCCCGTTACACAAGGAGCACGGGGATGAGGTATCCCTAATGCTGATGCCGAAGCAGGCAGAGGTAGAGGTGGACGTAGAGGCCGCGGTCGAGGCCTAGGTAGAGGTTGTGGCCTTGGTAGGGGTCAAGATCGTCAAGATAGGCTTGATGATGGAATTCCTCATGATGAGGATCAAAGGGGAATTCAAGCTGAGATACTTCAGCAGATTCTTGGTCGGTTGGATGGGATTGAAGCTAGGAATAACATTCCTGGTGGGGGAGCAAATATGCAGAATTTGTAGATTCCTAATGCCAATCAGGCTATTATAGAAGATCCTGTTATCAGAACTCAGCTGAAAGACATTTCTAAGCTCAAGGGACCATATTTTAATGGTACTGAAGCTGGTAATGAAGCTGAAGCCTGGCTTCTAAACATCGAAAGATGTTTTATTCTTCATGATTATCACACCAATGTGAAAGTTCGCTGGACTGTAATGCAGTTAAGATCTTTCCCATCAATCTGGTGGAATATGGAACTGGAACACCTTGGACTGCATATTTCTCAAGTCACTTGGGAGTTATTCATTGAAAGGTTTTGGGAAAGGTTTATGTCTGAGTACTGGCAACAAACCAGGTCTGAGGAATTCTTTAACATTTCTCAAGGGAACTCAACTGTGGAAATGTATGAAAGAAGATTCTTTCAGCTTAAGAAGTATTCTGGTTGGAATGAAGGTGATAAACCTTTAGTGCAGCACTTTGTCCGGGGTTTAAATCCTAAGATTGGTGAGGAAGTGAGAACTTTCAAGCCAAAATCTGTTAAGGAAGCTGCTGATCAGGCTAAGCTTGTGGAAATGAAATCTGGTTTTTCAACCAAGAGTGTTGTTAATTCATATGTTCCTAGTAGCATTAGAAATAAAAAATCCTTCAAGGATGACTCTAAGGCAACACCTAGTGGCTATGGTAGTAAATCCCAAAAGTGGAAATTCAATAAGTTTATCAAATCAGACAAGGGGTTTAAGGTCCCTGAACTACCTAAATCCATTAAACCTGCTGAAAGTGTGAAACAGAGTTTTACACAGCCACAAGAAAATTCCTCACAGGATAAGAGTACCAAAAGAGGAGTGGAATGTTGGCATTGTGGGCAGTTGGGTCACTTACAATGGAATTGCCCTCTTAAAGGCAATAATCAGGGAAGGCCAAGGGCATCGGGTTCTGAAGCTACTGTTGGTGACTTTGGAAAGAACCACCGTATTTTTGCTACTGTGGATCATAATCAAGTAGAACATCAGAACACGGTGATTGAGGCTAAAGGTACTTTTCAAGGTATGAAAATTTCCATTTTATTTGACTCAGGTGCCACTAATTCTTTCATTTCTACCAATTTGGTTAAACATTGTAATATTCCTGTGAGAGAGGCTGAGTTGGCATGGCAAGTTGAGTTAGCTTCTAGTTCTAAGGTAGATTCTAGGCTGATTGTGGTAAATTGTGAAATTCATCTTGAGGCATTTACCACTGTAGCAAACCTCTGAGTTATTCCTTTAGGAACTTATGATGTAATCTTAGGAATGGACTGGTTGGATCAGCACCAAGCTGTAATTGATTACAGCGAGAAGACTGTTGCATGCATTGATGATTTTGGGGCCCGTAAAGTCATTTTAGGGATTAAGAGGCCTATTTCTTTTAGAACTATATCCGCTAAACAACTCTATAGGTGTTTACGGAAGGGCTGTAAGCTGTTTGCTATTTCTGTCAATGATTTTTCTGAACCCATGGCCGAGCGGGCAAGTCTTGACCATCCTTTGCTTAAGGAATTTTCTGATGTGTTTGTAATGGAGATTCTGGGTATTCCACCCAAGAGAGAAATTGACTTTAGGATTGATCTTGTGCCTGGAACTGAGCCAATTTCTAAAACTCCTTATCGTATGACAGCACAAGAATTGGCTGAACTTAAGGTTCAACTTGAAGAACTCCTTGAGAAAGGGCTGATCAGACCAAGTGTCTCTCCCTGGGGTGCACCTGTTGTCTTCGTTAAGAAGAAAGATGGATCTCTTAGACTGTGTATCGACTACAGACAATTGAATAATTTTACTATCAAGAATAGGTATCCATTGCCTAGGATTGATGACTTATTTGATCAAGTTAAGGGTGCTAAGGTGTTTTCCAAAATTGATCTTAAATCTGGTTACTATCAGCTTCGAATTCAAGAAGCCGATATTCATAAGACAGCATTTCGAACTAGATATGGGCATTATGAATTCACTGTTGTACCTTTCAGTTTAACAAATGTGCCATCAGTATTTATGAGTTTGATGTAGGGAGTGTTTAGAACCTTCCTTGATAAGTTTGTAGTTGTCTTTCTAGATGACATATTGGTTTATTCTAACTCCTTGGAGGAGCATGAACAACATCTAAAGAAAGTTTTTGAATGTCTCCAAAGGAATAAGCTGTATGCTAATCCTGATAAGTGTGAATTTTTCAAATCTGAAATAAGCTACCTTGGACACATTATCACAGGAGATGGAATAGCTGTGGATCCAGCTAAGATTAGAGCTATTGTAGAGTGGCCAGCACCTACAAACGTGTCTGAAGTGAGAATTTTTATGGGTTTGGCAGTTATTACTGAAGGTTTGTGGCTAATTTCTCTAAAATAGCACATCCTATCACTTCTCTACAAAGAAAAGGTAAGAAATTTGTCTGGTCAGATCAGTGTGAAGAGGCTTTTCAGCATCTTAAAGATCGGTTGACTAGTGCACCTATTTTGGCAGTACCTGATCCTTGTAAAGATTTTGAAGTTTGCACGGATGCATCATTGGATGGGTTAGGAGTAGTTCTAATGCAAGATGGCAGAGTGATTGCATATGAATCCAGGAAACTCAAGGATCATGAAATTAACTACCCAACTCACGATTTGGAGCTTGCTGCTGTAATGCATGCGTTGACCAAATGGTGACATTTTCTTCTTGGACAACATTTTGAGTTGCGAACTGATCACATAAGTCTTCAATATATTTTCACACAGCCAAATCTGAATGCACGGCAATGCAGATGGATGGAATTTTTGTGTGAATATGACTTTGAAGTCAAATATGTGCAAGGTAAAGAGAATAAGGTGGCTGATGCGCTTAGCAAAAGATGTCATGAACTCTCTTCTTTAACTCTCACAGTGGATTTGAAGGAGAAAATATTGCAAAATCTGGGTTTTGATCCATGGTTTTTAGATGTGAAAGCTATTATGGATAGTGGCAGCACGTTAGAAGGCAGATTTGAAGGTTACTCTATTAGCACTGATGGGTTGTTGGTTTACAAAGGCAGTACTTATGTTCCTGAGGTTGGAGAACTATAGAATTTGGTTATGTCTGAAGCTCATAAAGCGCCCTATTCAGCACATCCTGGTGTTAAGAAAATGAATGCCAATCTGAAACAGTATTATTATTGGCTAGGTATGAAGAGAGATATTACTGACTTTGTTGCTAGATGTCTGGAATGTCAAAGGGTAAAAGCTCAACATCAACATCCTGCAGGTTTACTTCAATCTCACAGTGTGCCTGGATGGAAATGGGATACCATCTCCATAGATTTCATAGTGGGATTACCTTTATCAGTTAGGCGGCATGATGCAATCATGGTTGTGGTGGACAGGTTAACCAAAGTTGCACATTTTATTCCAGTAAGATCTTCATATAATGCAGCATCTATAGCATGTCTTTATATGGAGCAGATAGTTAGATTGCATGGAATCCCTAAGAAGATCATATCTGATAGGGACCCAGTTTTCACATCTTCACTTTGGAGGTCTATGCAGCGTGAACTTGGTACTTAGCTGAACTTCAGTTCTGCATATCATCCTGAGACTGATGGGCAAATTGAGTGTGTAAATCAGATTCTGGAAGACATGCTCAGGATGTACATCATGGATAGGCAGAACAAATGGGAAGAATTCTTGCATTTAGTTGAGTTTGCATATAATAACAGTTATCACAGCTCTATAGGTATGGCTCCATTTCAAGCTTTGTATGGACGACCTTGCAGAACACCCTTGAGCTGGGATAATTTGGAAGATAGAATTCTCCTAGGACCTGAAATGCTCCAAGATATGGAACATCAAGTGAAATGAATCAGGGAACACCTTGTTACAGCACAGGATAGACAGAAAAAGTATGCAGATTTGCATAGGATTGAGTGTCAGTTTATGGTTGGGGACAAAGTTTTTCTGCGGGTTAGACCTAGAAAAAGTCCAATTAGATATGGTAAAGGTTCCAAATTATCTCCACGTTTTGTGGGACCGTTTGAAATTCTGGAACGTGTTGGTCTGATTGCCTACCGACTTGCTTTGCCTCCCAGTCTATCTCGAATCCATGATGTCTTTCATGTGTCTGTTTTAAGGAAATACATACCTGATATCACTCATGTTCTGAATTGGAATGCATTACAGGTGATGGATGGCCAGTTGATGCTAGAACCAGTGCGAATCATTCAGCAAAGAGAGCTAAATCTCAGAGGTTGCAAGGTGGAGCAGGTAAAGGTATTGTGGGATCATAATGATGATACCTCTACAACATGGGAAGATACAGCGGCAATGAAATTTTCTCATCCTCATTTGTTTTTAGGCTTCCAGGAGTAAGCCTAAGCTGGTGGGGGAGGGTGTCATGACCCTGACCGACTATAGTTGATACCTTGGAACCTGAGATTAGTTCATTTTCTGGATGGTTGACACTTGTTAAGTTATTTCTATTATTCTGGGATTTTTTTTTTTATGTTGAACTTTTCGAGAATTCAGAGTTGATTCAAAATCTGATTCTCAGAAACAGAGGTTTTTATGTTGTCAGTATTACGCTACTTTCAGAATCTTAATATCTGAATCAGTTTGGATTCAGAGATCAAATTTTATTAATGATGTTAGTATGGTTCAATTTACCTTCGTCTGATTCGTACTTTCAGATTTGTTCTTAAGCTGGATTTTATAAAAATATATATATTTTCAGTAACCTGTGTATGTTGTTTGTCAGTTTATAAGTATAAACATATATATATATATATATATATATATATATATGTAAATTTATAACATTGTATAATTATACATACGTGTATATAAGTTCGAGTGCATTAGTATGAATAATTATATATATTTGTAATTGTAGATATTCGTGTGCTGGAATTTATATATATATATACAGGTTATAAATATTATATATATATATATACGTATACTTATTAATTGGAAAACAACATTAGTATTATTAATTTGGATATCGATATTAATAATAATATTAATATTAATATTAATATTGATAAGAATATTAATTAGTAAATTAATATTAATACTAAAGTCAATGTTAATATTGATCTTAACATTGATGTTAATATGGATAGTCTTGTTAGTATCTAATGTTATGTTGATATGTAAGTTAGTAACTATCTTACCTATCGAAGGATTCAGCTTTTCCATAAAACTTTTAACTAAACTCACCTAAGTTAGTCGATGCTTAGACTAGCGCTTGTTATGGGGGTTTTGGGTTTTTGGCTTATGGCGGCAAGTTAGTGGGTTTTTATGAAGAGCAGGCTTCTCGATTGGCGAGTTGGTACCTCGGCTGCCATGTGTTGGTATCTGCATTGCGTATGAAGTTTGGTTTCTTGCTCACTGTTATGAGCATTAATTTGGCACGATGTTGTATTCAGACCACCATCGTTGGTCTTGGTTGGGGTTATGGATGCTCTGTCGAGAATTTTTCTCTACGTTATCGTAGGGAAATTGATGGCAACTATGGAGGAAACTGTTTCTTCTCAGCATTTCGAAGGTTCACAATTTCCTTTATTGTGGTTCTGTTGTTTTGTTGCTGCATTTCTTGTAGTATCTTTTCTTAAAAGGCTTTCTCTGGTTCTTTGTGGCAAGGATTGGAGTGTTGCGAATTTGATAGCAGAGGGTTTTATCAGGCATCAACTCCTGTGTCATTTCATATTATCACAGGCAGGGGGCTCTTTCTCAAAACCCTACTCTTTTATCTGTATTATTTTAGTATGATATGGTGGTTATCGACTATTAAAAATGTTGTGTTTGGAAATTTGTACCCATCTTTAAGAGTATGCAAGGTATGGGGTTTCCATAGCTTAATCTAGTGTACCTAGTTTCGGATGTAAAATTTATTCAGATGCTTGATATTTCTGTACATTATCTCCTTCAAAAGTTTTGAAATGTTTTAAGTATTAAGGTCTTTCAGTTTAAATGGTATTTAGTACATCTCATCATGGAAATTATAGAGAATGGTTTGTTTAGCGAAGTTTGTTTTGCATATACCCGTGTTTGAATGAGAATGGAGATATCGCCTTGGAAACATGGGCGTATACGGGGTTTGTGATTTTATGTGGTTGCTGTAATAGTAGTTTTTGTGTTGGTTGTGGATAGCATAAAGTGCTGGCTGTGATTTTGAGCCGAGCTCAGTGGGTACTCTGTTTTGTGGTTAAAAGTTTGTTACAGTTGTAACCCGGCTATGAATTTGTGATTATGGATTTATTCACTTTTGGTCGCGAATTTGCATTGACTTTGAGACACGACCCCGAGTCGTAGTTATAAACTTGGTGTAGAGAATTGTTTTCTTTTTGTCAAGCCATTGTTGTTATATGTGCTGTATTATTATAAATTTTGTGTAGGAGAAGGGTTTCGGCAATAAATAGGGAACCTAACATTTGTATAAATGTTATTCGGATGGTGTCGTTTGATTATCTCAATGAGTTTCGGGTCTGAAGTTACAGTCCCATTTTTGTTAAGTTGTTTGCGAATTTGGGTTCAAAAATTATGTGTGATATATATATGTAAGTGTATATATTTTTATAAGATTTCGAGTTTGACTTTTAAAGGGTTTGGATTCCGTTAATTGTATAGATTAATCATTTGCGAAATCAGAGATTGGATTATAAGCAATATTCGAATCCTACTGTAGTATATGGGGGATTTTGATATTGTGGTTAAACCATGGCATAGCGAAGAGTATTGCGACTGTCATCTTGTGTATTAGCTTGAATCATTGAATGCATACAAACATTTTTCGTTGACTGTATCGTATTTAGATGATTTGAGAGTGTGTTTTAATGGGTTGAGTTTGAGAGCTCTGAAATGAAAACAACTACTATGATATCATTTTATTGTCAACACCATTACTAAATAGAGTAGTGAAATTTGTTATCTGGAAACAATTGGTTATTGATGTACAACGGAAATGATTATTTTCTATCTTAGAGCTAACTTTAAATTAATAAGATTTTACGTATATTTTGATAAATGTAGGTAAGTATTTGTATGTATACTTATAGGTGCTGAGTATATGTGTATGTATAAGTATTTATTTATAGGTATCAATGTATATGTATATTCTTATGAAATTCACTGTTAGTTTTATCATAGATTTATAATCCAGAAATTATAGTGAATACTGTTTTGGTAATAGAAATTGATTGTTTTTATAATTTGTTATAATTATATTTATGTGGATAGTTTCATTAGTAATATCTTGTTTAGTGGAATTTAAGTTAAATGTATCTTAGAAAAGACATTTCTTGTTATTAGATTTAGATATAGCTGTTAGAGGATTGAACAATGTGGTTATAAATATGGTTTCAAATGGTACTTGAAAGATGGAAATTTGGATTCAAATGATGTTTCTGTTTGCTGGTGCAATTGTTTTATTGTGGCAAAAGAAATATATGTATATTAGTTGGAATCGGAAAATTAGTTTAAGTTTTCTTCCAATTAGTATGATTTGAATTATGTGTATGTTAGATTATGCAAGTGTGATCCTTTAGGTTGGGTGGCTGTCATAAAGCGAGTAACTTGTGGTGAAAGAAATACGTTGTCGGATGCCCTCTGACTTCAGTCTGGATCCTTATGGGAAAGTTTATGACAGTTATTTAAACAAGTGGTAACAATCAAAATTCATGGGATTTGAATCATATAATAAGATAAGAATATTATGGTTTCACCTAACATAATGAGTTCTACGAGTGGCTAAACGTAGATTCATATGTTGACACCCATGGACTACTGGATCATCATCTTGTCATATTCTATGTGGGTTTATTTTCTGCATATTTGCATGTATGAAATTATGTACTTGCTTTACAATTTTGATGTGAAAAGAAAATTGTATTATCAATACTTCTGTTATTTGGATTTATTAATGTTAGATGTTATTAAATCTAATGTGCAGGTTTTGGAGGTTATTTCAAATTGATTTCTATACTAAGCCCTGCTTGGTGTGTTGTGTTTTTGATGATTTGATTTCAGGTTTGAGATATAAATGAATATGGATCTAGAAGAAAGTTGACTTCTTATCTTTTAGAATCAGTGATTAATTTGGATGTACCTTAATAGTTGTTGTTTTACTTTTTGTAAGAGTAACGATATGTCATACTCGGATGTTATGATCTGAAAAATATTACACTGCTGATTATGAGTATTCTATTGAACTTGTTGTACAAGGTTAATTGTAATGGATATTTTTTTTAAAAAAAATTTGTTCGGGTTATAATTTTCTTTGTTTGATATGTTTAGTGCTCTATGGTAGTTCTTTTGCTTTGAGTTGGTTAGGGTATTACATGATGAGACTACCTTGTATCTATTCTATGTTTCCTCCATTTAATTTTGGTTGCCTCTAGTAGTAGCGATTTGAAGTTTTTCTAAGAGTCTTGTATTACTTTGCATCCTTAGAATTTGTTTAGCACCCCTTTCTTATTTTTTATGATTGTATGTGTAGGGACTGGTGTATATTTCCTCAACACAATGAGGTGGGTGTTAGGGTTCCACATGGTTGGGTGGTAGGGATTTTATTTTCCATTGAGGTTTGGTGGTCTTGTTCATGTGCTTGGATGGTTCATAGTTATTGTTACCATATGCATATTTCTCAGAGATGCTTCATCATACTTGTACCATCATGTTGTTGGAGATTTGCCAGCACGGCAGTAGTGACTATATGTTTGTCATTGATGATAACATATGGTAAGTAGCATGCGTGGAAGACTTATGAAGT
This sequence comes from Chamaecyparis obtusa, assembly GCA_027943335.1. Taxonomy (NCBI): domain Eukaryota; kingdom Viridiplantae; phylum Streptophyta; class Pinopsida; order Cupressales; family Cupressaceae; genus Chamaecyparis; species Chamaecyparis obtusa. The sequence goes on along the minus strand of BSBK01003364.1, from coordinate 2,288,495 downwards.
TAGCTTTTAGTATATGTTGCATGGACATGTTATCAGCATGATATCATGGGTGCAAAGGTTAACTATTAGTACAGACAATTATAGAGCAGCTTGTGTTAGCAGTGTTTGATGGGGAGGCTAGGATAGACTAGCTAGTTTATGCTCTGATCCTTACCCAAGGACCCAATTGTACTCCTGAAACCTATGATTGGTCTATAGGATACCTTACACATTCAAGGACCCCCTAAACCTGCCTAGCATGATCACCAAGTTTAGCAGTTTGACCTTGCAACACTCCAAGCTCTAACTTCTAGCTTCATCCCTTACATAGGCTTATAAGGGTCTTCTTGGGTTCAACTCCATTCCCAAGCTCCAAAAGAGGATTTCATGAGTTCTAAGATGTTTTTAGGGAATTTGAAAACTTTTCATTGCATTGGCATAGTTGGGTCATCACCTGATTTGAGGGTTCCTTTGCAATTTAGGGCTACAAGGAAGAGGCCTAATTAGCCCTCCTTCCGGTTTTATAGGCTTTTTGACACCTTTCCATCAAAGATTCAACACACCTGTTCTAAAAAACATCTACTACAAATGACCCATTCTCAAGGATTTTTATGGTCTCAGGCTTCCAACAGGCCATACAACACCTGTGCCAAATATGAGGATTTTAAGAACTTCTTGGTCTCTTCACTGTCACCTAGTAAACTAGATTCCAATAGCACCTCTCCAAAGCTATTCAAACCATATCCTTCATAGAACTAGGCCTTCATCAAGGTTTCTTGCATCCCTCCAAAGCTCATGTCATGAAACTCTTTCCTCTACTCTAAAGAGTTCCTTGTTTGCTGACTGCTCCTAGCCGGGCACTGTCAAGCTCGCCTAGGGCTCTGTCAAACACATGTTTGCTCTTGCTTGTTGGGCCCCTACTTTCATATTATTAGAAGTTAGGGTCTGTATTCTTAGATTCCATAGTCCCATGGTATGTCCATAGTGGAATCAAGATCTACAGCCCCATATGTACAAAGCTCTCCAAACTGGTAGAGCACTAAGAAAATGAAAGAACTCAAACAAAAAGCACACCAAAACCTTTATGAACTAATCTAATGCACACATATAAAGGATGAACACACACAAAACAAAATCTCACACAAATATTCACTCCAAACTCCAAATATTCACATTACAACAGTCTAAAATAGTGACTGTTTTACTCCAGCAGCGTTCAGACTGGTCTGCCATACTATCTCTGTACAATAGGATTGCCAACCCTTGCATTAGGGTTTTTAAGGTCTAATATAGGCTTCTCCTTAGTATGTGTGTGATGTTAGGGCTTCTTATCCTCTGAGGTTAGGTTAGGTTAATACAATGAAAAAGTTTCTTAGCAACTTTTAAAAGTTGCTAACAACTTTTAAGCAGCTTTTGTTGCACAAAACAACTTTGCTTCCATTTGTCAATGACCTCTACTATAAGCCTCCTAAAGCACTCACATGTGCTCAACTTCAACCATATCTACCCTAAAAATTCCAACCTCCTATCAAAGCACTGATTTTAGGATGACAACATTTCCTGAATCGTTGTGCCATTCACATTGGAAAGACCAGCTGAACTTCTAGGACCTAGCCTAGGCCTAGACACACAAGCATGAGCTAAAGCTCTTATTTTAATTACAAACTTCACTAAAGAAGTGTCTTTCACAACCAAAATTGGATGGTGGGAGCCCTTAGAAGGGTGCTCCTACACCATACTCCCCCTTAGCACAACTAAGGCACTTTGGGGTCAAGAAGAGCCAAATCAATACCAAACTTCTTGAACTGTCCTTCCTCAATCCAGGTGTCTTTAGATTTAGACTGATCCTTCAATTTGATTAGGTGCTCCATGTAAACTTAATTCCTTGTAGTATTCTTCACTTTAGATTCCAAAACCTTCTCTGCTTGGGCTGGCTTCTTCTTGGGCAATGCATTAGTGTCTATATCTTGCAGTACCTTTGGTGGAGCTGTATCTTGCTGACTGATATCTCCCTTGAATCTGATCAGGTCTACAACATTAAACACTGGTGAGATGGCTAAGTCTGATGGCAAGTCCACTTTGTAGGCATTCTCTCCATATTTGGCTAGAATCTTACATGGGCCTACTCTCCTCATTTGTAGCTTGGTGGGCATGCCCTTCTGCATCCTTTCTTTTCTAAGATGGACCATGACATAGTCCCTAATCTGAAATTGTACTTATTTCCTCTTTTCATCCACTTTAGCTTTGAGTTTATGAGTGGATTCCAAAATAGACTTCTTCACTTGCTCTTGAACCTCCTTGATAGTTTGAGTGAAATCTTCAGCTTGTCCACTCTTCAACTCCATAGAACCTAAGTCTCTCAACTCACACACTCCTCCAGGGTGTCTTCCATACACTATCTTAAAAGGACTTCTTCTTGTGGTCCTATTTACACTGTCCTTGTAAGCATATTTAGCTTGAGATATAACAAGATCCCAAGTCTGCCCATACTCCTTTGTCAAACAACTTAGCAAGTTTCCAAGCACCCTGTTGATGACCTCATTTTGACCATCAATTTGAGGATGGTATGCTGAACTAAAAGAGAGATTAGTTCCCAGGCTTTTCCATAAGGTTTGCCAAAAATGGCCCATGAACTTGCTATCCCTATTTGACACAATTCTCATAGGAAGTCCATGAATCCTAACTATCTCCTTGAAGAATAGATGTGCTACATAGCTTGCATCATGAGTAGTTCTACATGGACTAAAATGACTCATCTTAGAGAACCTGTCAACAACAACATAGATGCTATCCATACCTGATTTGGTTTTAGGGAGTCCAACCAGAAAGTCCATACTTACACACTCCCAAGGCTTATTTGGAATTTGTAGAGGTTGATAGAGTCCTGCATTGCTTGAACCTCCTTTAGCTCTTTGACATACTCCACATTGCTCTACATACCTCCTTACATCCCTTGCTAGCTTAGGCCAAAAGTAGTATCTCTGTACTAACCCCAATGTTTTGTTTATGCCAAAATGACCACTAAGACTGCCATTATGCTTCTCTTGAATCAAATTTTGCCTCATGGATCCTCTAGGTACACAAAGCTGATTACCTTTAAACAACAATCCATTTTGAAGGGTGTAATCTGCAAACTCACGATGGAAATGGTTCTCAAACTCTAGGCACACCTTGTAGGCTTGTGAGAATTCTTCATCCTCCTCATATAAATCTTTAAAACCTACTATTCCAATGCTTTGTAGCTATACCTCTTGGACAGTCAATAACTTCCTACTAAAGGCATCTGCTACCTTGTTGAGCTGCCCTTTCTTGTGCTTGATTGTGAAGGTAAAGAATTGGAGATACTCCATCCACTTCAAGTGCCTATTACTAAGCTTCTCCTAAGTGTTTATGTAGCTTAAAGCCTGATTATCAGTAAACACCACAAATTCTTTTGGAAAAAGGTAATGCCTCCACTTCTTGAGAGATTGTACCAATGCATACAACTCCAAGTCATAAGCTGAATACTTCTTCTTTGCCTCATTGATTTTTTCACTAAAGAATGCCATAGGCCTTCCTTCTTGACTCAATACACCCCCTACTACTACACCACTTGAATCACATTCAATGGTGAACAAATTGTCAAAAGTAGGTAAGAGTAAGATAGGTTTGGTAGCTACCTCTTGTTTCAATGTTTGAAAAGCTTTCTCAGCTGCTTTAGTCCATTTGAACTTTGTTTTTAGTCCTCCTTTGATGGTGTCAAGCATTGGTGCACATATCCCACTGAAGTTCCTCACAAAATTTCTATAAAATTGTGCCAAGCCATGAAAACTTCTAACTTCAGTCCCTGTTTTAAAGGCAGGCCAATTCAAGATTGCCTCCACCTTGCTTGGGTCCATTTTCAAAGTACCTTTGGACACCACAAATCCTACGTAAACTAGCTCTTGCTGCATGAACTCACACTATTCCAGATTGATGGCTAATTTATCTTCATGTAGCTTCTTCATAACCAACCTTAAGTGCTCAAGATGCTTTGCTTTTGTTTTGCTATAGATGAGTATATCATCTAGATACACCACTACAAATCTACTTGTGAAGTCCTTCAAGACCTCATTCATTAAACTCATGAAGGTGCTTGGGGCATTGGTAAGCCCAAATGGCATTACAAGCCATTCATACAATCCATCTATGGTTTTGAAAGCAGTCTTCCACTCATCACCCTCCTTTATTTTGATTTGGTGATAACCACTCTTTAAATCCAACTTAGTGAAGTACATAGCACCTCCTAAGAAATCCATCAAATCTTCTATTCTTGGAATTGGGAACCTATACCTAATAGTGATCTTGTTGATAGCCCTTGATTCTATGAAAAATCTCCAATTTCCTCCTTTCTTGGATGCTAAGACCACTAGGACTGCACATGGACTAATACTCTTCTTGATCAGCCCTTGATCCAATAGCTCTTGCACTTGTCTTGCCACTTCTTTGTTCTGATCAGGGGTAAGCTTGTATGCTACTTTATTAGGAAGAGATGCACCAAGTACAAAGTCTATTTGATGACTTATGGCCCTTCTTGGAGGTAGTTTTTTAGGGGTTTGATCACTCACAATAGCTCTGAATTCTTCCAACATTTTCTGCACTTCTAAAGGTGTCTCTACCTACAACTTCTTGTCTTCCTCCGTTGGCTTCACCATGATAGCACATCCTATGGTCTCCTCTTCATGTAGTGCTTGTAAGAACTCCTTACCACTGCTAAGCAACACACTAGGTGTCTTTGAAGTCCCCTCTTCATTCTCTATTAAGGACTCAATCTTAAAAGTCCTCCCATCCTTCTTGAAAGAAATGGAGTTTTCCTCTCCATCATAGATCACCTTTTTATCAAATTGTCAGGGTCTTCCCAATAGAAGATGGCATGCATCCATGGGTAAGATGTCACAAAGAACTTTGTCTTTATAGCCTCCAATGGAGAACTCTACCCATGTCTGCTCATTCACTAGCACACTTTTCTCTTGGTTCAACCAAGTCACCTTGTATGGATTTGCATGGGGAACCTTTGTGAGTTTAAGCTTCTTTGCTGCTTCCTCTACTATGATGTTATCAGTAGACACTGAATCCACTATAACCTTGCATACTTTTCCTTGTATCTTGCATCTGAATCTAAAAAGAGCTCTTCTCTGCTTGAGTTCACCTTGATTAGGCTTCCTGATGAGCACTCTCCTGAACATCAAGTTCTCACCCATTTCTGATTCTAACTTGCTAACTTCATTAGTACATGAGCTACTTCTGTCTTCTTGGGTATAGGCTACCCTCTTCTCATTGTTTGAGGCTGATGGCTTATTAGGACACCTATAGGCAGGGTGTCGAAGCTGTCCACATTGATAGTATTTCATTGTGGCAAAGTAGGAGCTGCTTCTTCCTGCTCTTCTTCCTCTATTCCCTTGAGAACCTCTTCCTCTACCAAAAGATCCTCTTGTACTAATTTCTGAACTTTTTTCCAAGAGTCTACTCTCTCCTTGGCTTCTTGAGTTACCACCTCTACTAGAACCTCCTCTTTGACCCCCTATAGAGTCTCTATCTCTTCCCCTATTCTTGGAGTTAGGTTCTTGCTTTCTTCTTTGTTTATCTTCAAGCTTTTGTGCCATATGCTGAAATCCAAGTACTATGGTGGGAGTACAAAAACTCATCTCCTCTGCTATGCTCCATTTCAAACCAATTAGGTACCTTGCCACTTTAATGCTTTCTTCTTCTTTGATCTTGGATCTCAAGCTCAACTTGTGGAACTCTTCAGTATTGGTGGCTACATCCATCTCTTTTTGTCTAAGATTCAATCTCCTCCTATGCTACTGGATTTCATAATCTGTTGGTAGGTATGCTTCCTTCACTTTATTGACCATTGCTTTCCAATTAGAGATTGGGTTCTTTCCCTCTTTCTCTCTTTCACCTTGCAAGTAGTTCCATGAGGTTAAAACTTGTCCTCTCAACCTAGACTTGGCCACTTTGACCTTCTGTGCCTCTGAGATCTCTTCACATTCAAAGTGATTCTCCATGCCTTCAATCTATTGCATCACAAGCCCTGTATCCATCTTGCCAGTCAGTAATGGGACACCTTCAAGTGCCTTGCCTATGATAGCCTTCAGGGCTTTAAGAAATTTCTCATCTTGAGTTGGAGGATCACGTGTAGGTACATCATCATCAATGGTTTTCTCTTTCCCTTTTGCATCCTACTCCTCCATCCTGTCTTCAACCTTATCTACTTTTTCTTGGACATCATCCAAGAGTTGCTCCATTTGCATCAATCTTTCCTACAGGAGTCTATCAGCTTCCTCCTGATCTTCCACCTTCTTAGAAAGCTCTACATTAGTCACCATTTTCTTCTTGTGTGATGATCCAACTAACTCTTCTGATGGTTGAAACATCCACTTTCCACTTCCCAAGCCTTAAGAGGCTCTGATACCAATCTGATGGGGAGGCTAGGCTAGACTAGCTAGTCTATGCTCTGATCCTTACCCAAGGACCCAAGTGTACTCCTAACACCTATTATTGGTCTATAGGGTATCTTACACATTCAAGGACCCCTTGACCTACCTAGCCTGACCACCAAGTTTAGCAATTTGACCTTGCAACACTCCAAGCTCTAACTTCTAGCTTCATCCCTTACATAGGTGTATAAGGGTCTTCTTGGGTTCAACTCCATTTTGAAGCTCCAAAAGAGGATTTCATGAGTTCTAAGATGTTTTTAGGGCATTTGAAAACTTTTCATTGCATTGGCATAGTTGGGTCATCACCCGATTTGAGGGTTCCTTTGCAATTTAGGGCTACAAGGAAGAGGCCTAATTAGCCCACCTTCCGATTTTATAGGCTTTTTGACACCTTTCCCTCAAAGATTCAACACACCTATTCTAAAGAAAATCTACTAAAAATGACCCATTCTCAAGGATTTTTAGGGTCTCAGGCTTCCAACAGGCCATACAACACCTGTGCCAAATATGAGGGTTTTAAGGACTTCTTGGTCTCTTCACTGTTACCTAGTGAGCTAGACCCCAAAAGCACCACTCCAAAGATATTCAAACCCTCTCCTTCAAAACAATATGCCTTCATCAAGGTGTCTTACATCCCTCCAAAGCTCATTTCATGAAACTCTTTCCTATGCTCTAAAGAGTTCCTTGTCTGCTGACTGCTCCTAGCTGGGCACTGTCAAGCTCACCTAGGGCTCTGTCAAACACATGTTTGATCTTGCTTGCTGGGCCCCTACTTTCATAGTATTCAAATTTAGGGTCTATATTCTTAGATTCCATAGTCCCATGGTGTGTCCATGGTGGAATCAAGATCTACATCCCCATATGTACAAAGCTCTCCAAACTGGCAGAGCACTAAGAAAATGAAAGAACTCAAACAAAAAGCACACCAAAACCTTTAAGAAATAATATAATGCACACATATAAAGGATGAACACACAAAAAAAAAAATATCACACAAAGATTCACTCCAAACTCCAAATATTCACATTACAACAATCTAAAACAGTGACTGTTTTACTCCAGCAGCGTTTAGACTGGTCTGTCGTACTATCTCTGTACAATAGGATTTCCAACCCTTGCATTAGGGTTTTTTAGGTCTAATATAGGCTTCTCCTTAGTATGTGTTTGATTTTAGGGCTTCTTAGTCACTGAGGTTAGGTTAGGTTAATACAATGAAAAAGTTGCTTAGCAACTTTTAAAAGTTGCTGACAATTTTTAAGCAACTTTTGTTGCACAAAACAACTTTGCTTCCATTCTTCAATGACCTCTACTATAAGCCTCCTAAAGCACTCACATGTGCTCAAATTCAACCAAATCTACCCTAAAACTTCCAACCTCCTATCAAAGCACTGATTTCAGGATGACAACATTCCCTGAATCATTGTGCCATTCACATTGGAAAGACCAACTGAACTTCTAGGACCTAGCCTAGGCCTAGACACATAAGCATGAGCTAAAGATCTTATTTTAATTAAAAAATTCACTGAAGAAGTGTCTTTTACAGCCAAAATTGGATGGTGGGAGCCCTTAGAAGGGTGCTCCTACACTAGTGTTCCTAATAGAGTAACAGATAGTGTTCTATGTATGGTTGTTCGTATAGTTATCATGGAGCCTTGCGCACTTGGATATATCATGAAGACATATTAGTGATGTTACATTCATGGATGTAGAGTCTGATGATTAGTAGAAGTGAAGTTATGCAGTCACTATTCACCAGTAGTAGTTTCCTATGTCTATTCAGAAGAGTTGATAGAGATTATATTAGTTCTAGAGTTGTGCCTATCCTTTCGGTATGCACCCTTGGATTTAAGCTTGGAGAAGTATTAGTGATGTTTAGTTAAGAGTGCATGAAGTAATTCAACTTGAGTAGAAAGATATAGTTATTTTGGTAGAGCCGATAGTGTGTAGGGAGCATCTACAATTATCTTATTGGACAGTTCCCAGAATATGTTGCATGCTTAGTAGAGCCAACTAAATTATTATTGGAGTTTTTTATCACTTCTCTAATATGATTTCAAGGTGGTTCTAATAGACTGATTTGATTATATCATTTAGAGGAAAGATATTTATAGGCAGTCATTTGTGATTTCTTGAGTGTGGTTCATAGTTGATTGTGAAGAGCAGAGTAGAGTGTGCAAAGTGTTGAACCATTATAAGAAGGTCTATGTGACCAAGTAAAGTGTTTGTGCTATACACTGGAACTGACCCAAATAGCAGGTCTAAGCGCAGCTCACCAAAATCTAGATATAGTGTGTATCTATTATTCAAAAGGTTGTAGCCTTTGCCCCTTTGAGTAGTGTTCTCTTGGACAGTGCATCCTCTCCCCTAACAGGGACTATTGTAAAAGACTCCTAACAAGGTCCAACCCTTGACCAGGTCTAGTGTACTAAATATATTGTAAAGCAACTCCTAAAAGGGTTAAGGATCTTCTAACAAGGATCATAATACACTAGTGCAGAATATTAGTGGGTGTCAATTCCCACCGGGGTTTTTACCTATTTGGGTTTCATCGTAACCAAAATATTGTTTTTGTGTTCAAGTTTTCTTTCATTGTGTTTATGCTTTATGTTTAAGTATACTTAATTGGATAAAGAATTAAAACTTGTAGATAACTGATTCACCCTCCCCCTCTCAGTTATCTCTTGGGACAATTCCTAACAATTGGTATCAAAGCCAAGTGCCTTGGAGAGAAAGTTTAACAGCTTGAGGTTGATCAGATGGCATTCTTCAGAAAAGAAAGTCCTAAGTTTGATGGAGAGAATTATCTTGATTGGAAGAACAAGATGGTGACTCATTTACAATGCATTGCTTTTGAAGTTTTTGATGTAACTATCAAAGTAGTCAAGATCCCTACCTTAGAAGACCTTGCAAAGGATGATGCTACTGATAATAAAAAGGAATTATTCCATCAGAATGCAATAGCCAAAGGATCCCTTATCAGCGCCCTATTTGATAGTGAGTTTTCAGAAATAAAGAAGGTAGATACAACCCACAAAATATGGAAGTACTTGGAAGACATATTTGAAGGAGACAAACAAGCAAAGGATGTGCACAGAAAGACATGGAAGAAAAGATACAATGCATTAGAGATGCTTCCCGAAGAAAACATCAAAGCTTACAATCAAATGATCAATGAAGCAGTTGCTGGAATCAGGAACAATGGTGGAGAGATCTCAGAAGAAGACATTGTGGATAAATTGATGACTACTCTCACTCCAGAATATGAAAACAAGATCAACATCCTTGATGAGACCATGCAGCTTACATCAAATTTCAAGAGAGAGACCTTGATCAACAAAATCTCAGCTTTTGAGATTTCAAGATTGAAGATGAAACCTAAAAGTGAGACAACCTTCAAAGCAATAGTTCATGGTAAGAGATCTGCAAACACTTTTGGTAATTTTGATGATGAAGAGAAAACACTAGATGATTTCATTGCTATGATTTCCAAAAAAGAAAAGAAAGGAAAAAGAAAATATGAAGGTCAATTGTCATTTAAATGTTTTTCATGTAATAAGATTGATCACTTTGCATCTAAATGTCCCTTAAGAGATATAAAGTTAAAAAATGACTACAAGCCTAAATACTCTAAGGAATGTTACTATGCTGGAGATGGAGTTTTAGATGATGATTCAACTAAAGAAGAAATTGGATTTGTTGCTATCATAGAGAAAATGAACAATAAGACAAATCATGAAGATGAGAAAGAGAAACAAGAGCTAGCGTTGATTTCACAAGTTGATATAAGGATAGACTGGATTATAGATAGTAGTTGTTTGCATCACATGATAGGTGATATAGACAAATCTGTTCATCTAGACAAATATAATGGTGGCATGGTTAGATTTGGAGATAACACTCCTAAACCCATTGTTGGTATAGGAGCCATCACCTTGGATGGAAAGAATAGTACTGATGATGTTCTTTATGTTGATGGTTTGAAACATAACCTACTAAGTGTTGGGTAGTTACTTGACAAAGGTTATAGATTGGAATTCAATGGAAACAAGTGCATCATTAACAAAAAAGAAGGAGAAATAATAGCATCAGGATCAAAGACTAAAGGTAATGTTTTTTAGCTTAATCCAAAAGCAAGTTGTTTTGTTTCTAAAGTAGATGATAGTTGGTTGTGGCATAAAAGACTATGTCATATCAATTTTGATAACATAGTTAAGATAAGCAATGTAAAGGCAGTAAGAGATCTACCTAGCATAGCAAAGCCAGTTAATACTATATGCAGGGAATGTGTGATGGGAAAGCATGTGAGAAACTCATTCAGGAGCAAGCTCAATTCAGTAGAGAACAAGTTGGATCTGATTCATATAGACCTATGTGGACCAATGCAAACAAGATCATACTATGGTGAAAGATATTTCATTTTGTTTGTTAGAAGCATTTGAAAAGTTCAAGATATTCAAAGCTAAGGTTGAGAATGAACCTGGACTAAAGATAAAATGTCTGAGATTGGATAGACGAGGAGAATTCACCTCTGATAGATTCTATGAGTACTATGAAGAACATGGCATAAAGAGGTAGTTAAGTGCACCTAGAACCCCTCAAAAGAATGAAATTGTAGAGAGAAGGAATATGATCATCCTTGATACAGCGCACACCATCATGATTGAAGCAAAAGTTGCTCACACCTATTCGAGAGATGCAGTCAATACATTAGTCTACACCATCAATAGAATTCAATTGAATTCTGGCGCTGAAAAAACACCATATGAGCTATGGTTTGGTAATGTTACCACAATAAAATACTTTAGAATCTTTGGAAGCAAGTGCTACATCAAGAGAGATGAAGCAGTAGGCAAGTTTGATGCAAGAAGCGATGAAGGTATTTTCTTTGGTTACTCTACTAAAAGTAAAGCTTATAGATGTCTCAATTTAAGATTGAAAAAGATCATTGAAAGTGCTCATGTTAAGATTGATGAAAAGTTTATGGTTCAAGAAAGATATCATGATTACTCACCCATGATTGAAGAAGAACCCATACCCTCCACTAGTGAGATAGTTATTGAAGAAATGTTTGACAGTATTGATGTGTTATTCAATGACCCTAAGACAAGTGAAGAAGAAACTCCTAAGGCTGATGAATCAACATCACCTAAGGTTCCAAAGTTTACATCTAGAAACCATTCCAAGAAAGACATCATTCAAGATTAGAGCGGAAAAATCTTAACCAAATCACAAGAAAAGAACTCAGCTAGCAATGAGGCAGTATGCTTACTATCTCAGATTGAACCCTTAAGTGTTGAAGATGCATGTAATGATTCTGATTGGCATGATGCTATGAAGAATTACACTTGGGAACTAGTCCCAAGACCTAGAAATAAGAATGTTATTAAGAATTACACTTGGGAACTAGTCCCAAGACCTAGAAATAAGAATGTGATTGGAATAAAGTGGATATTCAAAAACAAGATGAATGAAGATGGTACAATAGTAAGGAATAAAGCAAGGTTAGTATGTAAGGGATATGTGAAAAGAGAAGGCATTGATTATTCAGACACATTTGCACCAGTGAGCAGATTAGAAGCTATTAAGTTGTTTCTAGCTTATGCAACATTCAAAAACTTCAAAGTTTATCAGATGGATGTCAAGTCAGCATTCCTAAATGGTGAATTAAAAGAAGAAGTATATATTGAGCAACCGGAAGGATTTACTCTATCAGACGGACCTAATATGGTATGCAGATTGAAGATCCCTCTATGGACTTAAGAAAGCCCCTAGAGATTGGTATGAGAGACTTGATGGATATCTAACAAAGATTGGATTAAACAAAGGAGCAGTATATTGTAACCTATTCATAAGAGAGACATCTAAAGGACTGCTACTTGTAGCTATATTTGTTGATGACATTATCTTTGAAATACTCAGTGCTGAATTTGCTAAAGAGATGCAAAGTGAATTTGAGATGAGCATGATTGGACCTATCAAATACTTTTTTGGATTGAATGTACAACAGACAGAGAAAGGAATTTTCATTAATCAGTCAAAGTATGTGAAAGAGATATTGAAGAAATTCAATATGGATGATTGTAAGCCAGTAGGGACACCTATGATAACTGGATGCAAGCTTACAAAAGAAGATGAATCACCAACAATAGATATAACATTGTACAAGTCTATGATTGGAAAAATTATTTATCTTACTCAGACTAGACCAGATATTTCCAATGTAGTTGGCATAGTTGGAAGATTTGCAGTAGAGCCTAAACAAATTCACCTCGTGGTAGTAAAAAGGATATTAAGATATTTGCAAGGCACTATAGACTATGGTCTATGGTATCCTAATTCAAAAAATGTTGAGCTTCATGTGTACACTGATGCTGATTGGATAGGATGTATTGATGACAGAAAGAGTACATCAGGTGGAGTAGTGTTTCTTGGTGATAGACTTGTCACTTGGACAAGCAAGAAACATAATTGTATTTCTTAGTCAACAACATAAGTAGAGTATGTTGCAGCAGCCTTAAATTGTTCTACAATTATTTGGATCAAGCAGATGATAAAGGACTTTGGAATTCAGATTGATTGTCCTATTGTTATTCACTGTGATAACACTAGCACTATCAACATGTCGAAGAACCCTATGATGCATGCAAAGACAAAGCACATTGAGATCAAGTATCACTTCCTAAGAGAGAAAGTGGTAGACAAATAAGTCAAGGTGGACTATGTAAGTACTAAAGACCAGTTAGCATACATATTCACAAGGCCCTTTCCTAAGGATACTTTTGAGTATCTCAGGGAAAAGCTGGGAGTAATTCCCTTCCCCGATTCTACTTAGAAGAAAGAAGGAAAAGCATCGGTCCTTAGGGGCTGATGGATGGTTGACTACTCTACTTCTGGACTAGTATCAGTGTTTAAATTTTTTGGCAACCTTTGCCATTGATGTCAAAGGGGGACTAATATATAGTCATGAAAAACATAAGTAAAAGAAGTAATATACTAAGGGGGAGTAGCATTCAGTTATGACAATAGTTTAGTTGAGGAAATGGAGAATGTTGAAGAATATTGCAGTAGATGGAGGACTCATCTTTGGGGGAGTCTTGAAGAGGAAATGGAGAATGTTCTAAAATAATTATTCATTTGGATTGGTGGAGTTTTTCATTCCATATGTTTCCATCAATGCCAAAGGGGGAGATTGTTGGAGATTTGCCAGCAGGCCAGTACCGACTGTATGTTTGTAATTGATGACAACATATGGTAAGTAGCATGCATGGAAGAATTATGAAGTTAACTTTCAGTATATGTTGCATGGACATGTTATCAGCATGATATCATGGGCGCAAGGGTTAATTGTTATTACATATAGTTATATAGTAGCTTGTGTCAGCAGTGTTCTTGACAAAGTAACAGGAAGTGTTCTGTGTATGGTTGTCTGTACAGCTATCATGGAGCCTTGCAAACTTGGATATATGATGAAGACATATTAGTGATGTTATATTCATGGACATAGAGTTTGATGATCAGTAGAAGTGAAGTTATGCAGTCGCTATTCACCATTAGCAATTTCCCGTGTCTGTTCAGAAGAGCTGACATAGATTATATTGGTTCTAGAGTTGCACCTATCCTTTTAGTATGTGCCCTTGGATTTAAGCTTGGAGAAGTATTAGTGATTTTTAGTTAAGAGTGCATGAAGTAATTCATCTTGAGGAGAAAGATATAGTTATTTTGGTAGATCCAATAGTGTTTAGCATGCGTCTACAATTATCTTATTGGATAGGTCCCAGAATATGTTGCGTGCTTAGTAGAGTCGACTGAATTATTATTGGAGTTTGTTATGGCTTCCCTAATATGATTCCAAGGTGGCTCTAACAGGCCAACTTGATTATATCATTTAGAGGAAAGATATTTATAGGCAATCATTTGTGATTGCTTGAGTGTGGTTCATAGTTGATTGTGAAGAGCGGAGCATAGTGTGTGAAGTGTTGAGCCATTAGAAGAAGGTCTATGTGACCAAGTAAAGTGTTTGTGCTATACATTGGAACTAATCTAGACAACAGGTCTAAGCGTAGTTCACCAAGATCTAAATATAGTGTGTATCTGTTATTTAGAAGGTTGTAGCCTTTTCCCCTTTGAGCTGTGTGCTCTCAAACAATGCATCCTCTCCCCTAATAGGGTCTATTGTAAAAGACTCCTAATAGGGTCTAACCCTTGACCAAGTCTATTGTACTAAATATATTGTAAATCAACTCCTAACATGGTTAAGGATCTTCTAACTAGGATCATAATACACTAGTGCAGAATATTAGTGGGTGTCAATTCCCATCAAGGTTTTTACCTATTTGAGTTTTCCTGTAACCAAAATATTGGTGTTGTGTTCAAGTGTTCTTTCATTGTGTTTATGCTTTATGTTTAAGTATACTTAATTGTATAAATAATTGAAACTTGTAGATAACCGATTCACCCCCCCCTCTCAGTTATCTCTTGGGACTATTCCTAACACATGTATACTATATCATTGTACTATTTAATGTATAAAGAGAATCCATGTGAAAAGATGTATTGTACTCTTGAAGGTGTATTTGTATTCATGATTATGTACTTGTAAACATGTAATGAGTAGTTGCAATTTAAACAATTTATGATAATGTAATAGTTCTGATAATGTAATATATAGATTGTTATAATGAAATGTATGTATATTTCAATTGATTTATGTTACGTAATCTCATTGTTATATTGAAGGAAAGAATTAGGAATTGTAGACACTCAAAAATGGGCAAGTGCTTTTAAATCATTAAAATTGCAAATTCTTATCAAAATGCACTAATTCTCATAAAAAAAGGATCAAATCAAAATTAAATGGACATTTATTAAATCAAAATTAGACAAAATCAATCAAATCAAAGGAAAAATTAAATAATGACATTAAATAATTAAATACAAGCTTAAAGGGGTGAAAAACACTATATAATTGATTTTAATCAATTAATTGTATAGTTGTTAAATAAAAAATCAAAATGAACCTATTCCCCTACATGGCTAATTTAATTAATTGATGGAATTTAATAAATCTTAATATCTTTCAACAACAAATTGAGCAACAAATGAGAATTGAGAACACAAAGCACATGGATCACTCAAAATAGTTGAATTTCAATCACACATTTCAACTTTGAATCTCATCCACTCAATTTTGTCCTTTTGTCCAAAGCTTTGAGACAAACATTTAAATTGTCCCCCCATTTAAAAACATTGCAAAGTTTTTCACTCAACCAAGGCTAAATCATGATTACTTCACTCTACCCCCTACCCTTGGTAATTTACTATAAATGAGAGGCATTTTTAGGGCAATAATCATCTTAGAAATCCATTTGCAAAGCATCATTACTATAGTCAATTTTTTGAGCAATTAAGAGCAATTGAGAATATTTAGCATTAGCATTTCAATTTATCTTTGCATAATGGAGAATTGTGGGCTAGATTAAGCATTGTAGCATCATAGATTTCTCATTTTAGAAGTGTCACTAGTGGAGATTAAGTTGAGAGCTCTATTTACCACATCTAATTAGAGAACCATGAGATGTCATGGATTTTAGTTTCAATTCTTAGTTAAAATTGCATTGTATTTGCTTTGAATTGTTAGTTAATAATCTTAATTTCATGAAGGTGTTTAACATACACACACAAATGGCACCCACCGTGGGGCTCTAAGCCTCATTTCTAACATTTTCATCAAGTTTTTGTTTTTTTTTGTTGTCACTTTTCCATGAATTGTTGTAGAAAATAGGAGAAATGACGTGTATCAAGGATTAAATGACGCTTGTGATCACTGTTCTGACACTTACTGGCAAGTAATTGATGCCTACAAGATAAAGTGTGACGCATGTGAGATAAATTGCTACGCTGGAGATAGTAAAGTGACGCCTAAGATTAGAGAAGTACCACATATTCACTATCTTTTGCTGCCTGTGACAACCTTTACGACGCAATTTACTGAAAACTGTCATGTCTAGTATCTCTTAACTGACACCTAGTATTTGTTAATTGTCTCTTTAAATAGCTTATCATACATAATTTTCATTACTTTCACACCTAGTAATTAAAGTGTTATGCCTACTGAACTTTAAATGTCGCCCGTGTCACTGGAAAGTAACGCCTACTATTTTTAAAGTTACGCCTGCTAATCCTGAAATCACGCGTATTAGCTGACTAATGATGCCTACTACTTTTTTCTTTAATTCACTGTCAAATCTATAATTGTTGTTTTTCTTACTCTTTGTCTATATTTTTTACTGTAGATGAGAAAACACAGAAAGGTTCAAAAACCAGAGAGCAAGTTCAATCAAGAAGGGAAGGCTTTGGCTAGGAAAATCAAGAAGGAAAACTTTTCTTACATCAAATCAGTTCTTGAGGAGTCACAAGAAGAAGAAAATCAGGTATATGAGAACTATCTCAAAATGGTAGAAGCTTACAAAACTAAGTTTGTATCACTTAATTCAAGTTTTTCTTAAAATTTGCAAATAAGGCTTTAAGATTCAATACATAACTTGGCTTCTTCAAATTCGTTTTGGTTCCCCTCATTGTTGTTGTTTGTGTTGACTAACTTTGATGGAGGAAATCACATTGGAAAGGAGCTATAGCCAAGGTAAGCCAAAAATGACAAAAATCACTCCAAAATGCCCCTAGCTTAAAGGTAAGCCTCAAACTAGTGAATATTTTCCATTAAATTGTGGCATTAGTGCATTTAAAAATCTAGTAATTACAAAACAACCTATCTTTGTTTGGAAATTTTAGCATTTAGGCCTATGCTCTTCACTTCTTCTAGTGAATCAAAATGCCAAAGGTGTTGAACTTTTTGATTAAGAAGAAAGGTTGAGGAATCAAGCACATAAGATCAAAGCCCCTTGGTTGTAGAAGAGAGTAGAAATACTCAATTCTCTATAGTTAGTGGGTGAAATAATTGAACATTGTTTATTGTGTTTGGGAAATTAAGAAAAAGTTAGGGATATGCTCTTCACCTTTTAGGTGAACCAAATTATCAAAAACTTGTTCTTAACTCCATTTCCTTTCTTTACATGAACATGCTAGAACATTAGAGGGCATGCCTCCTGAGAAATTGCCTTAACAAGGCCGGTGAGAGGGAACGAACCAAGTGGGAGACAATCACCTTAGCCACGATACTTTCCAACCCACTATAAAAAAAAATACACTTTTCCTTAAAAGGGAAGTGGTTAGATTGTGTGCAAGTTGCTTCACTTCCTCTAGTAGTCCTTTTGGGGATTGCGCCAAATCATGTTTTTGTACATGTGGGAAGCCCACAAGTGGGAAAAAGAACTTGGCATGGTTTAGAATAGATTATTCATTAAACTCCTAATAAATTAGTAAGCTACCTTATAGAGCCAAACATGTTAAAAGCCAAATTTGACTATAGGTAGATTGCGTGGAATACTTTCTTATTCAATACTTGTGAAAAATGACTGAGAACATACACTTTAGTGTGGTTTTAGGGACATGATTAAAATTTGATGTGTGTGTTGCGATTGTGTTCCATTTTCAAACAAGAAAATTCCATAAACCTGATCTTACAATTTTTAAAATCTAAAATTTACAACCTAGTCAGCAAAGTGCCGCCTATGCATAGAGAAATATCATGTATCAGCAGTAAAGTCATGCCTATGACTATTCAAAAAATGCATGTCAATAGTAAACTCATGCCTGAGACATATTAAGTGACACCTGTAAAAACTGGAAAAATGCCTATCAACAATAAAGTGTCCCTTGCACATCTGCAGAGTACCGCCTAAATCAATTCCAGCCGACGTGTATCAATTTTTAAGTCACACCTACACGTAGGCAAGTGACGCCCAAAAAAAAAAAAGGGAAAATAGTAAGCATTTCCTGAGGGTTTAAAAAAAAATTGGTTCCAGATTCAGAAACCCTTTTGGCTATTTTATTTGTCCCAATACCTTGGCTGGTCAGAAATCCTAGTTTCGAGCAATTTTGAAAATTTCACAAGGATTCAATCACAAGCCAACAAGATAAAGTCTTTTTTCAAATGGTTTATGTTCATGCCTACTTTTACTCAATCATATTACATAAAGAAAACCTTGCAAGCAGATAAAACTTATCTGAGACAAGAGCTTCCTTTCCCAAGTGATACTTCTACCACCCCAAGAGTACCACAAGAACAACCTGTTCAAGAAGTGGAAACCAACATGATGTACTATGGTAGCTTGGGTAATAACAACAATGGTGGTAATGATCCAAACAATCAAGGTAATACCAATAATGGAGGTATTGACCTAAACAATTAGGGTAATACCAATAATGGAGGAATAGACTCAAACACTCAAGGAATTGATAACACTACCACTAGGGCTAATGGTGAACCAACTGTCAAAGATGCCATTGATGAGAAGGTCAGTGAGGCTATACAAAGTCCTTATTTCTTGAAACTTATGGAGAAATCAATGGAAAGAGACAAGGAAAAACACTTCCTAGATCTAGCCTGAAAGGGTCTTAAACACCCTTGCGATTATGATGTTAATCAACTTAGAACACCAAAAGTTGAAGAGAGCCCGCTTGATATAATGACTAAAAAATTTAAGTTATTTCAAATGCAATTGGATATGATAAAGCAAAGTGGGGCTCCAAAGCCTTTTTCTATAGAAGCATTATGTCCATTTCCATTTGACAAAAGTCTAGTCATGGTACCATTCCCTATCAACATAGTATTTCCTAAGTATGATAAGTACGAAGGAACATCAGATCCTCAAGATCATCTATAGGAATACTGTGCATTGAGCTTGGAATTAATGCATGATACCACTTATTTAATGAGATTATTTCCTAGGATTTTGGGAGGTATGGCCATGGAATGGTTCTCAAAATTACCTTCTGGCATTAAAACTTTTGAAGACCTGGCCTCTAAATTTGTGGCACACTACTCATACAATATCAAGCACGAAGTCACAATGATCACCTTATGTAATACCAAGAAAAAAGAAGGAGAAGGGTTCCTAATTTTCCTACAAAGGTGGAGGACAGTATTTTCTAGATATCCTCGGAGTGTACTAGAAAAAGAGAAAATGGATATCTTTATCAATAGCTTGAGTAGTGAGATGAATTATCAATTGAGAATGCAATGTCCTAAGACCTTCCAAGACCTTATTGAGAATGGAGCAACTGTGGAAGAGGTATTAATTAAGAGTGGAGAGTTAAAACTCTATAAGGATAATAAGAATTACAATAACAATACCTCCAACAACAACCATAACAACCAGAATAAGAACTTTTCTAACAACTATAATCGGTTTGGGTTGAAAAATATCAATAAAGGAGTGGTCAATGATGGTGTTGTCGATTCTAGTAACTTAAAGGTGACTCCCTTTTCTCTCACAAGGATACCTAATTAGGTGAACAATGCAAATTAGGCTCCCAAAGTTCCTTACAACAACAATACCAATAGTGGCAATTTTGGGAACAATCAAGGAGGTAATAAATCTAACAAATTCTTGGTACCAACTCCCAAGAGGAACTTCAAACCTTTGGGTGAGCCTCTCAAGAAAGCATTGAGGACTCTCATTGCCAACAAGATCATTAATTTACCTAGCATTCAACCCTATGAGCCACAGAATAAACCCAACTGGTGGAGTGAGAATAGTCATTGTGAATATCATAGAATTAGAGGGCATAAGACCAATGAGTGCTTACAATTGAAGAACATGGTGCAAGACCTGATTGATAGTGGTACAATCACTATTGAAGGACCTCAAGGTAATGAATATCACACAATGTTTAAACAACTTTTTTAAAATCATGAAAAAGGTGAGTCATCCAATGGAAATAAACAAAGCAGCAACAATATCAATTTTTCTCCTCATTATGACAAAATCATCAATACTTTATCTAGTCATGAGCATATTGTCAATACTATTGTGATCAAAGAACAACCCTGAAAGGAAATGTCTAATGTTATTACTACGAGGCAGACTTCAAGGATTACCTTGCAAGGGGTTGATCCTAAACCTATTGGTCCTCCACAATCAAGAATTTTGGCAAAAAAATTGGCTACAACAACAAAATCGTATAGTTTGGTGGATCAACTACAAAAGACTCCAACACAAATTTCTATCTTGGAGTTATTAAAGTTATCACCAAATCACAAGGAAATCTTAGAGAAAGCCTTAGTGGAAACTAATGTTCCTACCAACTTGATGAGGAGAAGTTTTAGAATATGGTAGGACATCCCATTGCCCCTCATTGCCTTCCATTTTTAGACCATGATGACATGTCCATTACCCATTCCCAAAATCTGCCATTGCACATAGAAGTCTTGATTGAAAGACATAGGGTCAAGAGAGCTCTCATAGATGGGGGATCTGGTCTTAACATCAGCACTTTGAGCCTTGTAAAATCTCTAGGATTATCTGAGTCATGCATTGATCCTACAAAAATAATTCCTATAAAGGCCTATGATGAAGTGGAAAGGGCTTCAAAAGGCATGATTATATTGCCCATTCAAGTTGGACCAGTAAAAAAGGACACAAAATGCCAAGTCTTAGATATGAAACTAACTTATAATATCTTATTGGGGAGACCGTGGATCCATGAGATGCAAGTATTTCCATCCACGTATCATCAATGCATAAAATTTCCATACATGGGTGAAGAAATCACGATTGCAGGGGATTCAAATCCTTTCCAATATTGCAATGCACTAAAGCCTCTCCATGAATTATTTATCCCACATAACAGAGAAGGGATTATCCAAAGGGCTACCATTGAATACATTAAAGTGGATGATCCTAAGTTAACATTAAGTGCTACTTCTACTTCAATTCCTCCTCAAACTAAATCAACTACATCAACTAAAGTAAAGGAGAAAGTGAGTTATGAGGGCCCAACTTCAAATAAAAATTTAGATAAAGCATCTATACCAGAAGTAGAACTTTTAAAACCCGCCAAAGAAGAGAAAGATAAAGCTAAAGAGGACCATTACAAAAAAATGAGTGAGATGATGCATACATTTGAAAAACAATGTAAAATCAAGTCCAAGGGAGTAGGGGAATATTTTGTTTCCTTATTCAACTTACCTACATCTCCAAGAACACATGGGAAACTATCCAAGGAACACCTTCCTCATAAATATAACTCTTACTTTATAAGAGAAAGTGATAAGGTAGCATTTGACAAAGAAGAATATGAAGTCCTCCAATGGTTGTATCAAGATGAAAATGATACCTCAAATACTCCCGTAGAGAGAATTCAGCATATTAACATTCAAACCGATCAATATGGAAAAGGATTAAAAATAATGCAAAAAATGGGGTACAAGGGAAGAGGACCCTTAGGAAAAAGAAATAGAGGCTTGCTAGAGCCTATTGAACCTTCTTGGAGGTCAAAAGAGGAAAAGTCAGGGCTAGGCTACTAGTACAAAGGAGAAAGCTCCAGCCCCATGCATGATTCATATCCTCAAGTAAACATGGTGGAATCCGAGGTTGATAGTGATGATTCCTGGGACTATGAATGAGATAATTTGTCTGATGACTCATGCCATGATAAAGAGGTTGTCACCATACATGCTTATGATAATGTTCCAAGGAAACAAACTCCAAGGAATGAAGATCCTATCATACCAAAACTTAATATAGGACAAGAACCCATTAATCAACCATGATAGAGGAATTTTGGGAACCCTTAGAGGAGGATGATTTGAATGTTAGGATTAATCCATGTGTTGTATTTCCCATGATATTTCCCATAGAAGTCCTTGCGGACTCAATTGAAGAGGACTTTGATCCTTCTTCCATGGACCATCTCGAGGAAGCTCACGTCATAGACCTAAATGATACAATGTATGAACCCTCCAATGAGGTCATGTCCATAACTCTAGCCAATGAAACTTTTCCAAATGAATCCCTATCCTTGATGCATCCTGACCTTATTGATTGGGACCTAAATGAGCCAAGTGACTTACTCTATTTCCCAAATGACCAAGCAATGGCCCAATACTTAAACACAGTTGAGCCCTCTTTCACCAATGAATTTGAACTAAACATGATGAGAACAGCGAGGGTCTAATCTCTTAATCCAAAGAAAAAAATGAAAAAAATAAAAAAATGAAAAGTTCTAGTGATGAAAACCACTATGTGGCAGCACTAGAACCAAAAAAAGTAAAGAAAAAAGATGTTTCCTATGGTGAAAACCCAACTATGGCACCAAAGGAAGAGAGGTTGGATATCCTACCCAAACATGAAGAAGAAAGGTCACCGATTCTCATAGAGCCAATAGAAAAGGTCAACATTGGAATAGAATTGGATCCTAAATTCATACACCTAGCAGCGTCACTTACACCTTTAGAAAGAAAGGATTTTATCAAGTTCTTTCAAGAAAAACAAGTGAACTTTGCATGGTCTTATGCTGACATGCTAGGATTGGATCCTGACTTCATTATGCTCCATTTGAATGTTAAACCGGGGGTTAAGCCCGTCAAGAAGAAATTGAGAAAGATGCACCCATATGTAGCTCTCCTAGTCAAAGCCAAATTAGAGAAATTGTTGAAAGTGGGGTTTATAAGAGCAATTGCATATGCTGAATGGATATCCAATATTGTACTGGTCACCAAGCATGGTAAATATATTTGGGTATGCATAGACTTTAGAGACTTGAATCTTGCATGTCCTAAAGATGACTTCCCACTTTTGAGCATAGATGCGATAGTGGACTTGACAATAGGTCACTCCATGTATTCATTAATGGATGGTTTTAGCGGTTACAATCAGATAAAAATTGCACCTGAAGACCAAGAGAAGATAGCCTTTACATGCTCTTGGGGTACCTTTTGTTGGAATGCAATGCCCTTCAGCCTCAAAAATGTTAGAGCCACATACCAAAGGGAAATGGAAACTATCTTCCATGATATGATGCACACCTTTCTAAAAGATTATGTGGACAACATATTGGAAAAGTCACACAAAAGAGAAGATCACCTACAAATTTTGGAAAATATATTCACAAGAT
Organism: Chamaecyparis obtusa; assembly: GCA_027943335.1. Lineage (NCBI taxonomy): Eukaryota > Viridiplantae > Streptophyta > Pinopsida > Cupressales > Cupressaceae > Chamaecyparis > Chamaecyparis obtusa. Next base: position 2,265,042 of record BSBK01003364.1, on the reverse strand, counting down.
TAGAACAATTCAAAGTGAGACTTAATCCAAAAAAATGTGCCTTTGGGGTCCAATCTGGTAAATTGTTAGGCTATATAGTTTCAGCAAAAGGGATTGAAGTAGATCCAGAAAAGGTCCAAGCAATAATGGATATGGAGATTCTAAAGAACATAAGCCAAATGAGGTCCCTTCAAGGCAAGATTCAATCAATAAGGAGATTTATCTCTCAACTAGTGGAAAAATGTCATTCATTCACAAGGTTACTACACAAAGACACTATTTTCATATGGGATGAAGAATGCAACAAAGCCTTCACATTATTGAAGACTTATCTTATAAATCCCCCAATCCTAATGCCACCAATCAAGGGAAAACCATTGCTGTTGTACATATCTACAACCGAGAGGTCTCTAGGAGTTCTTTTGGCGCAAGAAGATGAGCAAGGGAAAGAAAGAGAAATCTATAATTTGAGTAGAACTTTGATCAAGTATGAACTCAATTACACATTCATGGAAAGAGATTGTTTAGTGGTTGTCTTTGCATCACAAAAATTGAAGCATTACATTTTGATGCACAAGGTGAAACTTATTGCAAAAATTGATCCTCTAAAATATTTGCTAAGCAAAACTGCCTTAACAGGTAGGATAGAAAAATGGGTCATGATATTAAGTGATTTTGACATTGATTATGTGAATAGGAAGGCCATAAAAGGATAAGTGATAGTAGATCACTTAGTGGAAAACCCATTGATTTCTACACAAACTATTCAAGTAGAATTTCTAGATTTCACAATTGTCAACATGGAGGCCAAGACATGGAAGTTGTATTTCGACGGATCATATACCCAAGGAGGTTCCGGGGCCAGCATACTATTGATTACCCCTCAAGGGTACACTATTCCCAAGTCCTATAAGCTTTTGTTCCCGTGTACAAACAACATAGCAGAATATGAAGCTTTAGTCATTGGCATTAAGATGGCTTTAGAATGGAACATTACTGAGCTACAAGTGTATGGGGACTCTCAATTGATAATCAATCAGATCAATGATGAATATAATACCAAAGATGAGAAACTAATGCCATACAAGACTATGATAGATGCTTGGAAAAAGTACTTTTCTTTGATAACCTTTGAACAAATGCCAAGAGAGAAGAACAAAGCAGTTGATGCAATGGAGACCTTGGCTTCCTTACTTCAAAAACCAGATCAGAATGAGAAGTATGAATTCTTGGTGGAAGAGTTCAAAAAACTAGCATTTGACCTTCTCGACACCCAAATTTTTTCCCTACTCAATGGACATGACTCACCTTGGTACAGCCCTATCTATACCTATCTCAAAGACCAAGTGTTACCTATAGACCAATCTCAAGCCCAAAAATGAAATTTCATCCGAAAATTAGCTCATTACATAATCCTTTCCAAAACATTGTATCGTAAGGGTCTTGACGGGATGTTACTTAGTTGTCTAGAGGAATAGGAGTCTAAGTTAGCTTTAAGTGAGGTTCACGAGGGCATTTGTGGGTCGCACTCAAGCTGATTAAACCTAGCCAAGAAGATCCTTCATATGGGGTATTTCTAGAAAACCTTAGAGAAAGATGCTTGTCACTTTGTCAAAATATGTAGCAAATGTCAATACCATGGTGACATGATACATGTGCTGGCATAAGAGTTTCATCCATTTGTTACACCATGGCCATTCTATCAATGGGGATTTGACTTGATTGGTGTAATCTATCCACCATCTTCCAATGGGCACAAGTACATCATCATCACGATGGAGTATTTCACAAAGTGGGTAGAAGCCATTCCTTTGATCATGACTCCAGGCAAACAGATCTCCATGTTCATACTCAATCACATCATTTGCAAATATGGTATCCCTCATGCCATAATCATAGACAATGGAAAGTAATTCAAAAAAAAAGATGTGGATGAACTTTTTGGCACATTCCATATTACACATCACTCTTTATCCATTTATTATCCTCAAGGAATGGACAAGCCGAAGCTACAAATAAGAACATTTTGAAAATCTTGAAAAGATCGGTAAATAAGTCAGGAAGAGATTGGCATGGGAAAACTAACCTAACATTATGGGCCTATAGAACTAGCATTCAAACACCTACAAGAGCCACACCATTTTCATTGGTTTATGGAGTTGAAGCTATTCTACCATTGGAGGTTGAAATCCCATCTTTACGAGTATCATTGCAAGGGTTAATAATAGATGAAGACTATAGAGTTGCTCGGCTTCAATAATTAGAGTTGTTAGAAGAACATCAAATGCAAGCTTATGAACACTTGAAAGTCTATTCGAATAGGATCTCAAGAAACTACAATAACCATATCAAATCAAGAGTCTTTCAAGTAGGGGACTTAGTACTAAGAGAAAACCCTAAAAATCAAGCTAAAAGAGAAAAGAAAGGTAAATGGGACGTGAATTGGCTTGGTCTGTTCATCATTATTTCTTCATTTGGAATGGGAACTTATAAATTAGTAGATTGTGATGGAGAAGAGCTACAAGAACCTATCAACAACATCCATCTAAAGAGGTTCTATACATAAGGTAGATGAAAGAGTATAAAGATTATTAGATGAGGAGCATCATATTTATTTTACATAGTTAAAAGAGATCTTGAAAATACCAAAAAAATTGAAAAAAAGAAAAATACAAAAAATTTGAAAAAAGAAACAAAGAAAAAAAATTTGAAAAAGAAAAAGTGCCTTGGTAAAAACCTAGCAATAGGCGCCTTGGTAGCAAAAAAAGAGAAAAAGACCTAGAAGGTGAAAACTTGGCAATCAAACGCCTTTTGTTCCCTTAAGTCATTTCCTAGTTGTATGTGTGCATATTGCATTCCCAACATCTCACTTGTAAATCTTCATTGCATCTTTCATTTGTGCATAGTCATAATAAAACCTTTCAATCACATTGTTGCATTGCCTATTGGCCCTAAGTTTGTCACATGATCACATTTATCACTTGGGGGCAGAAAAGGATTGGATTTTTGGTACAAATGGATTCAATTAGTGCTACATTTAGTCACAACATCAGAGAAGGAATTATCAGAGCTTCAGAAGAGAGAGATTTTCATTGAACCTTTGATGGATATCATTGTTCACACCTAAGTATTCTGATTCCACAACTTGATCCTCGAGCCTTCATTGACTTTATTATTCGGGATTAAAAAAATTAACAACACTTTAAAGATCAGAATGTTTGGAGATTCTATTTGAAAATCTTGATACATTGCAAAACACTTGAAGCTTTCTTTTGATGATTTTTATTGAAATGACTTTTATCACTTCTCTTTAGCTAATCAATGATGTTTTGACTAGATTGGCAATGATGGAGACATGATATTTTCTTGTCTTTGAGTGACTGTCTTGAGGGAGATCCATCAACTTAGGTGAATTCATCTAACAACATGGTCATCAAAGAACCATTGAGGACTATCACATAAGGGAAATATTCACCTTTTCTTGTTTATGCAAACAGATACCTTGGCTATTTAGATCTTCCATATCTTAATACCAAAATCCACTTGCAACATTGAATTTGTTGAAATAGGTATTCATACTCCCATAGTTTGGTCATCCAACTAGTGAGGGTTGTACTAGTTTCCAAGAGGTTACCAAAAGTAATAAAAAGAGGTATTCATATCATCATGATGTGGTCAGTGATGGTTGTACTAGCTTTCTGGTCCCACAAATGCTCAATGATGAAAATTTATCTCTATGGCATTTCTTTGCTTAAAGCTAGTGACACTTAGTTGCATTGCATTGCATTATCATTGTAGATTAAGTGCATTAATTTCTAGTTATTTTTTCAAGGACGCGGGGGTATATTTATAACTTGGTTGGTCAAAAAATTAAAGAAAAGGGGGGTTCAATCAAAAATCTTATCCTTGATTCAAAATCAATCATGTGAGATTATCTTTTGCATCCATTCATAGCATTATTCATTATCCATGTATCAGAAAAGCAAAAGAGAAAAAAGATTCATACATCATACATCATTTGCATACATCTAGTTAAGAATAGAATTGCATACATTCAAAAAAATAAAAAACATAGGGGCAATCATATCCATATTTTCCATAATAATGTTTGCATCCATACATTGAAAAAATAGAAAAAAATATAAAAAAATTCATACATCAATGCATTCATCTATCTATATCATAAATGAGATACACTACATCCATAGCATAATAAAAAATAAATGCATCATAAAACATCATATGGCTACATATAAAGATAATCTCATAATAAAATCATAATGAGAATCAAGGAAGGGTATCATCATCATATAATTGTTCATAACATCAATGATCCATCAAATCAGTATAACAAGATACAATGTCATCATCACAGTGATACATCAAGTTCTAATCAATAAGCACAATAACATGATACAATAGACATCAATAAGGAAAAACTCTATCATCAAATCATCATGATCCCATAGCAGCACTTGATCCATCCCCAGCACCTGATCCATCTTGACCCCTATCATCTTGTCTATCCTGAGTAGGAGGAGCCTAAGAAGTGCTAGCCATACTGGGCCTCTGAGTCACATAGGTCATAAAATGTTGCATCAACATAGCCACCCGGTCTAGTCTACCAAAAAAAGTAGATACATCTATCCTCAATGACTGAACATCTCATGATAGACTGTCAATACTAGGAGAACCCTAAGATGACTAACCCATATCCTATGATCTAGGAACCTATGGAGGCACCTGCTATGCCAGAATCTGATCCTTCTATACTAAAATTTGATCCTACTGTGCTAAGGAAACTCACTGTAACTGAACCAAAGGATCCAGTCCGCCAGGAATCTATCTAGCAGCCTGAATGTGTACCTGTCTCTAAGCTCTCCTCCATCTCTATTGCCCCTGTACCAATGCAGCTCTAGGATGAACAATCTTACCCCCATGATCTTGTCAAACCTGTCCCCTAGCTCTATCCTTGATATGTCCACCTCTCACCCGTGGTCCATCTCATCCTCAACCCATGACCTAAGGAGCTCTCTATCCTCTCTGAGCTCATTGTCTTTGATGTCTCCTCCTACCACCACCACCACCACCATCTCCATCATCATTACCTCTGTCATCCTCTGATCTCTCACCACATCTTGGGATAGGCTCTATTGGATCTATAAATCAAAGAAATCTATTTCAAGCCCACCAGTCTCCATACTCATGCGACATACTAGCATCTGCAACATCTACAAGCAAAGCCCATTTGCAGTATGGCAAATGAGAAATCTGGTCATAGGAAAACTGAAAATCTATCTAAGCACCCCACATGGATTGCTCTGCTTGGACTCTAGCATATAACACTGTACCCTGTGGCATATCCTACACTCTGCCATACTGCCTGGAGACTCGACTAAAGAAAAACTGCTCGATCACTGTACTAGCTCTACCAATCATCCACCGAGGAGTAGACATATATGGGAGCTCATCATCATCCTCCCTCCATCTCTCGCAACCTATATATGGATGCCACTGAACTTGATCAAGATCATCAATTTGACGATGCCAAAACTCAAGTTTTCCCAGATGATGTTGGAAAACCATGTCACCATATAGAAAAGCATAAGGAAAACCTCACAGATGAATCCTGTCTGACATTAGGTGATGGGAAGATGCTCCCATATCCATAACTAAAGGATCACAATGCCTGCCGACAAAGAAGCACTCTCTCTGTAAACAACCTCATGAAAATCATGATAAAGTTGAGAAAGGACACATGAACCCCAATCAAACCGTCGAGGCTATGCAAGCAAATCCTCCAAGATTTGGCCCCTTCCAATTGAGAAACCATGACCTCGCTGGTCGAGAAGTAGTAATCCATCGATCAAAGAACCCAATACTACTGGAAATGTGGGAAAAGAAGTGAAATTTTCCCACGTGATAGTATCATCATCGATGGTGGTATCTCCAAACACCCATGTACACATTGTACTAGCATAAACAATCATAATATACCATCTCTCCATGACAAGAAATACATAACAATCGATACATGTCCTCTAGTGTGATCATCATCTCTCCAAAAGGTAGATGGAAGGTATTGTGGTTAGAGTGCCAACGCTCTGCCACAATGGTAAGGAGACCATGGTTCAGCTGGAACCGCGGGAGGTCAAGAAGAAAGCTCAAACCGCACAACTCAATAACTCGATACTCTGCTGGAGTCAAAGCCTGACCTAACTCAATGACCCATGATGCAACGGTCTGTTTATACAACTTACCTGTTTGGAAAAAATAAAGAGAATCATATCATTTTTCTATATCAGCGAATCATTTTAAGTCAATCAGTTCTATCAGAATCAAAGTATCAAGCAATCAAACCTAGTACCATTTGTTCGTGTCTCTATGTCTTGAGAATGAATTATCAATCCTACCTATCAGTATCATACCTATCAGTTTTTCTATCCTATGTGATTCACAAATCACATTCATTGGTACCACTATCCTAATATTCTAATCACTTGTTTTGTTAAAATACAATAGACCTAGCTATTTGGGAAATCAATCAATCAGTGAGAGTTATCAAATTTTTCTCAGAAAATCAAGTTTGAGTTTAAAAAAATTTCACAATCCTGCAGGCATCATTTTCCCATTACCACGCGACATTTTACCTTACATGGTGCATAAATTATCTTACATTGTACTTTATCATTACCACACGTCACTTAACATTTCATGCAACATTTTACAATGCTAGGTGACACTTAATCAGGCCTAAGTGGCATAAAAAAGCTAGGGTTTTATACATGGATAAACATATGTAAAATGGCATGAAAACCCTACTGCTACGCGGAAACATATCAGTATCAAGCAAGACCTAAATATTTCTAAGCGACACTTTACTACGTGGAGGCATGAGTAAAAAGCGTAGATGCATTGTTTTACAAGGTTACGCGGCATTTAATCTATCCTAAGCGTCATTTTGTAAAATCTAAACTATGAAAGCAAGAAAAAATTGGAATTAATGCTATTAAAAGAGCAATAAATGCACAAGGAAGGTTAGCAATGACTCACTGGAGGTCCATAGTCCAAAGGCCTCTGATAATGATGACCTCTCTTGAACCAGTGCTCACTAATCGGGACAACCACCGTAAAAATCAATGCAAGATCAGAACAAAAATCTCAATAGTCAAAAGTGAAAATGAATAGTAAATCTAGGTTTTTCAACCTATTTAAGCTAATTTTGACCTAATTTAGAGGTGAAATTTTGACCTATTGACCTAATATCAACCTATCATCAATCGATCTGGGGCATTATTTGAAATCAGCATATCATCAATGTTTTTCATAAATGAAAACACATTGAATCAATTAATCAATCAATTAATCAATTTCATCAAATACTTCTATCAAGCGATCAATCTATTTTCATTTCTAAGGGGGCATCAACATCATCAGAGTATCAAATTGACATCAAATATCAATGAATCGGGGGCATCAAAATTTTTGAACTATTATCAATGGGGCACATATCATTTTATCAAATCAGATCAGAGGCATATCATATCAAGCAACAATCAATTTCATATCAGGTTACAATATCATATCAGTGTATCAGTTAATTAGGACCTAAAAGCGACCAGGACTTAAAAATTTTCTTTGAATCAATGTTCTTCATACATCAATTCAAAGAGGGGCATTTGTAGACACTAAAAAATGGGCAAGTGCTTTTAAATCATTAAAATTGCAAATTCTTATCAAAATGCACTAATTCTCATAAAAAAAGGATCAAATCAAAATTAAATGGACATTTATTAAATCAAAATTAGACAAAATCAATCAAATCAAAGGAAAAATTAAATAATGACATTAAATAATTAAATACAAGCTTAAAGGGGTGAAAAAACTCTATATAATTGATTTTAATCAATTAATTGTATAGTTGTTAAATAAAAAATCAAAATGAACCTATTCCCCTACATGGCTAATTTAATTAATTGATGTAATTTAATAAATCTTAATATCTTTCAACAATAAATTGAGCAGCCAATGAGAATTGAGAACACAAAGCACATGGATCAGTCAAAATAGTTGAATCTCAATCACACATTTCAACTTTGAATCTCATCCTCTCAATTTTGTCCTTTTGTCCAAAGCTTTGAGACAAACATTTAAATTGTCCCCCCATTTAAAAACATTGCAAATTTTTTGACTCAACCAAGGCTAAATCATGATTACTTCACTCTACCCCCTACCCTTGAGAGTTTACTATAAATGAGAGGCATTTTGAGAGCAATAATCATCTTAGAAATTCATTTGCAAAGCATCATTACTATAGTCAATTTCTTGAGCAATTGAGAGTATTTAGCATTAGCATTTCAATTTATCTTTGCATAATGAAGAATTGTGAGCTAGATTAAGCATTGTAGCATCATAGATTTCTCATTTTAGAAGTGTCACTAGTGGAGACTAATCTTCTCTAACAAGTAAAAAACTACTCTAACATGCATCCAATCTACTCTAACATGTTCATAAACTTGTAAAAAACACTAATCTTCACCATAACCTTGGATAAACAGGAAGTAAGTGCACTCGAGACTTGCTTGATTTAAGCTTTTAGAGAGGTTGTGGGTGTGCTCTCTCAACTCAAATATAGATCCCACTATAAATGCAAGACAAAATGAAGATTGAGATACTCAAGAAGCTATAGAAGCAACTCTCAAGCACTCAATGCAAGAGGCCAAAAGAAGCTCAAGGAGGAGCTATAAAAGCAATCCTCAAGCTCTATGGAATGTAAATGACAAATACAAATGAAGCTAAACCATGGAATCAAATTCTACTATGCATTCTAACAACTACCAAATGGTTAGTAAAAACTCTATGAAAACAATTCTAAGTCTAAACTAGCATAATAACTCTAATGCAAGAATGAATATGATTTTTCTTGAGACAAGGGTCCTATTTATAGGATTTTGGAGGGCTAGGGTGAGGTGGCATCTATGTGGATTCCACATAGGTGCCACCAAGGAGACACATAAGCCATGCAAAGTTCAAGACTTGGTCACACATGTGTGAACAACTTGGGATGTGAGAGGTCAATGTGGAAGTTTCAAGTACATGTGTAAGTGTGTGTAAGAGATGTGTAAGTGAAAAAGTCCATTTTCACCAGTTTAGAAAGTGTAAGAAGTGTCAAAAAATGTAAGAAGCCTTGTTTATGCAAATTTTAGCAATTTCTAAAAAGACATTTTATTGAAAATTTGCTCACACGTGTGAGCAAATAATTAGCACTAATGGATGTAGGAATCTAAAAATTAGCCTAATTAATTAGTGAGTAGGCTTATTAAATAGAAAGTGATGTGTGTAGGATAGCATCTAGGTTGGATTTAGGATTAAATTAAATAAAATTTAATTTAATCATGGTTTAGTAGAAATAAAGAATGTGAGGAAATTAAATAAATTAAAAATTTATTTAAAAGAGAACTATGGAGGAACATGTATTAAATTAAATTTAATACATTATGAAAGGTAGTATTTAAATTTAATTCAAATACTATAATTAATGAATTTATTTAATTAATTAAATAAATAGATGAATTTAACAAATATAATCAATTAAAATTTAACTATAATATTATTTGGGGTTGTTACAGGATGAATTTAAGTGTCTACATTTTGCCCCTCTTTGATGCAGTGTAAAAAATGGCATCCCATCAAAGAAAATAAAAATATAGATGCCCCAGAGAAAAAGTCAGTAAGAGGATGTGCCCCCTCGAGAAAATGGGCTAGAAAATTTAAAAAAATTGGTCAATTTTCACGAAAGGAGGGAAAAAAGACTTTGAATGACTAATGATGGGGAAAAAGAAAAGAAAAAAGACTCACTCCCCTTTTTTGAAAAAGGGGACCCCTTATAAAAGGGCAAAAAGGGGGAAAAATATTCATTTTTACCCCTAGGAAGAAAAAAAAAAGGAGAGGAGAGGAGAGGAGAAGAGAAGAATGGCAGGATGGCGGGACAAGATGCAGTTGGGTGAGCGGGTGTGAGTCTATTAACGAGAAGCAGATAGGGGTGAGCTGGTGAGTACCCAAATCCTTCTTTGTTAATTTCAACAATTTAAAAAAAATTGTCTTTATGAGCATTTTTTTGGGTGTTTTAATTTTCAAAAATTTTTGGGATGGGAAAATGTTTGGGAGGGAGAAATGGGTGTCCTTGGAAGGGATAGGCAGAGTGGCATCGCCTATCGGTGGCTCCACTTGGCATTGGGCAGGTGCAGCCACCCGTCGGTTGACAGACAGCTTCGCTCGACCAAAGCAGGGTGGTGTCACCCATCTATTGACAGGGGCCACCGCCCACCCATAGGCCGGCGGTGCCACCCGTCGGTAGATGGGTCGCTCCACCTGCCCATCGATCAATGATGTTTCCCATCTACGGATGGGCAGCTCTACCTTCCCAAGGGCCAATGGTGCCACCCGTGGACTGACGGGTGGCTTTGCCCGCCTAGGGGCTGGCACCTACCAAAGGGTGGGCCAATAGTGGGGGGAGAGGGTGTAGCCACCCATCCATGGATGGGTGGCTCCACCTAGCCAGAGGTGGAGGGGGGAAAAGAGGGTGCCCGATATTATGCAAACAATGAGATGATGAAAGAGGGGGAGTTGCTTGGTATAAGATGAGCAACTCCACAATTACGGGGGGATTGAGCATGAAAAAAGAAAACATGGGGATGGGGGGAGGCAATGTGAGGGTAGGGATAGGGTAAATTTAGTGATGAATAAGATTGATGAAGGGGTGTCGGGTAACTAGATACAGGAGCCAAATTACTGGATTCACTAAAAAGAGTGATGGCCGGACATGATGATGTTGTGAGAGGAGCTAACCAGAGCAGAGTGGGGATAGGTGAATTTATGCAGCCTACAACATGTGCATGAGTGACCACACCTGAGAGTGCATAATGCGCTGATGACAACATTGATTGAGAGATGGTACTCAGATACGTCAAGTTTCTATTTGCCAACCGGGGAGGCAACAGTGACATTGCTAGATGTATGGAGGATTCTGTAGATATCGATTCAGGAGGAGATGGTCAAGTATCAGTTGGAGAGGGCAGAGCAATTCATGGAGGAGAGTTTTAGATGATGAGCATACCAGTTACTGATTGACTGATAATGGATGCCATGGCGAAGGGGGATGGAGGCAGGATTGCCTCGGCTAGCATTGTATTTACCTGGATTGGTAGGAGGGAGGTTGATGTCAGACCACTTAGGACATGGGTTTCCGATTAGATTGGTGAATGTAGTGAGCTAGATGCTGGAGGAGGATGGCATAAAGTTTTGCTAGGAATATATGATTTTAGCACAGGTATATTATGACCTTCATACATGTGCATACCGTACTCAGCAGATGATGGGACCCAGAGTTACACTACTACTAGTTTGGGCATGGGAACATATTGTAGTGGCACAACCACTACAAGGGGAGGGTCGGTGATAGTGATATGAGCTATTTTCATGTCGATACTAATCACCCTTTTCATATGGGGATGTGCGATTAGTTGAGACCTGGCAGAGGATACTAGATAAGCTGATATGGTTTGAGTGGACACCATATAGAGGATGTGAGGCATGGGGGTACTAGGATAAGTAGGTAGGGAGAGAGGATGGTGCTCTAGATGCAGAGTACTTAGGATATGTGTAGATAGATTGTTGGTTGATTAGGAGGATGATATTTCAGATAGTGAGATACATGCCATCTTGAGTATGTAGATATTTTGACATGAGGCAGGGTATAGTGCCAGACAGTTATCCACATCTGATCATCTTGAGGGAGATTGGGTCAGTATGGCACATCAGAGTAGATCTCCAGAATGCGAGGAGAAGATGGAAAGGTATCTAGCTGGTACCATGGAAAACATCCTAGAGACAGGTGGCAGATGCAGGGGTGATAGCTGAGTATGCAGCCTAGTGGGAGAGGTATAGGCTAGCAAGGCTGACAAAGCTAGGAGTAGGAGAGGCCGTAGAGAAGACCGAGTCAGAGATAGAGTCTAAGGAGGTCAAGGAGGGGGAGGATGATGAGGAGAGACTAGAAATAGTGTTTGGAGTCAGGTGTGGGGCACAAAGGTAGGTGATAGAATGTCAGAGAGGGATAGTGCAGAGACCAATTACAGGTGGCCCTGCAAAGGTGGTTCGGAGGGGGCAAGAGCAAGTGACTCAGGAGCCATTGCTAGAGGATGAGGAGATGGGGCTAGGAGGATCAGGAGGAGATGAAAAGTAGGGTGGTCAGGAGTAGGTATACATTCTTCAGTTAGAGGTGACATGATTAGAGGCTTTGGTGGTAGAGGAGAGTGATAGAGAAGCCAGGGCAGAGGTCGCTAGGGTGGAAGAGAGAGAGAGAGCTAAGGCTCAGATTGAGGCTATGCAATGGGAGCTGGACATATTTTAGGGTCAAGTGGGTATAGGAAAAATTACCAAGATAGGAGTTGACATAGGTACAGAGGGGATGGTGGGGGAGGTAGCCCGATTATTGGGCCAGATAGAGGAGATGCAGGGATAGACAAACATTCACACCCAATGGGTGACAGAGGATAGGGACATGTGGCAGTGATGGGCATAGATATATCGAGGGGAGAAGGAGTTAGCAAGGGAGGGAGTGACAGTGGTGGGTATCGGGAAGTTATTAACAACCATGTTGGATGCACAGTGAGATGCATCCAGGATGAGGAGAGAGGCAGTCTATTATATGGGCCTCTATCATCAGGTATTACTTCTAGAGAAGAGACATGCCCCATATTCAGAGTGGGGGATATCAGAGAGGACTTGAGGGGTGTCATCAAGATCAGTAGTCAGGACACCCAGGGACATGATTACAAGAGGTGATAGTGGTAGAGGAGCAGAGAGATCTACTCCATGAGGTTAGGATGACAAGGATATCTTCCAATGGTCATGAGATCCGGTTGATTATACAAGACACACATTTTATAGATTTTTAGATGAGATGCATATGTATAGTATCTCTGAGGTGCCTGATGTATCATTTTGATGTACCATGATGTTATGATATATATATATATATATATATATATATATATATATATATATATATATATATATATATATATATATATATATATATATATATATATATATATATATATATATATATATACAAATATTTTTGTGGTGCTATTTCATGAGTTTATTTGATGGATTATGAGATTATGCTTAGGATTATATTATGATACTGACGTGTGTGATGCAGGATGTGTGTGATTATGTGAAATGTGTGCTACATGATGTGCTAAGCTTATGTAGATATGAATTGATGTTTTATTATGCATATGTGATGGTCATGAATGTGTAATGCATAGGTAATGATTAATGGTTAAATAGATATATTTTTCATGCAATATATATATATATATATATTAATGAGTGATGATTAATGATATATGTGACATGTAATGTGTATTTAATGAGTAATAATTCATGAGATAGTGTGTATTTAATGATTAATAATTAATGAGTATATTTGACATGCAATGGTAGCTAAATGAACTTAACTATATGAGGTAGAATGCAATGGAATAAGCTAGTGTCACTTTATTATTATCATATTTTTGTTTTTGTACCTGATAGAACCAATAGGATCAACTAAAACACTTAAGAAGAGGAAGGGGATGATGAATAAAAAGACCCTTGTCTCAAACAAAAATGTAGAAAAGAAATGAATTCGAGCTATAATGCAACTTGACTACATGATTTAGTGGGATCACTTGTGTTTATGTTGGAGAGAACACCCTAGTTTGATATGGCAATAGGAGGTATGCATCATGTGTTATAAAAGCACAGATGACATCATTCCATTTCATGGACTAGACTCTCAGATAGTTGTAGAAACACAGATGTAGATTTCCTGACTATGATGGAACCTATGACATATACTTATTGGAGAGGTCTGGGCACACTTAGGTCTTGTAAGGAACACAAGTATGCTAACCCATTGCACCCATTAAGATACACATAATCATAACTGAGAAATTGACAAAAATGCTCCTAAAGTATCCACAAACAGATCATACCGCAATCGACACTTGCATTAGGTTTCACCAGTCACAATATACCAAGATATGGAAGACCAAGGTAATCATGAGTAGGATCTACTTATAGAAAAAGATAAAATCAACAAAGAAGGCCTCCTAACCAAGTGTTCATTCGGTCCACAATTCTTGCCATGAACGAGATAGGATGGATGGGATTGATTTGAGCCGACTGAGGAAGGAAGCATCCTGCAGGGCAAAGATTGAGTGACTGAAATGGATATTCACTGGTAATAGATGTGAAAAGAACAATAACTCAAAGATTTGATTTCGATGTTGATTTTGAAAAGCACTTTTTTGATCACTATGTCTGGGAAAAGCTTAGTGTGATGGGGTTAAGCTCAGCTTGCTGGGAATTTTGGTTTGACCTTTATGGAAAAGAAGGAAGCGATGACCAAAAACTAGGACTAGCATGAGGATGGATATGTACAGTGGATAGGAAGACAATGGATCCAAATCTTCTATCATAGTGCCTGAGATAGGTTTTCACTATAATACTTGCCCAGAGTGCTTGTTTGCCAAGTTTTCACGGTTGGATGAATTTTTATTTTTTTTTGTAAGGTGCCTGGTCACCAGGTGTTTACCCAACAATGATTTTTTTCAGGAACATTATCTTCTTTTAAAGATTTTATGATTTTTTGATGTTTAGGATTTCTTTAGGACTTTGTCTGCTTTTTAGGATTTTTTCAGGATCTTTTCTGATTTTTAGGATTTTTTATTGAATAACACTATACAGGAACTGAATGTTGAGCTATGCATAAAAGAACTTTAAATGTAGAATATTTATAGGATCAAGGAGAAGATATCTCTCAGGTGTTGCAATCTGATATGCCCCAAAGCCAAATTTAGTAGTAATAACAAATGGGCCCAACCAATTGGGTTCAAACTTCCCTTTCTTTTCTTAGTTTTGGAGATTCTTCATGTTATGCTGCAGGACCAAATCACCTACATCAAAGTCATGAGGTTTGATCTTCTTGTTAAAATGTAAGCGCATGCAATTTTGATACACATGGAGGTGGTTAATGGCATTAAGGTGTCTCTCATCTAGGAGTTGTAGCTCTTGTAAGTGGGAAACCCTTTATTCTTCTTCAGACATCAAGTTCTTGAAAGAAATCTCGAGGGAAGGGAGCTCAATTTCAATGGGTAAGACATCCTCAAAACCATAGACAAGGAATAATGGAGTGGCATGAGTAGGAGTATGGATGGAGGTATGGTAGGCCCAGAGGGTAGGATTGAGTTGCAGGTGCCAATTGTAGCCAACATCATCAACAGTATTTTTGAGGATTTTTAATATGGTTTTATTTGTAGCCTGAGCTTGACCATTGCCCTTCGGGAAGTACTTGGATGAACAATGCTGGGTAATGCCAAATTTATTGCAAAGGTTAGAGACATCCTGATTCTTGAAGGGTGTTCCATTATTAGTATGGAGATCTTTTGGGATGCCATAGTGGCAAATGATATAATTCAAGATAAACTTGAAAATTTTCTTACCAGTTGTATAGGTGAGGGGGATTGCTTCCACCCATTTGGTAAAGTATTTGGTGGTAGCTAGGATATACTTGTGACCACTGATAGAGTTTGGAAATAGCTGGCCCGCAAGGTCAAAACCCAAGCGGGAGAAAGGCCAAGGTATGATGGTGGGTTGGAGGGGTTGAGCGGGAGCATGTATCAAATCACCATGCTGCTAACAAGGAATGCATTTCTTCACATAATGATAGGCATCTTGCTCCAATGTTGGCCAATAGTATCCAGTATGGAGAAACTTCTTTCCTAAAGTGAGACCAATAGAATGGGCTCCACAGATTCCTTGATGCACCTCTTCGAAAGCTATGTGTACTTCCTCTAAATTTAGACATCGAAGAAGAGTTCCATCAAAGTGTTTACGAAAAAGAGTGTCTCTAAGGATTGTGTAATGAGAAGTGCGATGGATGAAAGTTTTTTGTTGGTTAGGCATAAGAGTGAGGGGAATGGTTTTATAATGAAGATAAGTAAGGATTTCTTGATACCAAGGTGATTTAGGACCAACAATTTCACACACCATCTCAGAATCTGGCTGGTCATAGGCAGGGACCATAAGATTCTTGACAAGAAATTCACACCGTGTGCTTGTTTCTGGCATAGATATTAGCGAAGTAATAGTAGCCATGGCATTTGCTACTTTATTGTTTTCTCTTGGGATTTGATGGAAAATAATTCTTGCAAAATATTGTTTGAGATCTTCAACCATGCATCGGTAAGGAAGCAACTTATCATCCTTTGTGTGAAATTCATCATTGACTTGTTTGATAACTAATTGAAAGTCACCAAAAACAAGGAAACTTGTGATCTTCTTGATGAACTACAACTAATTTAAGAACCTGAATGAAGAATTTGTGATTATAGATCACTGAGGAGTTGCTGATTAGATATGTAAGATGATTAAATCAGTATTATGTTTTCATTGATGTCAACTAGCTTGACAGTACTTATTTCATAAGTTACTATACTGAAACATCTGAAGAAAGGTGGAAGAGATGAAGAACATAAATATCTACATGAGAAAGATGTATATGTCAAATGAGGATAAGGAATACACTGAGTAACTTGCTGATGAGTCTATGACTTGATGATATCAACTTTATTATTATGAAGTGAGGTCGGTGAAGACCCAACCTTATTAAAGATTACAAACGCACTGTGAGGTCTAACCTTGTTAGAGGATTTTAGACCAACCTTTATCGTCCAACCGGCATTCACTATGGGGTTGACATGATAACAAATTTACACTCTATGAATGACATTACAAGACTTTCTAGTCCACTATGTTGAGAGATTTATCTGTTTACAATGGTTAAAATGTAACAACAGTTGATCTGATTACAACACAACTTCAATTGCAGATTATCAGATCTATGTTAAGCTCATTCAAATCCTCTGATCAATATATCAATTTTTTTTCAATCAATATTTAGTAACTTACTATCGCTCGGTAATCTCTGCAGTTCAGTTCTCCTTAACCAGTATGATCAAGCGTGCATGAAGCTTGTTCATGCAATATCTCTCCAGTCTCCTTCTGGCATGATTTCATCGTGAAATCCTAGTCTCTTAAATAGATGAGTAAACCATTTTAATTCCATCCATCAAATTTTTCCGCTTAATCTCCTTTGTTGTTTTTTCCACTTAAACCTTCCTCGGCTGATGTGTCAGTAACACGTTTTGTTTCAATCCCTTAGATTTTCTTCAAATTATGTTAGTCGTCGATCTTGATAACAAACATTATCTTCATCTATGATTTTGAGGTACTTTACAACTCATCAACTTCCATCGACTAAACTAGTCTTTTAGTTCTTTTCTTCTACTCAGTTAACAAAGAAATGCGTTGGTGAACACAAGCTCGGTTTATACTATGATCGGTATACACTACACTGCATTGGTGTATACTGAAATGCTTCTTTAACTGACAACACTTCTTTGTGCATTTTTCTCTTATCCTTCATCATAGATGAATGCAACATAATCAAGTCAATAACATAAGGTCATAGACTCATCCATAAGTTACCCAATGTATTCCTTATCCTTATCTATCATATCCATCTTCCTCATGTAGATATATCTATTCTTCATCTCTTTTCTTCTTCTTTCTACATATGTTTGGGTATAGTAACTTACAAGATAAGTACTGTCAAAACTAGTTGACATTAATGACAACATATTACTGATTTAACCATCGTACATATCTAATCAGCAACTCAGTGATCTAAAATCATAGATCTTCAAGTTATACAATGTATTCAAATCAGTTGTAGTTCATCAATCTCTCCCTTTGGCATTGATGGAAACACAAGCAATATGAAATATACCATACACATACCAAACATGTATTCTACAACTCTGTCAACAAATGATGTAATGGTACAAGCTCTCCCTAGATTAATATGTTTAATCACTACGTTACATAAAAGCATTTGAAAGTGTAGACTAACTTCTGTAGATATGATCTTTTCAGCTCTCTTTTCTGTATCTCTCTCCCTTTGTCTTTGGCTCCATATTCTTCATATGGATCTCTCTCCCTTTGACAACAATGCCAAAGAGCAATACAAACATACAACTCTATAGTAGCCATGTAACTCTCGATTGTTCGGTGCATTCTCTGTATCTCAGTATACTGTTATGAAAATCTATTCCAGTACTCCAATCTTTCACAACCTTAGACAAAAATCCAAAGTGTGAACTTTGTTGCATCAACATGTATGATCTTCTGATAAGATTAGGCTGATGGAACCTCTAGATCACCTTAGTGACCAGTAGATAGGGGACGGACCCCAAGTCTAGTCCTCAATTATTCATATGTATCCTTCGGTAGAGGCTTTGTAAATATGTCAGCAAGTTGTTCTTTTGATGTAACAAATTCTAGCTTAACTTGCTTCTCCTGTACTTGTTCCCTTAAGTAGTGATACTTAATAGATATATGCTTTGTTTTAGAGTGCATCACTAGATTCTTTGAAATATTAATAGTACTAGTGTTATCACAATATATAATCATTGGCTTAGTGATTACCTCATTCATACCTTCTAACATTTGCTTGATATATGCAATATTTGAATAGTTAGTAGCAGTAGCAACATACTCTGCTTCGGCTATAGACTGAGAAATGCAAGGATGTTTCTTACTTGTCCATGTAACAAGTCTTTCACCAAAGAAGAATGCTCCTCTATTGGTACTCTTTCTATCATCGACATTTCTAGCCCAATCAGCATCAGTGTATACCTTCAGTTCAAAATTTCCTTTCTTAGGATACCACAGTCCATAATCTTCAGTTTTCTTCAAGTATCTTAAGATTCTCTTTGTATCAATCACGTGTGACTCTCTAGGGTTTGCACAAAATATAGCAACTATTCCAACAACATGTGCTATATCAGGTCTACTGTGAACTACATACATTAACTTACCAATCATGGATCGGTACAGTTTCTAATTTACCTCAATAGTTCCATCTTCTTTATTCACTTTGCATCTAGTAGCCATCAGTGTTCCCATAGGTTTAGCATCTTCCATGCCAAATGTCTTCAATACTTCCTTTTTATATTTAGATTGTGTGATGAATATACCATCATTATGTTGAATCACTTGTAAGCCTAGAAAGAACCTAATCTCTCCAAACATAGACATTTCAAATTCACTTTTCATTTCATCAGTAAATGACTTAAAAATTTGATCTTGTCCTCCAAATATTATGTCATCCACAAATATATCAGCAATCAAGATAGTATCATCAGAATTTCCTTTCATGTATAGATTGTTGTTCTCACTTGTTCTAACAAATCCAATACTCAACAAATAGTTATGCAGCCTCTCGTACCAGGCTCTTGGTGCTTGCTTCAAACCATATAAAGCTTTATGTAATCTACATACCATATCTTTGTGGTCTGGATCAATGAATCCTTCAAGTTGTTCTATGTAGATTTGTTATTCAATTATCCCATTCAGAAAAGGTGATTTAACATCCATTTGGTAAACTTTGAACTTTTTGTGTGCAGTATATGCAAGTAACATTCTGACTCCTTCTAATCTAGCAACAGGTGCGAAAGTCTCACCATAATCTATTCCTTCCTCCTATGCATATCCCTTGCATACTAACCTAGCTTTGTTCCTTGTTACCTCTCCATTTTCATTAAGCTTGTTTTTGAATATCCACTTAGTACCGATAACATTCTTGTCCTTAGGTCTAGGTACTAAAATCCAAGTTATGTTCTTCTCTATCTGTTCTATTTTCTCTTTCATTGCATTAACCCATTCATCATTTTCTAATGCAACTTTTACATTCTTCGGTTCATATTCACAAACTAGACATGTACATTGTCTTGATTTACTTCTTGTTTGCATGCCAGCTTGTCTATTTCCAATGATTTTTGTCTCAGGATCATATCTTCTGAAAAATCTTTCCAGTATCTAATCTCTTCTTTCTTGTTCATCCTTTGCAGGTTCATTTTCTTTCTCAGTGGGTGCTTCTTTCTCATCGATTTCTTTTTCCTGTTCCTCGATATTATTTTCTTGCGAACCAGTTGTCACTATCTGCGACATCAGTAGGTACTCTGGTTGTTCAATGTAATTGAATCTACCATAGTCTTCCAATTCTTTTGTGTTTTCCTCTGCATTCTTATCATCAAGCTCATCAACGTGAACATTAGTGCTTTCAATCATTTTATTAATTACGTTGTTAAGACACTTTTATGCTTTACTTTTAGTGGAATTGATGAAGGGTGCTCCCCTTAATACCACAAACACATAACAGATATAGAGAAACAACAACAATATGCAAGAACAGAAAATTGGCTTCTTATTATCTCCACAAATGTGGAATTACAAACTTTCAGAATTATGCAAAGCCACATGGGCATTCCCTTACAATATTATGTAGGACAAAGCCTCGAACTACTACCCAGAACTATTCTGAACTGCCTAAGACAATAATACAGCCTTCCTTATATAGACAATTTTCCACTGCCTGGGAAGGTTCCAGAATTTAGCCAATAAGGCCGACCAACTTAGAATTATTTTATTTTACATTTTATTACATCATAGTCGGCTCAAGATAACCTTTGAAACCCAAACAGAAATTTTGAAGAAAATTATTTTCTACCATTTCAGGTGGCCCAACTTCCGAAGACCATAAGTCATCACCAGTTGACCCGATCGGCTATTATAACCCCATTTCGGAAATGCCACGAAGCGCTCTACAGGCTTGACTAGTGCAAGCGCTCGTCACCCAAATTTTTGGCCTCATCCGGGGCCTCTAAAGCCTTCAAAACTGAGTTCAAAGTTTCTGTACCCTGCTGCCAATACCGAAAATCTTCAATATCTTCCAATATACACTTGATCTGGCAATGAAACTTTACTAGCAGACTTATATGACCAAAATGAACCTCCAAGAAAGAAATCAGATCATTCTGAGCACATACGAAAATTACCAAAAATAGTAACTTTCCATAAATAGCAGCTCTGCACAAAATAACCCTTATTGAATAAAAACATAAATATTTTTGGGTGATGCAAGATTTCTCTTACACCCAGGATGCTCTTGCATCAGGAATATCCCAGAAATATCCCTTCATCACCTTTTGAGTCAAACTTCCCATTTCTTTCATCTTTCAGAATAAAGCATTTCCTTCCAAAAATCCTAAAATAACTTACAGTGGGTTTGTGACCAAACCATAACTCATAGGGTGTCTTGTTAGTGTCCTTCAGTTGTACTCGGTTCAGAACATAAATAGCTGTGCTGACAACTTCCCTCCAGTATGTTTGAGCAACATTCTTTTGTAACATCAGTGTCCTCGCACAGTCAACGATTGACCTATTCCCCCTTTTAGCTATTCCATTTTGTTGTAATATCCTTGGTGTAGAGACTTGTTTTTTAATACCATGCTCATTACAAAAGTTAGTAAATTCATCAAAAATAAATTCACCACCTCGGTTAGAACTTAAACATTTCAATTATTTACCAGTCTCTTTCTCAACTTTTTCTTTATACCACTTGAACATCTTAAATGCCTCTGATTTTTCCTTCAAGAACATGACTACCATTAATCTAGTATAATCATCAACAAAAAGAATAAAATATATTTCTCCATAGTAACTTTGATTTCTCATAGGACCACATAGGTCAGTATGCACTAACTCAAGTAATTTCTTTGTTGAATAATCTTTGCTTTTGAAACTAGATTTTGTCATTTTAACTTTCTAACACTCATCACACATAATATTATCAGGCTTAGATAAGTTAGGTAGACCTCTAACCTTTTTTTTTTTACTAATCTTAATCATGTTATCAAAATTCACATGACATAACCTCTTATGCCACAACCATGCATCTTCATCTTTCATCAATAAACAAGAAGACTAATCATTATCAAGATAAAATAGATTACCTCTTGATTGTGTTCCAAATCCAATAAGTCTTCCTCCATCATCAAATATCTTCACTTTCTTTCTTGCAAAAGCAAATTGGTGGCCTAAATTTTTCAGTTGTGCCACTCTTAGAAAATTGTAGTTTAGACCTTTTACCCAATAAGCATTATCACATCTAACTTTATCATTTATCATTAGGGATCCTTTTCCTCTAACCATATAGGGTGCATCATTACCCATTCTAACATATCCTCCATTGTGTTCTTCAAGATGATCAAATTTCTCTTCATCACTAGTCATGTGATGTGTATAGCCACTATCTATGATCCATGTATCATTTTTATTAACCTTAGAGATAAGTGTTGTCTCCACATACCTTTCATCTGCCTCTGAGTCATCCTTCATTGCAACAAATACTACCTCCACATCTTCATCAGTTTCGATATCGGTGACATCTTCTATAATGTAGCACACCTTCTTGCCTTTATCATTATTGTCTCAGTTGTCTCTATTGTAGTGTCGGTAACTTTTGTTGCTTCTTCTCCCATAGCTTCCTTCACCAAATCAGTCTTTGTTTTTGTCATCATCTTTTTTATGTGGACATCTAGCAACAATATAACCAACCTCTTTACAATTAAAGCATGCTAAAGGAAATTTACCTCTATACCTTCCTTTACCTTTAGGTAATCTTCTGGCCATAAGAGCTTCAAGTTCATCAAGCTCATCATCAAGATTGCTATCACTATCATCATTCTTATTTCTGCTACTAGACTTACCAATCTTCAAAGAAGACATAAAAGAAGATTCAACAGATGGTACAACACTATTGTCAAACTTATTTAGTTCAAAGTTTGTAAGCTTACCAATTAGATTATCAAGAGTAAGGTTGTTACCAGATGCAGACCTTGTTTCATGAATTGCAGATATTCTGATTGCATAAACTGGCAATAAGGTTCAGAGAACTTTTCTTACCACTATCTCTTCATTGATAACACCATCAGATGCTCTAATAGCATGTACTACCTCTTTTATTCTATTTGTGTAGTTCATAATATTTTCTCCTTCCTTCATTTTCGTGTCATCAAATCTTCCCCTTAAGCTTTCAGCTCTGGCTCTTTTGACATTCACATCACCACTATAAACTTGAGCAACTTTATCCCACATGCCTTTAGTAGTAGTGCAATTTTTAATATCTTCAAATTCAGCATCGGTATAGGCAGCAACAATCTCCATCATAGTAACATTATGTTCATTCCTGTCTCTTAGTTGATCAAGGGTCAAGGGACCAGTGGGCGGTGCAATGTAGCCATTCTCCATTAGTGTAAGGAAATAATTCCCAATCCCAGATACATGCAGCTTCATTCAGCTTTGCCATACTCTGAGGTTATCTTTGTTTAGATTTGGCACTTCCCTCTTATAAATTTTGAGATCTTTGTGCTAAATTCCTTCAAGCTCTGTTCCAAGTAACCAACTCTCTGATACCAATTGTTAGAATAACTGAGAGTGGGGTGAATCAGTTATCCACAAACCCAATCACAAAATGCATATCCAAAAATAATTTACTTGTATCATCTTAAAATGGAAGCACTTCCATCTTGATAGTTTTAGCACCCTCTTTTTAGTACATTTATCATGATAGACTTGCATTTAGGATGCATTCTACACTTATCTTCTTCATTTTAGGTGAAATTAGGGTTAGGATCCCAAGGATTCTCCTTAATTTCCCTCTTCCATGGCTCTACTTTCTAGGTAGGACTTAGAAATAGGTCATCCTGGCCTTCATCATAGTCATCATAGGATTTTATGCCTGTCCCTGGCATTCTGTCCCATTTTGGTCTCATTTTTAGGTCTTCGGGCATCCCTGGGACCTCCTATCTTGATTCTAGTTGGATCTAGGCCCATAGGGTTAAAGTCAAGGTTGATCCTGACTAGGTCAGGATTGAGATTGACCCTAAATAGGTCAAGATCAAGCTCATACTTTATTAGGTCAAAATTGAGCTCATTTTTACCCCCTCCAGAATCTGTGCCCCTTTCTCAAAATTGGTCCCGATGGGCCCCGAAATCAATTTTGGGCCCTCAGATCTGAGTGTGAAAAGGTTTTAATTCAAAATTCATTTAATTATTTTCCCTCCTTAGTTGGTTATTGTGATTGGACCTTAATTCGAGGTGAAATTTGAATTATGGGTCCTCACATTGCTCTAGGAGTGTCACCTTGAAACCTCTATAAAAAGACTCTCATTTGCATTCATTTTCACCAAGCAATTTCATGATCAAGTGCTCTCAAGGAGATAATTTCATGAACAAGAATATTTAAATCAAGAAAGGAATGGTGAAGATGCAAGATTGCAAGAGGATGATATAGAATATCAAGCCATTGTTGACATCAAGCATCTTTGTGAACACACATTTGGAGCAAGAGAGATCCTTTCTTCCTTGATCCACCATTATCAACTTTCAAGCATTCAAAGATACAATCATGGAGTAGAAATTAAAGATTGTGATTTTGGTAGAAGTACTTTAGCCTTGGGGGCTTGGTATGCTTTTCTATCTCATTCAAATCTAGGTATTGTTGTTTCATACATATTCATGCTAAGGTTTTAATCTAGAGGATTAGATCTTGGCATTACACTTTCAATACATACACACACACATTTTATTTCAATTGGATATTTGTGGAGGTGGAGATCACCAAAATGGGGGTTTGACTAAGGCAAAACCCTATATAGCCACCCCAAAACCCCCCTTTTTCAGATATCTACAGTCTCTATTTCAAGAATTAGAGGACAGATCTAAGTACCCTTTTCGCCAAACTTCTGAGATCTGTGAACAAAGTCATAATCGACCTTTAGAATAAAAATGTAACATTTGACCTTTTATGAGGGTCAAAGACTACCTGCTACCGAAAAGACAATTTTTCTAGATTTTCTCTGTCTCGGCTTCCTGATCCCAGATCTGATTGCAGAATCTTCCAAAACTTCGCACAGGCTTCAAAAAATAGGTATTTCTAAATCAATTTCATGATGAGGTATGCATCTTGACCTCATTACTTTTCAAGTATTTCCAAATTTTCTTGTGCTATTTCAATTCAAAAATAATAAAAAAATAATATATTTACAAATGAATAGTATTGAATGTTAGGTGCATTTGTTAAGACTCCATTTTTCCCCTATTCATTTTGGTGAACCCGTTTACGACAACTCTTTCTTTTATGGTGTTAGATTTAAATCTTATATGCTTATAAGATTATATTTCTTGCATTTATACAAAAAAATTGGAAAATTCTTTTAAAAATACAAAAATATTTACATTTTCATGCTTTTTGTTCTTTCTTTGTATTCAACATGTATGATTCTTGTTTTGAGTACTTTTATGAGGCTTTTATTGTACAAGAGGATAGATTCCCTAATGAGGTACATGGTAGTAAGGATGAAAATGGTTCAAATATGATCTCCATGGATCCTATTCCTCTTTCACTCTCCTCCACAAGCTCTCAAATTGACCTTAACCATAGGGTGTGTGCATGGTTACCTTCATGTCCCACTATTTGTAACATTGATAAACCTAAAATGATATATCCTATGCCTTTGATGACAGTAAAAGGATGTCCTCGTATAACAATTAAGGGTAAACCTAGAGATCCTTTGGATTTATTTGATAATACTGATTCCGTTTCACATGCTTATCACACACAGAATAACCCTCAGCCTACTTTCCAGTTTCTTTACCTCCTTCTCAACCTATGTTTCCTCAAGCACCTAGGTATCCATCTACTTTTAAGGAGTATAACTTAGTTGACCAATTACGTGCTACTCCTGCTAAGATATCTTTATGGGAATTACTTCAAACCTCCCCGACATATCATGAGGCATTGCAAAAAGCTTTATCTACTCTTCCTTCTTCACCTCCTAATCAAGAGAACATTCATTCTATTTTGGATTGTATGCATACTATGCCTTCTGTACCTCCTATTATGTTTTTTGATAATGATTTGCCTTCCTTAGAGGTGCAGAATCAATATGATGCTCTTATGGTGGCTGTCTCTATTAATCAAAGTATCATTCAAAGAACCTTAATTGATAATGGATCTAGACTTAATGTTTGTAGCATGGATATGCTCAAGGAAATTAAGGCTGATCTTACTACTATTCAACCTGATAATGTTCCTATACATGGATTTGACAATATTGTGAAAATAACTTTGGGCATTATTACCTTACCTATTAAAGTCGGTTCGATTATTCTAAATACTCCTATTCATGTTATGCCTAGACCTCTCAATTATAATCTTCTTTTAGGAAGACCGTGGTTACATACTATGCATGCAGTTCCTTCTACTCTTCATTGCAAGGTTAGGTTCATCTATAACAACTTAATGTATACATTACATGTAGATGATGCCCTGAATCCTTTCTTAAATGCAAAATATGCCAAAATCTTTGAACGTCTTCAACCTAGTAAAGAGATTGAAAAACAATCGAAGATACAACAATTTGAAATAAAATAGCCTGAGATTCAACAACAAGAAGCTCCATCTTCTTCTTCTTTGCTTAAGGATGATTGGGGAACATTGGATTTTAATCTTTCTTTTATTGGAGAATACAAGGTCTCTGATTTGGAATTCATGAAGGAACAAAATGAATTTGAGAAAAGAGTTTTTATTTCTTCGCTGCTTTCTAAAGAATTAAAAAGTAATTTTGTTGCCACTTCTCTTAATGAAATGATTGAAACTATAAAGCCTGATTGTTATGACATTGTAACATATGCCACTCCTTGGACTCCTTCTGACATGATTGATCGATATGGTCTTGGTTATCGTTTACTTAAGAAATCAGGATTTAGTGGGAAAGGATGTGGTAAATATGAACAAGGTATACAAGTACATTTGGATAATGAAGTTTATGATCATACATATGTTGGAAATATAAGTGGGAAAGTAATACTGAGAGGAGGCATTGAATCAGATATTACCTACTTTACCCTTATTAATTTGATAAAACTTTATGCATGACATAAACAAAACTTGATTATTGTAATCAACTAAACATATTAAGCAGCATACATGAAATCACTCATGACACCATAATTTTGGTAACCCAGAAACCCTTGAAAGGTAAAACTGGGGTGGGGATGACACCCACAAATCTTCACTACTGCAGTAATAAGTTTTGCCTGTTAAGGCTTACAAAATGTGATTAATTCATGATCTACCCTGTGAAAGGTCTGCTCTGTTAAAAGCTAAAAGACTTATATAGTCTACCTTGTTAAAGGATTTACAAACTTATAGCAAAGTAAGCACTCGGTAAAGAGATTACATAAAGTCTATTAAGACTACTCGGTTAAGAGATTTACCCTAATACACTGGTCAAAATGTCTTAGTACCTAATCTTTCAGTTTGCACTTATATGCAGATTACAGATCTACTCTTTACTGTATATTGGTGATCTCTTCTATTTGATCTTTCTTGATTTTGTCCTTTCACTGCTTAGCTCGATCACTAAACTTTGTCTGAATACTTGACTATTTTGAATATACCTCTCTGATCATTCTCTCATACTCATTCAATTTCAATATCTCTTTTTCTCTTTGATTCACACACTTCTCTTGGTTTAGATTTTGACCTTATATAATAACAAAAATGTTTTACTGATTCAAGATCTACGGTTCATATTTATTTCTATTTCCACTTAAGCTATACAATTTTATGATTGGCTCTAGGTATTACATAGGGATCAATGATTATAAGATGGATGTGTAATTACCTCTGTAATTACCTCAAAAAACAAAATACAAAACACCACTATCAACAAAAATGGTTTACCTCGATCATTATGTCATTCCAAACTTGTATGTCATTCCTGGCTAACTCGACAAAAGTTATTCCTGGCACTCGGCATTAACTGTACTCGGCATCAGTTAATCTTCTTTGTCACTCAGTAATCATTGATATATGTAACTCAACAAAAGCTATATTCGGCATATTACAAACACATTGTGACCATGACTTTACTTGGCAGTACTACTGCTTGATAAGTATACAATACATAACTCAGCTTTTACAAAATGACTCAGTCGCAGTGATGACCGACCATCATTGCCTAGATATATGACTAAGTGTGAAGCACTAATGGTTAACAAAACTATAGAGATCTACAATCTCCCCCTTTGACATTAGTGGCAAAAACACTTTGTCATGACATTTGTACTTACAATTACAAAAATATGTTTGTACTAGCCTAATACTCCCCTTGAGATATATATGCATTCAAAACTTTTGTTACCTATCCCTATTCTATCCTTTTCCTTACTCATGTTATGATGATTCCCCCTTGTTTTTGACATGATGAATCTCTTCATCAGTAGCTAGCTCACAAAATTTCTCCAAAAAAGGTTTATGTAGCACCATGATCATGTAGAGTGCATTTGTCCAAGCTATTGAAGCAATGTTTAAAACTTCTATCTGCACTTCTAGATTAGTAGCTAAACTAATGAGGCTGTTGGTTGTGGAAAAATGTGGATTACTATGCGTTAATTCCTTAGCCTTTGCTAACTTTCTATGTATGGCCTCTAGATGAGGTGTCAAAATTGTTTGGATAGAGAGTAAGTGAGAATGAATCTTGCCATCATTAGCCAATAGCTCGGCTAACTTACCTTGGGTTTGCATGATTTTGACATAATGTGTTGCACTGGTGTCTGCATCCAAGCTCAAGGACTCACTTGTAGCCTTAATCTCTTGCTTTAGAATATCAAGAAATCATTAATTCTCATCAGTGAATAGTTCAACATTACAGATTTTGGCCAACAGAGACTGTCCATTCACAACTAAACCCTTGGTATCCTTTACCAAAGTGGAAAGCTCAACCTGTTTCACTGCTACCTTGGTAGATATCTTCTCAAGCATTTTGGTCTCAAACTTCCATTTTGACCACTCAAATAACTTATCACCTGCATAGCTAACTTCATTATTTACTTTTTGGACAATGTGTACAAGTTGTTCCAATATGGGAACAAAACTATTTACATCTAATAAGTCATAAACTTCATTAAATATATCTTTTATTTCATAAAGGACCTATTTCTCCTGATGCTCCCTTCGGAGTTTTGCTTGCCTGCTTTTCTTTGTCAGAAAATCCTTCAATATCTGCAGTTGCTCATAAGAGAGATTATCGGTATCCCATTTAGGAATAACAATGACCTCATCAATTGTTACCTCATCTTTCTCCTTCTATGCTCTCAGTGGGGTGCTTCCACTCGACATCTGTATAAGAGCTTTTATTGCCTCTAGCTCCTTTGGCTCTTGCTCCTTAATGAATTTTCCTTTGATATTTGCTTCTCCTTTCCCCTTATCCTTGGCATGAGGACTAATAGCTTGTCCATCTAACTTAATTCCTTGTTCTTCTTTGCTGTTATCTTCCATAGGAGGACTTTAGATTATGCCTTTTGCTTTGTCCTCTTCCTCAGCAGATGTAGATTGAGTTAGTGGTACCGACTTGATGGGTTCCTTGGTAAGGCTTGTACCGACTAACTTGTCAAAAGTAGCAACTTCAGGTAGAGTAGAACTCAAATCAAAAGATTGTGTGCCAATAATTATTGGATAATCCATGACCTGTAATAGTGCAATGTTACTACCTGGCAAGGGTGTATCAGTTGCTTTCATATTCTTTAAATCATCCTCAGTCAAAAATGAATTCTTGATGGGGCTCTCCTCAGATATCTCAACAATGTGAACCTCAGATGTGTCCTGTGTTTTCACTTCCTTAGGAGTTCCAGTCTCCATTTTATTTTGTTTGATTTCAGGTTCAACAACTTTCAAAGTAGTAGCATCCTTTCCTTCATCCTTGTCGATCAACAATCCAAACAGTATCTTCCAAATTTTGATACTTTCTTGTACAACATGTTCAACCTTGTGTTGAAGAATTAGATAGGCTCTAAGTTTGGGATCAAACTTACCTCTGTATTGCTCAATTATCTATTTGATGTTGGTAGGGGTGAGAGTGGACTCAACTTGTGCTAATGTACTCTCCCTTATTTCCTTTTCTATTTGCAGAGCATATTCCCATTTATGTGCAACCCTGTTGCATAATTCCTTAGGAATTATATTTTCAATTTGAATTGGTAGCATCTTGAAAGTGCATAACATTTCAAGAATAGCATCTTCTACTTTCTCTTTATCTCCAATGCTCATGTTCCCAAATTTTAATCTTTTCAACTCATCCACTGCTGCAAAGCTAGTAATCTTATGACATAATTCATCAACGTTTAGTTGTTGTGTACCCTATTGTGTAACCTTCCCCTTTACTCCTTCATCACTTTCAGTTTCTTCATCATTGTCTTGTGCTAGAACAATTTTCCTTCTCGGCCTCTTCATAACCTTAGTCGGCACTGCCTTGGGTAGTGTAGGTTTTCACTTAGCAGATGTAGGAGGCATCTTAGGAGTCTCAGCAATAGTTCTTCTAGTTCTATGCCTAAGTGATGGTTTCGATGACACTTTAGGTTTCAAAACTCTTTTCTTAGCTAGGGACTTGACAATTACTGGCTTCTTCTCTTTCTCTTCTTCTTTTTCACTACCACTAGTTTCACTCTGTTCATATTCTCACAATCCTTGGGTCAACTCTAGTGGTACATCCTTCTCAGATTCTTTGACATAATTTTCCAAAAAAATTTACTATCTTCTTTCTTTTCCTCTATGTGGTGGCAGCCAATAATCCCAAAGAGATCTTGGATTTGGCTTCATCAAATATTCCAAAGTAAGGTGCTTTACTATCAATTTCTTCAGCTAAGAGGGTTGTGATTGCAGTAGTAGCTTCATCTATGTTAAGTTCATAGGGTAATGGCATTAACCATGAAACCCTAGGTAGGACTACCTATGCATAAGTAAAATTTGTGTCTACCAGAAAACATATATCCTTGCTGTATTTTTCAATCAAAGACATAGGGACTCTAGTCCTATTTGTCATCTTCTTTTTAAACTCAATGAAATAGTTATCCATTATTCCTTCAAAATCATCTCCAATCTGATTTATAAATTCATTTATTTGAATAGTGATGGGTTTCTTCTTGTCCCATGTAACATCTCCATGTGTAGGAAAACTCTTCTTGACATAAAAGAACAGACAAATCAGTAAGGAACCAAACTTACACATAGAATTCTTCACTATCTGGATGGAGTTCAAGTTATCGACAAGTTGAGTCAGTTGGAGCTTAGCAAGGTCATACATGTGTCCTTTCTTGATTATCTTCCATGCTTGGTCCACTGCCATATAGGGGATGCTATCCAACCGACTAGATTGATAGAACTTGTGCAAGATGAATCTAACAACAAAGTCAATTTCCGGAACAACTATGGTGGAAATTGTCATTCCTCATTTGTTCCAAACTCCTTGGGTTTTAGCTTGAATATCTTCCTTTCCTGCACATTTCATCATTCTTTTTCCTTCAATTGTAGGGTAACTAGTGACTTTATGTATCATTTCCTTTGTAATCTTCATGGGTCCATCTTCCAGCCACAAATGCATGTCATGTACTCAACTCAAAATGATCTTTATCCATTCCACTTTGAAATTTTGTGAGAAATTTAGGGCATGCACTAACCCTTGATGGCAACAACCTTATGTTCTGGCTTCAAGACTCCGTTGACACATAGTTTATCATAAGCTTCCCTAATCTCGTAAACACCAATTTCTCCAATTTTACACATGTAGCAAGACCTAACGTCATTCCTTAATAACACATTCTTTGGAATGGAAGATAGGGATTAGTTTAAATCTCCTTTAATAGCACTCTTGATCTTACCTTGAATACCTTCGGCTTGCAAACTTCATTCCTTACTAATTGCACATTAAAAACTTCCATCCCTTGTTTCTTGACTGGTGCAGATGAAGATGATGCCATTTTAAAAAATAATTTTTGAAAAGAAAATATTTACTCAGAAGAGTACCTTTTTCATCAATAACCCTGTAGATAAATTTTGCCGACGACATGCTAAGAAAATTCAGAATCACCTTTCTTAAACTAGTTTCACAAACTCTTAATTGCTCTCTGAAATCTCAAATAGCTTGGTGAAATAAAATTAACAGAAACTTTTCACTGTATAGAATCTAAAAAATAGAATTACGGCCTCATAAATGCTCCGTACAAGTTTTGGTGGTTTACAGTTGTCTCGGCAAACTCACAAGCTTAGTCGATATAACCGTTGTGATATAACTTGGTGTACATAGCATTTCAGCCATAGTAGGTGCTTGGCATACATTGATAGCTTGGTCAAGACACTAATGCTTGGCATAAAAAATGAAATTCTCCATTTTGCTTAGATATGTCCTAATGCATCTTTATCTATGCAGATATGGACTTTTTCTCAATTATATGTTAGGAACTGATGAAAAATAAGACTTTGCAAGAATCAGTTCCAAACATACCTTCCAAGCTTAATTAGAAGAGGTGTGATCACTTGATCCATCAGATTGGGTGACCACAGAAGTGCTAGCTTCGCTTGAGTTTTCTTCTTCTTTCTTCCTCCATGTCTTTTCCATCTGATTCTTCAGTTTCTCACAGATATCTTCATTCTAATTATTATCATTGCTTGGCATGGGTGATCTACAATCTTTCTTTAAGTGATTGACCTTATTACATTTGTAACAGACCATGCTTCCGTTCATCCAGCTTTTAGATTTGCCTCTAAAATGAGTCTTCATGAAATTTGCTCCGATGTGTCCATATTTACCACAATAATGGAAATTATACCAAGTGTTGTAATCCCAATTGTAAAAGTTGTGCTTTGTGACTGGCTTGGTTTGTTCATTTGATAACCACCTGGGTCTAGATCTGCATTTAAATGTTTTTTTCCAATATTTCTGACAATTGAAACAACTTCCTTGAAACTTAGGTGAGGTGGATGAATTGCTAGCCTTAGATCTACATTCATGTGCTTGATGTCCATGCTTCTTGCAGTTAAAAAAATGTCCATTAAACTTAGGTTTAGAGTCAGACTTACCATGTTTGCTTTTGCATATGTTGGTTGTATGTCCTAGCTTTCCACAGTGATGACATGTGGGCTTGGTGTTCTTTGGTTTAGAAATCTTTTGTTTTCCATTCTTTGATGATTCTCTTTCTTTAGTAGATGACTGTTCATTCAGTCCAAGTCCAGATCTATCACCAGATCTTCTAGGTGATCTTAATAGCTCTTCAAAATATTTCGCAGCTTCATTGGGTTTGTTCATCCTTTCATTGATTTCCTTTTCAGTTCTCAAATCATGTTTTAACTGATCATTTTCAGACCTTAGTTGTTGATTTCCATATCTTTCCTATCCAATTCCTGATTAACCATCAGTAGTTGATTTACCATATCTAGTTGATTATTAGTCAACCTTTGCATGTCACTTGCTCTTTCATCTAGCCTGATTGCAATTTGTCTTTTGTCTTCGTCAGCTATTGCCTTATCATCTTCAGCTTTATTTTTCTATTCCACTAATTCACAAAGTTTGACAGATTGAATTTCTTTTTCTCTCCTTAGAGTTCTGATGTCATCATTTAGTATGGTATTTTTATCTAGTAGTTCTTTTATAGCTTTATCACTCTTGGCAGAGTTACCATTATCAAATAGTCCAGAGATGTCTTCTTCTTTGTACTGTGGCTCATTTTGTTGAATTGAAATCTCTCTTCTCTTGCTCAAAGATTTCTTCAATTCTCCTCTGGCTGCTTCCAGTTGCTGTAATGCCAGTTGTACTTCAATCTTTTGATTCTCTATGATCTTCCCCAATATATAAGCTTCCATTTTAAGATATTTTTCCTCAAGTGGTTAGACTTCCTTAAGTGAAACCTTGCAGCTCTGATACCAATTGTTGGAAATATAAGTGGGAAAGTAATACTGAGAGGGGGGGGTGAATCAGATATTATGTACTTTACCCTTTTGAATCTAATAAAAATTTATGCATGACATAAACAAAAATTGATCATTGTAAGCAACTAAACATATTAAGCAGCATACATGAAATCACTCATGAAACCATAATTTTGTTAACCCAAAAACCTTTGAAAGGTAAAATTGGGGTGGGGATGACACCCACAAATCTTCACTACTACAGTAATAGGTTTTTCTTGTGAAGGCTTACAAAATGTGATCAATTCATGATCTACCCTATGAAAGGTCTACTATGTTAAAAGCTAAAAGACTTATACAGTCTACCTTGTTAAAGGATTTACAAACTTACAACAAAGTAAGCACTCAGTAAAGAGATTACATAAAGTCTGTTAAGACTACTAAGTTAAGAGATTTACCCTGATACACTGGTCAAAATGTCTCAGTACCTGATCTTTCAGTTTGCACTTATATACAAATTACAGATCTACTCTTTACTGTATATTGGTGATCTCTTCTATCTGATCTTTCTTGATTCTGTCCTTTCACTACTTAGCTCGGTCACTAAACTCTATCTGAATACTTGAATATTCTAAATATACCTCTCTGATCATTCTCTCATACTCATTCGATCTCACTATCTCTTTTTCTCTCTGATTCACACACTTCTCTTGGTTTAGATCTTGACCTTATATAATAACAAAAATGTTTTACCGATTCAAGATCTACAGTTCAAATTTATTTCTATTGCCACTTAAGCTATACAATTTTATGATTGGCTCTAGGTGTTACATAGGGATCGATGATTATAAGATGGATGTGTAATTACCTCCATAATTACCTCAAAAAACAAAATACAAAACATCACTATCAACAAAAATGGTTTACCTTGATCATTGTGCCATTCCAAACTTGTATGTCATTCCTGGCTAACTCGACAAAAGTTATTCTTGGCACTCAGCATTAATTGTACTTGGCATCAGTTAATCTTCTCTATCGCTCGGTAATCATTGATATATGTAACTTGGCAAAAACTATATTTGGCATATTACAAACACATAGTGACCATGACTTTACTTGGCAGTACTACTGCTCGGTAAGTATATAATACATAACTTGGCCTTTACAAAATGACTCGGTCACAGTGATGATCGGCCATCATTGCCTAGATATATGACTAAGTGTGAAGCACTAATGGTCAACAAAACTATAGAGATCTACAATGTATGGATTATGATTCAATCCTTATAGACAACCATCTGCTTTTCCTCTTAATGTTAATCATATTTCTAGTGGACAATTGAAGTTGGTTAATGCATTGCTTATTGATCTTAATAAACAATCCTCTTTGTATATTTTTCCTAAAGATGAAGCCTTAATGGAATTTTTAGGGGTTTATGAGGATTTACCTAAGTTTCATCACAAACAAGGAAAGCCTTATTGTTTAAAAATGGATGCTTATTTTGGAGAACATGAAGAATATGATACTCTTCCTTTACCAGTGGATTCTCTAATAAGAAGTGATTTGTTAATAACTGAAACTATTGATATTCAAGTAGATGAAAACAACTCTAAAAGAATGATAACAATAAAAAAATGTTTGAACTAGGATGAGTGTGATCAGTTGGTTTTCCTTTTGCTTGAATTTAAGGATATCTTTGCTTGGACATATTCAGATATGCCAGGTATAGATTCTAAGATTGTTACTCATAACATCATTTTAAAACCAAATATGAAACCTGTGAAACAAAAAATTCAAAAGATGAATCCATGAATTGCTTTATTAGTCAAAGGTGAAATTGAGAAATTATTGGATTCTAGATTTATCCATTCTATTGACTACTCAAATTGGATTTCAAATATTGTGCCGGTGTCAAAAGGTGAAAATAAGATAAGGATGTGTTGATTTTAGAGATTTAAATAAGTCATCCTTGAAAGATGATTTCCTGTTACCTAACATCGATATGATTGTAGATTCAACACCGGGTCATGCCTTGTTATCTTTTATGGATGGTTTTTCAGGATATAATAAAATCTTTATCCCTCCTGAAGATCAATTTAAGACTACATTTATAACACCGTGGGGAACCTTTTGTTGGGTCATGATGCCTTTCGGATTAAAAAATGTGAGAGCAACTTATCAGCGGGCTATGACCCTAATTTTTCATGATTACATTCATAAGATTCTTGAAGATTATGTGGATGATATCTTGGCAAAATCTATACAAAGAGAAGATCACGTTACTATTTTACAAAAAATATTTGAAAGAATTAGAATATATAATATGAGATTGAATCCTAAGAAAAGTGTCTTTGGAGTTGACTCTGGTAAATTATTAGGATTTATAATCTCTAAGAGAAGCATTGAAGTAGACACTGAAAAGATTGAAGCTATTGTTAATATTCCTCCTCCTAAGAATATTTCTTAGTTATGATGTTTACAAGGAAAAATACAAGCTATTTGTTGCTTTATTTCTAATTTAGTGGACTGAACTATCCCTTTTACTTCCTTACCTAGAAAGGATACCACTTTCTCTTGGAATGACGGGTGTAACCAAAATTTTGAGACATTTAAGGAGTATCTTGCGAATCCTCCTATCTTGCAACTTGCTAATTTTGATAAACCATTTCATTTATACACTTCAGTGACTCCACAGGCTGTGAGTGCGTTGCTAGCTCAAATTGATGATAATGGTAAAGAACGACCTATGTATTACATTAGTCAGATTTTACTAGATTACAAAATAAGATATACACATTTAGAAAGACAATGTCTAGCTGTAGTTTATGCATGTCATAAACTCAGGCATTATCTTATAAATGCTGAAGTTAATGTGATTGTCAAATTTGATCCTTTGAAACATCTTTTCTCACAAACTAATCTCTCGGGACGGTTGGTAAAATGGGTGATGTTGCTTACAGAATTTGATCTTAATTTTATTTCTTAGAATTCTATTAAGGGACAAGCGTTGATAGATTATCTAGCTGAATCTCCTTGTCCTCACTCAGACAAAAGTTCTACTTCAATAGAATTTCCTGATGATAATATCCTAGCTATTCAACAGGAGGATATTTGGGAATTCTATTTTGACAGATCTAAGTGTAAGATAGGTTTTGGTGTGGGTATCATCTTCATTCCTATTAGGAATGAATGCTAAATGTTTGGCAGCCATTCTGTAGCAGTTGTTGTTGTATTCATGACTATGATTGTCATTGATGTCAACACAGTGATTTACTGAAGACTTGCAGAGAAGTAGATAGAGTTTGGATTAGCGCATGTGGGTTATTGCAATTGGAGCTATGTGATGTTGAGGATATACTCATTCATATGTTATATGTCTATGGTTTAGAGCGTAGATAGTAATTCATTTATTCATGGAAGTTATAAGCATTTTGGTGGAAGCAATATTTAGGCAGTGTTCTTGAGTAGCGGTTTGTGAAAATCAGATGATATCTCCTAATCGGGATGGAATCTGGTTTTGTGCAGTTAAAGGGAAGTTGATGAACCATTGATAGTGATGTGGATGATAGCACAAACTTCAAGGTCACATGAGTGAAGATTTATTGTATTTGGAAGCCGACAATTTTGTGTAATTTTGATGTAGCGCGTGGCAACTTTTATGTTGTAATTGTATGCCAACTCATTTGTAATTATTTGAGTGTGTTATAAAGGAAGGAATGTATTTCCTTATTGTAGTGTTGATGTTGTAATGAAGTAGTTGTGACATGCAAGTAGCAGTTGTGTGTGATGTTGTATGCATGAAGTGAAGAATAGAGCTAAGTATGAAAGCGAATATGTGAAGGAAGACATGCGAAGTACAGAGATCTAAAATTGAGATCTGATGTAACAGTGAGTGTGGTTTGGCATAGTCAGAGAAGAGGTGACATATTATTCTATTGAGTAATGCAAAGATTATTTGGATAGTGTGTTCAGTGATCTTACCCTGAAGTTGTTTGGGCAGTGGGTCCTTCTGTTTTCCATAACTCTTAACAGGGTTAGAATCTTTTAACATAGATTCAAAATCTCCTAATAGGGATTCATATGTACTAAATGTATTTCATAAGAATCCTAAAAAATTCCATCCTTTCGCAAGGAATATTCATATTAGTGCATCTTTTGTGGGCATCATTCCCACCGGGGTTTACTCCTTGATCAAGAGGTTCCCTAGTCAACATATCTTGTGTCATTGTATTATTGTGTAGGAATATCTTTCTATGGTTGGTAATTATATTTCTTATATGGTTTAATGCTATTGAAGATGATAAAATTTATAATTATCTGATAACTGATTCACCCCCCCCCCTCTTAGTTATCTTAATGGACTTTACTTTCTAACAATTCCCCCTACAAAAAAACCCATCCCTCTATCATATAAATTAACATTTCCTTGTACTAATAACATTGTGGAGTATGAAGCTCTTCTAGCTGTACTACGAGTAGCTTCATCCCTTAATATCAACCATTTACAAATATATGGAGATTTGCAACTAATTGTTGAACAGATTAAAGGAGGATATTAGACTAAAAATGCTGAAATGACACAATATAGAGATTTAGCTCTTGATGTGCTTTCACAATTCTCCTCTTATATGATTCAAACTTTACCTAGGAAGGATAATTGACATGTAGATGCTATGGCAAGTGCAACTTCCTTGGTTTTTCTTGAGAACAATGCCAAAAACTTTCAATTTACTATACAAACTCTTAAAGGGCATGCAATTTTTGACAAGATTACCTCTGACTATTTCAATTTGCATTCAGATGAATGGTATTCACATATTTTTCATTTTTTGAAGGATGGTACTTTTCTTGAATCAACAACAAGGAACATGTGTAATCATATTAGGAAACTTGCAGCACGTTACATCATTTTAGGAGATATTCTTTACAAATGCTCTTATGAAGGATTACTATTAAGATGTCTTAATAGAACTGAAATTCCTATAGCTTTAGCAAAAGCCCATTCTGGTTCTTGTGGGGGACATTTTGGTGGAAAATCCCTAGTTAATAAATTACTTTGAATGGGATATTATTGGCAAACAATGGAACATGAATATTTTATGTTTGTTAAGAAATGTTCTCAATGTCAACAACATAGTAATTTGATTCATGGTCCTTCTCATGAGCTTCGTAATCAAGTTTCTCCATGGCCTTTTTGTGTTTGGGGGTTTTGACCTTATTGGAAAAATCTCACCGGCTTCTTCTCAAAGACATACTTACATTCTTACTGCTACAGATTACTTCATGAAGTGGGTTGAAGCTGTTCCTCTTCATTTGACAATGACAGATGTTATTTGTGATTTCATCCTTAATAATATCATATCAAGATTTGGTATTCCTTCGATGATAATTTCAAATAATGGAACCTCTTTTAAAAACAAAGAAGTCACAAAATTCTTGGAGAAATATAGGATTCAACATAGATTTTCAACTCCTTACTATCCTCAATCTAATGGACAAGCTAAAGCATCAAATACAATTATTGAACAAATCTTGAGAAAAATAGTTAATAAGCATGTGAAAGATTGGCATACTCAATTGACTTATGCTTTATGGGCCTATAGGACTAGTGTTCGTACCACCATGGGTACTTCTCCTTACAACCTTGTCTATGGTACTAATGCTATTATGCCTTTGGAACTAGAAATACCTTCTTTACGTGTTTCATTTCATGGGATAATTGATAAAGACACTTTTCGTGAACAACACTTACAAGAATTAGAAATGTTGGATGAACAACAAATACATGCATTAGAACATATCAAAGCTTATCATTAATCTCTTTAGAAAAAATATAATCATAAGGTAATTAAATGAATATTTTTAGTTGGTGATTTAGTCCTTTATGAGAACCAGCGAAATGTGAATGCTTTACTAGGCGAAAAAGGAAAATTTAGCCCTAATTGGCTTGGACCTTTTGTTGTTATTGAAGACTTTGGTTCGGGTGCTTACAAACTTGTTGATATGGATGGTGTTTCTTTTAAGGAACCCATTAATATTATGCATCTTAAATGTTATTACCCTTAATCTCATTTGTTCCATGTGCATTTATGTATTCCTTATAAAGATTCATTTTATAGGTTATGTAGTTTTAGTAAAATTACATATTGAATATGTTTATGCACTTTCTTTCTTCCTTTCTTTGTATTAAGTTTTATATTGATGAAAGCATAGTAATCAAACATAGAACTAATCAGTAGAGAAAATTTTTCATTCATCAAAAAAGAGTTTTCAAAGTTTTGATACATATGTGGCCAATGGCCCTATCCATCACTACATCTATCACTACATTGCTCTGATGGCCAATGACTCCCGGATCTCTCTACTCTGTGCTGGGAAGATGAAGATTTGTGTGTCTGTGTATGGCTCCTGGATATGCTCATACCATGTGAACATCATCGAAGACTCTGTACCTCTGCCATCAGCTTCTCCTCTCTTTCTCTACACATTCTCAGCTCTCACTAGATGCATACAAAGATGTTGGCATACCTCTCAGGATCTCTACGACTGATGGAAGACTCTCACTCATTGGCTGGTAGTTGGTAGGATATAATTGTATCGTTGAGAACCTCAAATATAGATCTCCTCCACTTCGCTACGCTAGCAATAGAAAGAAAACTTTTATCAGTCTAGTGTTCTATTTATCTCAAATCAAATCACATATTCAATCAAATTTCATACCTGGGTCTCCCTCCTGGATGTCACTAAAATGTCTAGATGGTGGGGGCATGGAGTGACTACTCTCTCCATGCTCGCTATATCTAGGTCTCAATGGTGGTGTCTCTATGTGGGGCTATGGGGGCCATCATGATCTTAGTGGTGATGCATGAGTATAAGGTATATTTGCACTAGTATCACCAGCTGGGGCATGTCCTCTGCTCTATCTGCTCTCTCCTCCTCCATGGGATCTCCCTCGAAGATGTGCTCCTCCTCATCTCTAATGTCCCCATCCTCCCTTGTGGCTCCACAATCCCAATGTATCCCCTCTGTAAAGCCTGGGTCACCTGTGGGATAATCCTCAGGGAAGATAGGACAGATCCCCTCCAAAATCTAGTACCTAATATAATCCCAACTCATGCCTAAATAGGTCACATGTGATGGTACCTCTATACCCTCTACCTCCTCTCCATCACTATCCTCTATGTCTGCTATCAATGGTTGGCGTATGGCACCAGGTCTCTAATAGTATCTTGTTAGATGTACATAGTGAGGTACTACCTTAGGGACTCCCTGTAATAGGCTAAACTGCCTCATCACCCAATCATAGTAGTAGGGCATCACTATATGAATCTGATGACCCTCTAGTAGCTTACGCTCCTATGAATGTCTCATCTAGAATCATGTATCAGGCCACTTTGTTATCTGACAGTAGGGTCTCCATATCACATCAGTGCCTGCAATGTGGTCTAGATGTACTCTCCAGTAGAGCATATCTCCAAACTACCAAATATCTCTCAAGGGATACGCGAAGGCTCTCACTATGCTCACATCTACCATCACTGGAACTCCCTGTGGACGTGTACATGTGAAATGCACAAACATCCAAATTTGTAGGAGTGTGCATATCAACAGACTCTCCTGCTAATACCTCACTAGTTGACTGAGCTCATGGTATAGCTGAGCTAGCATGCTGCGACTCCTTGAGAACATGGTCATATCTCTCTCCATCCTCTATATGAGATGTGTAAGAGGTGAACAAAATATAGTACCCTTTGAGTTGGGTAACACAACCAAGGATACTATGCAAAGCATCACCTTCCATACTAAAGGTGTAGGGCCTAATAGTATGGATGATAATAAGATATGATCTGACCGGGTCCGCATCTATGGAACCTATCCTATACAATACTCTATGTTTGCATGGATCTCCTCACAACCACGATGTGCTCTAGGTCTGATGGTCTCACCTCAGACTAGAAGCTACATGATCCTGTAGACATCCTCTAAGGTCACTGTGATCTCACTAGAGGTAAGATGGAAGGAGCATGTATCCTCATCCCACCTCTCTATCAAAGTCGATAGCATGGCTCGGTGTAGTCTGATCTATGGAAGGAATGATACCCAATATAGTCCCACATTCTTTAGTAACTACATCTCCTCATCCTCAAGCTCGGACAGTCTCTCTCTGACCATGAATAGAAACTCTCCAAAGGGATGCTCTCAGAAATAGACCAAGTGTTAGGAATGAAAGCAAAGTGTTTTGGTAGTCATTCTGTAGCAGTTGTTGTTGCATTCATGACTTGGATTGTCATTGATGTCAACACAGTGATATTCTGGAAATTAGCAGGAAAGAAAGTATAGTTTTGTTTTGCGCACATGTTGTATTGCAGATTGGATTTTGTGCAATTGATGGTATGTTCTTTGGTGTGTTATTAACCTATGGTTAACAGCGCAAAAAGAAATTCATTCATTTGTAAGAGTTATGAGCATTTTGGTGAAAGCAGTGTTTAGACAGTGTTTCTGTGTAGCGATGTTTGGAAATCAGAGGATATCTCTTAGCTGGGATGGAATCTAATTTTGCACAGTTAAAGGGATGTTGGAGACTCATTAATGATGACATGGTTCATAGCACAAACTTTGAGGATATGTTTGGAGAAAGTTACAGTAACTGGAAGCTGACAGTTTTATGTGAATTCTGTGTGTAGCGTATAGAATTTATTATTTTGTAATTGAGGACCAACTCATTTGTAATTATTTGAGTTTGGTATATAAGAAGGAATTTTTTCCTTATTGTAATGTGTACTATGAAGAT
Organism: Chamaecyparis obtusa; assembly: GCA_027943335.1. NCBI lineage: Eukaryota > Viridiplantae > Streptophyta > Pinopsida > Cupressales > Cupressaceae > Chamaecyparis > Chamaecyparis obtusa. The sequence continues at coordinate 2,222,511 of BSBK01003364.1, read as the reverse complement.
TGTGATTTGAATATATGCATGAAGTGAAGAAAAGAGCTAATTCAGTGATGAAGGAAGACTTGTGAGTACAGAGATCTAGAATTGTGATCTTGTGTAGCAGAGAGTGCAGTTTTGGCACAATGTGAAGGAGGTAATATATTTCATATTATTCTGTTGAATAATTCTAAGATCTTTTGGACAGTGGGTTCAGAGATCTTGCCTTGAAGTTGTTTGGGCAGTGGGTCCTTCTGTCTTCCATAAACTCTTAACCGGGTTAGAATCTTTTAACAGGGATTCAAAATCTCCTAATAGGGATTTATATGTACTAAATTTATTTCATAAGACTCCTAATAGGGTACATCCTCTAACAAGGAACTTTCATATTAGTGCATCATTTTGTGGGCATCATTCCCACCGGGGTTTACTCTTTTCAAGAGGTTCCCTAGTTAACATATCTTGTGTTATTGTGCAATTATGTATGGTTATCTTTCTATGGTTGATCAGTACATTGATTATATTGTTTAAAGCTATTGAATGGACAAATTATCTGATAACTGATTCACCCCACCCTCTCAGTTATCTTGGGGATCTTTACTTTCTAACACCAAGTCCTACAAGCACAAACAAACATCATATCAGTCATCTACATCATCAAATCTGCATATCTAACTAAACTAGGTCAAAGTCGACCTTAGTTAGGTCAAGGATGACCTTACTGGGTCAATGTCAACTTTTCTAGGTCAAGGTCAAACTTTTTGGGTCCAAGTCGACCTCATCCCAGAAACTGGCAAAAACCTTCTAGTCAATGTCGACCTAGATGGGTCAATGTTGACCTAAATGGGTCAGGGCCAACCTAACAGGGGTAAGGTTGACCTTGCCTATGAAAAATAGGAATTTGGAAAGTACAAAGGTAGATAACAACAAACTCACCTCAGGTAGTGACTGTCCGGTAGCCAGGCTATATCTCAGAATATCCAAGCATGTCGCTCAAAGTTCCTCCCTTCTAAGCATCTTGCTTCCTCATTTCAAATCTGAAAATGGTAAGAATGAGTAAGTATTTCTCTCTTTTTCTTATTTATAAGTTTAAATTAGGGTTTTATTAGGGTTTCCTTAGGGTAAACTTGGATTTTCCCTTCTTCTGCATTTAGACAGACATCCACTCTTTTCATCATAACTTGAGTTCAGTAACTCCATTTTTAGTGCCATCAACGGCGTTGGAATCATGATTTAGATACCTAAATCCTTGAAATAGTTTAGGAAGGTTCAAAATCCTTATAATTGGTTTAGGAAAGGACTTTTCAACACTCTACATTTCCTGTATATAGAGTTTTTCTTATCACCCTATTTCACCTTTCCAAAGTAGAAAGCCGAAACAAGGGGGGGCATAAGGGGCTCTATACACTTCTCAAATTATCATATAGTAAGATATAGGTGATTTATAGATTTTCATTAACCTTTTATGTTTTAGGTTCTAACACTTTTCTATGGGATCTTTACATTGAGGACTTGGCTATATCATTTTTATTTACTATGATGTTTTCTTACTTTAGCTTGCATATTCATGTAGTGTCATATCTAAGCTAAAGTGGGGGCTAAATGTATCATCTTAAAATGGAATCACTTCCATCTTGATAGGTTTAGAACCCTCTTTTTAGTACATTTATCATGATAGACTTGCATTTAGGATGCATTCTGCACTTATCTTCTTCATTTTAGGTGAAATTAGGATTAGGATCCCAAGGATTCTCCTTAATTTCCCTCTTCCATGGCCCTACTTTCTAGGTAGGACTTAGAAATAGTTCCTCCTAGCCTTCATCATAGTCATCATAGGATTTTATGCCTATGCCTGGCATTCTATCCCATTCTGGTCTCATTTTTAGGTCTCTGGGCATCCCCGAGACCTCCTGTCTTGATTCTGGTTGGATCTGGGCCCACAAGGTCAAAGTTGAGGTTGATCCTGACTAGGTTAGGATCAAGCTCAACCCTAAATAGTTCAAGATTAAGTTCATACCTGACTAGGTCAGAATCAAGCTCATTTTTTACCCCCTCTGGAATCTATGCCCCTTTCTCAAAATTGGTACCGACGGGCCTCAAAATCAATGTTGGGCCCTCGGATCTGAGTGCAAAAAGGATTTAATTCAAAATTCATTTAATTATTTTCCCTCCTTAGTTGTGTAACATCTTAAAATGGAAGCACTTCCATCTTGATAGGTTTAGCACCCTCTTTTAGTACATTTATCATGATAGACTTGCATTTAGGATGCATTTTGCACTTATCTTCTTCATTCTAGATGAAATTAGGGTTAGGATCTCGAGGATTCTCCTGAATTTCCCCTTTTTCCATGGCTCTATTTTCTAGGTAGGACTTAGAAATAAGTCCTCCTGGCCTTCATAATAGTCATCATAGGATTTTATGCTTATCCTTGGCATTCTGTCCTGTTATGATATCATTTCTAGGTCTCTGGGCATCCCCGGGACCTCCTGTCTTGATTTTGATTGGATCTGGGCCCAGGTTCAAATTCAAGGTTGATCCTGAATAGGTCAAGATTGAGCTCAAACCTAAATAGGTCAAGATTGAGGTCATACCTAACTAGGTCAGTCCCAACCTTGATTTTGCCCCCTTCCTTCAAATCTTCAAAATCCTTGATTTTTGGGCATTGAGCTTTCGGGATATTTGTTTTCCCACCTCCAGGTTGGCCATTTTGGGTTTTGAGATGGTAAATCCTCTAATTTCATTTAATCTAGGTATATTTTCTAAATTTTAGGACCTAATTTGGATTTAATTCTCCAAGGTGGCCCCTCTAGAGGATTTTGCCCTAGTTCACTATAAAAGAAGGCCTTCCTCTCTCATTTTCTCATCCATTATTCAAATTTCTTCATCAAGTTTTTTGAGAACCAAGTACAACCAAGAATTCTCATGATCAAGTGCTCTAAAGGAGTCAATTTCATGAGCAAGAAGATTTCAATCAAGCAAGGAATGGTGAAGATGCAAGATAGCAAGAGGATGATATAGAAGATCAAGCCATTGTTGACATCAAGCATCTTTGTGAACACATATTTGGAGCAAGAGAGATCCTTTCTTCCTTGATCCACCATCATCAACTTTCAAGCATTCAAAGATTCAATCATGGAGTAACAATTATGGATTGTGAGTTTGGTAGAAGTACTTTAGCCTTGGGGGCTTGGTATGCTTTTCTATCTCATTCAAATCTATGCATTGTTGTCTCATACACATTCATGCTAGGGTTTTGATCTAGAGGATTAGATCTTGGCATTAAACTTTCAATACACACACACACACATTCTATTTCAATCAGCTATTTGTGGAGGTGGAGACCACCAAAATGGGGGTTTGATTAAGGCAAAAACCTATATAGCCACCCCAAAAACCCTCTTTTTTAGATATCAACAGTCAATGTTTCAAGAATCAGAGGACAGATTTGAGTACCCTTTTCATTGAACTTTCATTATCTGCGAAGAAAATCAAAATCGAGCTTTAGAATAAAAATGTGGTATTTGACCTTTTATGAGGGTTAAACTCTACCTACTGCCAGAAAGACAAAAAAAATTTCGGTTTTCTCTGTCTCAGCTTTTTGATCACAGATTTGGTTGCAGAATCTTTAAAAACCTCATACAGACTTCAGAAAATAGGTATTTCCAAATCAATTTCACAATGAGGTATGTATCTTGACCTAATTAATTTTCAAGTATTTCCAGATTTACTTATGCTATGCCAATTCCAATTTCAATTCAAATGAATAAGTGTTGAATGTTAGGTACATTGCTAAGCTTCCATTTTTCCCCTATTCATTTTGGTGAACCCATTTATGACAACTCTTTCTTTTATGGTGTTAGATTTAAATTTTTTATGCTTAGAAGATTAGATTTCTTTCTTGCATTTATATATTTCAAAAATACAAAAAACAAAAACATTGTAAAATTCCTTTAAAAATACAAAAATATTTACATTTTCATGCATTTAGTGTTTTCTTAGTATTCAACATGTATGATTCTTGTTTTGAGTACTTTGATGAGGCCTATATTGTACAAGAGGATAGATTACCTAATGAGGTACATGGTAGTGAGGATGAAAATGGTTCGAATATGATCTCCATGGATCCTATTCTTATTTCACTCTCCTCCACAACCTCTCAACTTGACCTTTACCATAGGGTGTGTGCATGGTTACCTTCATGTCCCACTATTTGCAACATTGATATATCCTACACCTTTGATGATGGTAAAAGGATGTCCTCGTATAATAATTAAGGGTAAACCTAGAGATCCTTTAGATTTCTTTGATAACACTGATTTCATTTCACATGCTTATCACACACGAAATAATGCTCAGCCTACTGTTCAAGTTTCTTTACCTCCTTCTCAACCTATGCTTCCTCAAGCACCTAGGTATCCATCTACATTTAAGGAGTACAACTTAGTTGACCAATTACGTGCTACTCTTGCTAAGATATCTTTATGGGAATTACTTCAAACCTCCTCAACATATCATGAGGCATTGCAAAAAGCTTTATCTACTCTTCCTACTTTGCCTCCTAATCAAGAGAACATTCATTCTATTTTGGATTGTATGCATACTATGCCTTCTGTACCTCCTATTGTGTTTTCTGATAATGATTTATCTTCCTTAGAGGTGCAGAATCAATATGATGCTCTTACGGTGGCTATCTCTATTAATCAGAGTATCATTCGAAGAACCTTAATTGATAATGGATTTGGGCTTAATGTTTGTAGCATGGATATGCTCAAGGAAATTAAGGCTGATTTATCTACTATTCAACTTGATAATGTTCCTATACGTGGATTTGACAATATTGCAAAAAGAACTTTGGGCATTATTACCTTACCTGTTAAAGTAGGTCCAGTTATTCTAAATACTCCTATTCATGTTATGCCTAGACCTCTCAACTATAACCTTATTTTAGGAAGACCATGGTTACATACTATGCATGCAGTTCCTTCTACACTTCATCACAAGGTTAGATTCATCTATAACAATCTAATGTATACATTACATGCGGATGATGCCCCGAACCCTTTCTTAAATGTAGATTATGCCAAAATCTCTGAACCTCTTCAACCTAGTAAAGAGATTGAAAAACAATTAGACATACAACAATCTAAGATAAAACAACCTGAGATTCAACAACAAGAAGCCCCATCTTCTTCTTTTTTGACTGAGGATGATTGGGGGACATTGGATTTTATTCCTATGTTTATTGGAGAATACAAGGTCTCTGATTTGGAATTCATGAAGCAACATAATGAATTTGAGAAAAAAGTGTTTATTTCTTCTCCGCTGTCTGAAGAATTAAAAAGTAATTTTGTTGCCGCTTCGATTAATGAAATGCTTGACACTATAAAACCTGATTGTTATGACATTGTGACATATGTTGCTCCTTGGAATCCCTCTGACATGACTAGTCGATATGGTCCTAGTTATCATTTTCTTAAGAAATCAGGATATAATGGAAAAGGATGTGGTAAATACGAACAAGGTATACAAGTACCTTTGGATAATGAATTTTATGATCATACATATGGATTAGGATTCAATCCTTATAGAAAACCATCAGCTTTTCCTCTTAATGTTAATCATATTTGTAGTGGATAGTTGAAGTTGGTTAACCCATTACTTATTGACCTTAATCAACAATCCTCTTTGGATATTTTTCCTAAAGATGAAGCCTTAATGGAATTTTTAGGGGTTTATGAGGATTTACCTAAGTTTCATCACAAACGAGGAAAGCCTTATTGTTTGAAAATGGATGCTTATTTTGGCAAACATGAAGAACATGATATTCTCCCTTTACCAATGGATCCTTCGGTAAGAAGTGATTTGTTAATTACTGAAACTATTGATATTCAAGTGGAACGGGATGAATGTGATCACTTGGTTTCCCTTTTGCTTGAATTTAAGGATATCTTTGCTTGGACACATTCTGATATGCTAGGTATAGATTCTAAGATTGTTACTCATAAAATTTTTTTAAAGCCGAATATGAAGCCGATGAAACAAAAAATTCGAAAGATGAATCCACGAATTGCTTTGTTAGTCAAAAGTGAAATTGAAAAACTATTGGATTCTGGATTTATCCATTCTATTGATTACTCAGATTGGATTTCAAACATTGTGCCTATGTCAAAAGGAGAAAATAATATAAGGATGTGCACTGATTTTAGATATTTAAATAAGGCATCCTTGAAGGATGATTTCCCGCTACCTAATATTAATATGATTGTGGATTCAATAGCAGGCCATGCCTTGTTATCTTTTATGGATGGTTTTTTGGGATACAATCAAATATTTATCCCCCCTAAAGATCAATTTAAGACTACATTTATAACACCTTGGGGAACCTTTTGTTGGGTCATGATGCCCTTTGGGTTGAAAAATGTAGGAGCAACTTATCAATGGGCTATGACTTTGATTTTTCATGATTGCATTCATAAGATCCTTAAAGATTATGTGGATGACATCTTGGAAAAATCTATACAAAGAGAAGATCACGTTACTATTTTACAACAGATATTTGAAAGGATTAGAAGTTATAATATGAGATTGAATCCTAAGAAATGTGTCTTTGGAGTTGATTCCGGTAAATTACTAGGATTTATAATCTCTAAGTGAGGCATTGAAGTAGATACTGAAAAGATTGAAGCTATCATTAATATGCCTCCTCCTAAGAATATTTCCCAGTTATGAAGCTTACAAGGAAAAATACAAGCTATTCATCTCTTTATTTCTAATTTAGCGGACCAAAATATTCCTTTTACTTCCTTGCTTAGAAAGGATACCACTTTTTCTTGGAATGAGGAGTGTAAAAAAACTTTTGAGCAATTTAAAGAGTATCTTGGGAATCCTCCTATCTTGCAACCTACAAATTTTGATAAATCATTTCAATTATACACTTCAGTGACTCCACGTGCTGTGAGTGCGTTGTTAGCTCAAATTGATGATAATGATAAATAAAGACTTGTGTATTACATTAGTCGAACTTTACTTGATTATGAAACATGATATACAAATTTAGAAAGACAATGGCTAGCTATAATTTATGCATGTCATAAACTCAAACATTATTTGGTAAATGTTGAAGTTAATGTGATTGTCAAGTTTGATCCTTTGAAACATCTTTTCTCACAAACTGATCTCTCAGGCTAGTTGGCAAAATGGGTGATGTTGCTTACAGAATTTCATCTTAATTTTATTTCTCAGAAATCTATTAAGGGACAAGCATTGATAGATTATCTAGCCGAAGCTCCTTGTCCTTTCCTAGATGAAAGTTCTACGTCTATAGAATTTCTTGATGATAATATCCTAACTCTTCAACAAGAGGATATTTGGGAATTATATTTTGATGGATCTAAATGTAAGACAGGTTCTGGTGTGGGTATCATCTTGATTCCCCCTACAAAAAAACCCATCCCTTTATCATATAAACTAACCTTTCCTTGCACTAATAACATTGCAGAGTATGAAGCTCTTATAGCTGGACTACGAGAAGCTTCATCCCTCAATATCAAACATTTACATATATATGGAGATTCACAACTAATAGTTGAACAGATTAAAGGAGGATATCAGACTAAAAATGCTAAAATGACACAATATAGAGATTTAGCTCTTGATGTGCTTTCACAATTCTCCTCTTATACGATTCAGACTTTACCTAGGAAGGACAATCGACATGCAGACGCCATGGCCAGTGCAGCTTCCTTAGTTTGTCTCAAGAACAATGCGGAAAACTTTCAATTTACTATACAAACTCTTAAATGCCCTGCAATTTTTGATAAGTTTACCTCTGACTATTTTAACTTGCGTTCAGATGAATGGTATTCACATATTTTTCATTTTTTGAAGGATGGTACTTTTCCTGAATCAACAACAAGGAACATGTGTAACCGTATTAGGAAACTTGTAGCACGGTACATCATTTTAGGAGATACGCTTTACAAATTCTCTTATGAGGGATTATTATTACAATGTCTTAATAGAACTGAAATTCATGTAGCTTTAGCAGAGGCTCATTCTGGTTCTTGTGGGGGACATTTTGGTGGAAAATCCTTGGTTAATAAATTACTTCGAATGGGATATTATTGGCAAATAGTCAAAAAATATTCTTTCATGTTTGTTAAGAAATGTCCTCAATGTCAACAACATAGTAATTTGATTCATGCTCCTACTCGTGAGCTTCGTAATCAAGTTTCTCCATGGCCTTTTAGTGTTTGGGGTTTTGACCTTATTGGAAAAATCTCACCGACTTCTTCTCAAGGACATACTTACATTCTCACCACTATGGATTACTTTACAAAGTGGGTTGAAGCTGTCCCTCTTTGTTCAACAATGGAAGATGTTATTTGTGATTTCATCCTTAATAATATCATAACAAGATTTGGTATTCCTTCGACGATAATTTTGGATAATGGAACATCTTTTAAAAAGAAAGAAGTTATGAAATTCTTGGAGAAATATAGGATTCAACATCAATTTTCAACTCCTTACTATCCTCAATCTAATGGACAAGATAAAGCATCGAATAAAATTATTGAGAAAATTTTGAGAAAAATAGTTAGTAAGCATGCAAACGATTGGCATACTCAATTGACTTATGCTTTATGGGCCTATAGGACTAGTGTTCGTACCACCACTGGTACTTCTCCTTATAACCTTGTCTATGGTATTGATGCTATTATGCCTTTCAAACTAGAAATACCTTCTTTACGTATTTTGTTTCATGGGATAATTGATAAAGATGCTTTTCATGAACAATGCTTACAAGAATTAGAAATGTTGGATGAACAACGAATACATGCATTAGAACATATAAAATCTTATCATAAATCTCTTCAGAAACAATACAATCATAAGGTAATTGAATGAACATTTGCGGTTGGTGATTTAGTCCTTTATGAGAATCAATGAAATGTGAATGCTTTACCAGGCGAAAAAGGAAAATTTAGCCCTAATTGGCTTGGACCTTTTATTGTTATTGAAGACTTTGGTTTGGGTGCTTACAAACTTGCTGATATGGATGGTGTTTCTTTAAAGGAACCCATTAATATTATGCATCTTAAATGTTATTACCCTTAATCTCATTTGTTACATGTACATTTATTTGTTCCTTATAAAGATTTATTTGATAGGTTATGTAGTTTTAGTAAAAATTATATATTGAATATGTTTATGCACTTTCTTTCTTTGTATTAAGTTTTATATTGATGAAAGCATAGTAATCAAACATAGAACTAATTAGTAGAGAAAGTTTTTCATTCATCAAAAATAGTTTTCAAAGTTTTTGATACAGAAGTGGCCAATGGCCCTATCTATCATTACGTCTATCACTATGTCGCTCTGATGGCCGATGAATCCCAAATCTCTCTACTTTGTGATGGGAAGATGAAGATTTGTGTGTCTATGTATGGCTCCTGGATATGCTCATACCCTCTACACATCCTCTTAGACTTTGTACCTCTACCATCAGCTTCTCCTCTCTTTCTCTGCACATTCTCAGGTCTCACTGGATACATACAAAGATGTCAGCATGTCTGTCAGGATCTCTGTGACCAATGGAAGACTCTCGCTCATCGACTGGTAGTTGGTAGGATATAATGGTATGCTTGAGAATCTCAGATATAAAGCTCCTCCACTCCGCTACGCTAGCTATAGAAAGAAAAAATTTTATCAGTCCAGTATCCTGTCTATTCAAATCATATATTCAGCCAAATTTCAATCAAGTTCATACTTGGGTCTCCCTCCTGGACATCACTAAAATGCCTAGATAGTGGGGGCATGGACTGACTACTCTATCCACACTCACTATATCTCAGTCTCGATGGTGGTGTCTCTATGTGGGGTCATGGGGGCCGTTGTGATCTCAGTGGTGATGCGCGAGTAATAGATATATTTGTACTAGTATTACCACCCGGGGGCATGTCCTCGACTCTCTCCTCTACTCTCTCCTCCTACTCCATGGGATCTCCCTTGGAGATGTGCTCCTCCTCATCTCTGATATCCTCATCCTCCTTGGTGGCTCCACTATCCTGATGTGTCCCCTCTGTAAAGCCTGGATCACCTATAGGATAATCCTCAAGAAAGATAGGATGGGTCCCCTCCAAAATCTAGTATCTAATGTAATCTCAGCTCATGCCTGAATAGGCTACATCTAATGGTACCTCTATATCCTCTATCTCCTCTACATCACTATCCTCTATGTCTACTATTGATGGTCAGCGTATGGTGCTGGGTCTTTGATAGTATCTCATTGGATGAACATAGTGTGGTACTACCTTAGGGACTCCCTGTAACAGGCCGAACTACCTCATCACCTGATCATAATTGTAGGGCATCACTATATGAATCTAATGACCCTCTAGTAGCTTATGATGCTTTGAACATCTCATCTGGAATCATGTATCAGGCCACTCTGTCATCCGACAGTAGGGTCTCCATATCACATCGATGCTGGGAATACAGTCTAGATGTACTCTCCAGTAGAGCATATTGCCAAACTACCAAACATCTCTCAAAGGATATGAAAAGGCTCTCACTATGCTCACATCTACTATCACTAGAAATCCTTATGGATGTGTACATGAAAAATGCTCAAAAATCCATATCTTCAGAATTGTGCATGTCGACAGACTCTCCCGCTGATACCTCACTAAGTGACCCAACTCATGGTATAGCTGAGCTAGCATGTTGCGACCCCATGAGAACATGGTCCTCTGTCTCTCCATCCCCATATGAGATGTGTTAGAGGTGAACAAAATATGGTACCCTTTGAGTTGGGTAACACAGCCAAGGCTACTATACATAACATCACCTTTCGTACTAAAGGTGTAGGGCCTGATAGTATGGAAGAAAGTAGAATCTGATCTGACCAGGTCCGCATCAGTGGATGCACTCCTGTACAATACTCTGTGTCTTCATGGATCTCCTCAAAACCATGCTATGCTCTAGGTCTAATGGTCTCCCCTTGGACTAGAAGTTTCATGATCCTGTAGACATCCTCTAAGGTCAGTGTGATCTCACTAGAGGGAAGATGGAAGGAGCATGTATTCTCATCCCATCTCTCTATCAGAGCTGATAACATGGCTCAATGTAGTCTGAGCTATGGAAGGAATGATACCTAGTATAGTCCCACATCCCTTAGTAACTGCATCCCCTCATCATCAAGCTTGGACAGTCTCTCCTTGACTTTCACTAGAAATTCCCCAAAATGATGCTCTCGGAAGCAGACTAGGTCCTACAAGCACAAACAAAGATCATATCAGTCATCTACATCATCAAATCTACAAAACTAACTAAAATAGATCAAATTCAACCTTAGTTAGGTCAATTTTGACCTTACTGGGTCAATGTTGACCTTACTGGGTCAATGTCAACTTTATTAGGTCAAGGTCAACCTTTTTGGGTCAAGGTCGACCTCATCTAAAAAACTGACAAAAACCCTCTGGTCAATGTTGACTTTCATGGGTCAAAGTTGACCTAGATGGGTCAATGTCAACCTAAATGGGTCAGGGTCAACCTAAAAGGGGCAAAATCAACCTTGGATATAAAAAAGAGGAATTTGGAAAGTACAAAGGTGGATAATAGTAAACTCACCTCAGGTAGTGACTGTCTGGTAGCTAGGCTGTGTCTCAGAGTCTCCAGGCATGTCGCTCAAAGTTCCTCTCTTCTCGACATCTTGCTTCCTCATTTTGAATCTAAGAATGGTAAGAATGAGTAAGTACTTCTCTCTTTTACTTATTTATAAGTTCAAATTAGGGTTTTATTAGGGTTTCCTTAGGGTAAACTCAGATTTTCCCTTCTTATGCATTTAGACAGACATCTACTCTTTTCATCATAACTTGAGTTCAATAACTCTATTTTTAGTGCCATCAATGGAGTTGGAATTGTGATTTAGATACCTAACTCCTTGAACTGATTTAGGAAGGTTAGGAATCCATATAATTGGTTTAGGAAAGGAATTTTCAACACTCTGCATATCCAGTATATAGAGTTTTTCTTATCACCCTGTTTCACCCTTCTAAAGTAGAAAGCCAAAACAAGGGGGGGCATAAGGGGATCTATACACTTCTCAAATTATAATATAGTAAGATTTAGGTGATTTATAGATTTTCATTAACCTTGTGTGTTGCAGGTTCTAACAATTTTCTGCAGGATCTTTACATCGAAGACTTAGCTATATCATTTTTATTTACTATGATGTTTTCTTACTTTAGCTTGCATATTCACATAGTGTCATATCTAACCTAAAGTGGGGGATAAATGTATCATCTTAAAATGGAAGAACTTCCATCTTGATAGGTTTAGCACCCTCTTTTAGTACATTTATCATGATAGACTTGCATTTAGGATGCATTTTGCACTTATCTTCTTCATTCTAAGTGAAATTAGGGTTAGGATCCCAAGGATTCTCCTAAATTTACCTTTTTCCCATGGCTCTATTTTCTAGGTGGGAATTAGAAATAAATCCTCCTAGACTTTATAATAGTCATCATAGGATTTTATGATTGTCCCTAGCATTCTGTCCTATTATGATATCATTTCTAGGTCTCTGGGCATCCTTGGGACCTCCTGTCTTGATTCTGATTGGATCTGGGCCCAGGGTCAAATTTGAGGTTAATCCTAACTAGGTCAGGATTGAGCTTGAACCTAACTAGGTTGGGATCAAGTTCATACCTGACTAGGTCAGTACCAACCTCTATTTTGCCCCCTTCCTTCAAATCTTCAAAATCCTTGATTTCCAAGCATCGGGATTTCAGGATATTTGTTTTCTCGCCTCTGGGTTGGCCATTTTGGGTTTCGGGATGGTAAATACTCTAATTTCATTTAATCTAGGTATATTTTCTAAAGGTTAAGACCTAATTGGGATTTAATTCTCCAAGGTGGCCCCTCTAGATGATTGTGCCCTAGTTCACTATAAAAGGAGGCCTTCCTCTCTCATTTTCTCATCCATTATTCACATTTCTTCATCAAGTTTTGTGAGAACCAAGTACAACCAAGCATTCTCATGATCAAGTGCTCTAAAGGAGTCAATTTCATGAGTAAGAAGATTTCAAGCAAGCAAGGAATGGTGAAGATGGAAGATAGCAAGAGGATGATATAGAAGATCAAGCCATTGTTGACATCAAGCATCTTTGTGAACACATATTTGGAGCAAGAGAGATCCTTTCTTCCTTGATCCACCATCATCAACTTTCAAGCATTCAAAGATTCAATCATGGAGTGAAAATTATGGATTGTGAGTTTGGTAGAAGTACTTTAGCCTTGGGGGCTTGGTATGCTTTTCTATCTCATTCAAATCTATGCATTGTTGTTTCATACACATTCATGCTAGGGTTTTGATCTAGATGATTAGATCTTGGCATTACACTTTCAATACATACACAAACACACACATTCTATTTCAATTGGCTATTCATGGGGGTGGAGGCCACCAAAATGGGGGTTTGGCTAAGGCAAAACCCTATATAGCCACCTCAAAAACCCTCTTTTTCAGATATCTACAGTCGATATTTCAGGAATCAGAGGACATATTTGAGTACCCTTTTTGCCAAAATTTCAGGATCTGCAAACAAAATCAGAATTGGGCTTCAGAATAAAAATGCGGTATTTGACCTTTTATGAGGGTCAAACTCGACTTGCTACCGGAAAGATGAAACTTTTCTGGGTTTTCTCTATCTCAGCTTTTTGATCATAGATCTCATTGCAGAATCTTCTGAAACCTCATACAGACTTCAGAAAATAGGTATTTCCAAATCAATTTCACAATGAGGTATGTATCTTGACCTAATTAATTTTCAAGTATTTCCAGATTTACTTATGCTATGCCAATTCCAATTTCAATTCAAATGAATAAGTGTTGAATGTTAGGTACATTGCTAAGCTTCCATTTTTCCCCTATTCAATTTGGTTATTGTGATTGGACCTTAATTCGAGGTGAAATTTGAATTATGGGTCCTCGCATTACTCTAGGAGCCTCACCTTGAAACCTCTATAAAAAGACTCTCATTTGCATTCATTTTCACCAAGCAATTTCATGATCAAGTGCTCTCAAGGAGACAATTACATGAACAAGAAGATTTCAAGAAAGCAAGGAATGGTGAAGATGCAAGATTGCAAGAGGATGATATAGAAGAGCAAGCCATTGTTGACATCAAGCATCTTTGTGAACACACATTTGGAGCAAGAGAGATCCTTTCTTCCTTGATCCACCATTATCCACTTTCAAGCATTCAAACATACAATCATGGAGTAGAAATTACAGATTGTGAGTTTGGTAGAAGTACTTTAGCCTTGGGGGCTTGGTATGCTTTTCTATTTCATTCAAATCTAGGCATTGTTGTTTCATACATATTCATGCTAGGGTTTTAATCTAGATGATTAGATCTTGGCATTACACTTTCAATACATACACACACACATTCTATTTCAATCGACTATTCGTGGAGGTGGAGATCACCAAAATGGGGTTTTGACTAAGGCAAAACCCTATATAGCCACCGCAAAAACCCCCTTTTTCAGATATCTACAATCACTATTTCGGGAATTAGAGGACAGATCTGAGTACCCTTTTCACCAAACTTCTGAGATCTATGAACAAAGTCACAATTGACCTTCAAAATAAAAATGTAGCCTTTGACCTTTTATGAGGGTCAAAGACTACCTACTGCCGGAAAGATAAAATTTTTCTAGGTTTTCTCTGTCTCGGCTTCCTGATCCCAAATTTGATTGCAGAATCTTCCAAAACTCTGCATAGGCTTCAGAAAATAGGTATTTCTAAATCAATTTCATGATGAGGTATGTATCTTGACCTCATTACTTTTCAAGTATTTCCAGATTTACTTGTGCTATTTCAATTCAAAAATAATAAACAAATAATATATTTACAAATGAATAGTGTTGAATGTTAGGTGCATTTGTTAAAAATCCATTTTTCCCCTATTCAGTACTAAAAACTTATGCAACTTGATAAACTAAAATAGTATTATGTCTATGCTTTTACCGATTACCAGTTAATAACATATTGTGATTTATTGATCAAATCCAATATGCAACATGTAAAGTATGACAACAAAAAATCATCACAATCAACACATACACGAGAGATTTAACATGGAAACCCTGTGAAGGGATAAACTGCCTGGGACCGGCAACCCAAAAATTGTTCACTCTTCTGAAGTGAGGTCAGTGAAGACCCAACCCTGTTAAAGGTTACAAAAACACTATGAGGTGTGACCTTATTAGAGGATTTTAGACCAACTGTTATCATCCAACCAGTATTCACTATGGGGTTGACAAGATAACAAATGGACACTCTATGAATGACATTATAAGACTTTCTAGTCCACTCTATTAAGAGATTTATTTTTTTACAATGGTTAAAATGTAACAGCAGTTGCTCTGATTACAACACAACTTCAATTTCAGATTATTAGATCTATGTTAAGCTCATTCAAATCCTTTGATCAATATATCAATTCTATTTCAATCAATATTCAATAACTTACTGTCGCTCGATAATAGATTTCTGACGCTCGATAATCTCTGTAGTTTTATTCTCCTTAACCAGTATCATTAAGCATGCATGAAGCTTGTTCACATGATATCTCTGTAGTCTCCTTCTTTCAGCATGATTTCATTGTGAAATCCTAGTCTCTTAAATAGATGAGTAAACCATTTTAATTCCATCCATCAGATTTTGCCGCTTAATCTCCTTTGTTGATTTTTCCACTTAATCCTTCCTTGGCTGATGTGTTAGTAACATGTTTTGTTTCAATCCCTTAGATTTTCTTCGAATTATGTTAGCCCTCAATATTCGTAACAAACATTATCTTCATCTCTGGTTTCGAGGTACTTTACAACTCATCAACTTCCATCAGCTAAACTAGTCTTTTAGTTCTTTTCTTCTGCTCGATTAACAAAGAAATGCATCGGTGAACACAAGCTTAGTTTATACTGTGATCAGTATACACTACATTACATCAATGTATACTGAAATGGTTCTTTAACTGACAACACTACTTTGTGCATTTTTCTCTTATCCTTCATCATAGATGAATCCAACATAATCAAGTCAATAACATAAGGTCATAGACTCATCCATAAGTTACCCAATGTATTCCTTATCCTTATCTGTCATATCCATCTTCCTCATGTAGATATATATGTTCTTCATCTCTTTTCTTCTTCTTTCTATAGATGTTTGGGTATAGTAACTTACAAGATAAGTACTGTCAAAACTAGTTGACATCAATGACAACATATTACTAATTTAACCATCTTACATATCTAATCATCAACTCAGTGATCTTAAATCACAGATCTTCAAGTTATACAATGTATTCAAATCAGTTGTAGTTCATCATAGTCATCTTCCTTGGGGGTATCTAGTTGCTTTTATGAGAGTTTTTCTTCCTGTTTCATTTTATCCAAGACCAGTGCCACGATATCCCATACTTTCAACAATGGGTGTGGCCTTCATATACTTCCCTTTAGGAATGTCTATAGGTTTGTCTTCTTCTTCATCAAAAAGCCATGAAAGAACATTATGCTCCATATTTTCATCTAAAAGAGATCTTGAATGTTCAAATGTAGTCTGTTTACACTTCATGGTTTCTTTATTTTCCTCAGGGAAGAGTTGTGAAGGTTTTCCATAAGACCTGAGAGAGAGGGGAACTGACCAATGCACAGGGAATTTTCAAACTTGTATTCCCCTTGGCCTTGATCACTGAATGTAACTTTCTTTTCAAGATCTGTATTATTTTCTTGGGTAACTTTTTCTTTTCCCTTGGTTTTCTTAGACAACTGTTCTTCAACATAAGTGCGTTGGATAGGAATCTCTTGTGAAAGTGGATTTAAGATAATAGGCAAGAGTGTAGTCATTCTGGAACATTAGGACTTCGCTAGTTGGAGAGGGAGAGTTCCAGTTGATAAGTTCAAGATTATGGAGTGAAAGAGTAGTGGTGGGTTCAAGTGTGTTCATAGTATAGCTATCAAAAGCATGGAGTAAGTCAAGACCTAGAGCGATCTCATTCAAAGGTGTGTTTGATTCTTCTTGAGTCCTCATAGTGGAAGTAGAGAGAATGTCAGTGCTAGTAAATTCACACTCGGTCAACCTAACACTAGACCCTTCAATACTTCAAGAAGATTTTCATACACATGAATATCATCTATATCTTTATCAAAAGTGACATTAGATAGAGAGTCAAACTCATATTCATGTGGATCAGTAATGCTTGATATGGGAATTCCATCAACACTAGCTATACCATCTAACTCATCTTCATTTTTTGTAATTTTAATTGGTTGTTGAAGTTGATCTTGTTCAAACTACTCTTAGAAATGTGGTGGTATGTACCGTTCATCCTAAAATTGGGATCAACCATTTGTATTTCTCTCAATTGGTCATACGTGAGTCGATGCACTAAAGTGGTGTCATCATAATTACTATCAGTCTCTACTAGATGGATAGGTATAATAGGTTCATATGGTCCTTCAAAGAATGTAGCAAGGTCCGAAAGAATAGGATATGGAAAAGTATCTTTGTCAGAGCTATTCTCTGATTTATCAGCTGTGGTAATGTCCTCAAATTCTGGCTTTGGTTTTGGTACAAACTTGTTAATCCCTAGATGAAATAGGATTTTCTTGAAGCGTAGACCTAAGGTGTCCTTGGTGTGAAAACCTGTGGCTTCAATTGGTTTAAGAAAACCATTGTCATTCACCCCTATAGGTCCACTCCCTTTATAACTAAAGTGCTTCATAATTTTGAAGGCCTCACTGTATGGTTCTTGTTCTAATTCATGAGTAGGAGTGATCTGTTAAGATGTTTCTTTTCCTTTGTAAAGCCAAGCTATAATAGCTCTTTCCTCATCTTCATCCTCTAATGGTGTTGTGGCCTTAACAAAGGTAGCATCATAGATTACTTGGGGAGAACAAGAAGAAGGTTTGTTGTTCTCAGAGGGTCTCCCGTAGGAATGTGGAGATGGAGGTAAAGCTGCTAATGATAGCACAAGTTCAATTTGATAACCCCCCATGCCTGTATCCTTAAGCTTCAGAGTCTGTTCCATTTCCTTGAGCTTGGTATCATAGAATTCAGTGGATTCTCTATTAGTTGGAACAAGACTACCTGCAGATTGTGCAAGTGTGTTACAAGAATAATTGGTATTGGCAGGAACTATTACTCTTGCACCATGGAATGAGAACTTGATACATTGATGATATGTAGATGGAATCGCCTACATTTCATGGATCCATGGTCTACCCAATGGTATATTATATCCCAGAGGAATATCTAGAACTTGGCAAATGACATCTCTTTCAACAGGTCCAACTCGGATTGGCAGCACAACCAAACCTTTAGATTTGTATTATTCTTCATCATATGCCTTAATGGTGATTTTCTTATGGACATCTATGCAATCTTCATCATAGCCTAGTTCAGTAAGAAGCTTAGCAGAGCAAATATTGAGGCCAGTACCATTTTCAATGAGGACATGGCAAACACTCTTTGGACCTATCATGACTTCTATATGCAAAGGAGCATTGTGCAAATGGCTCAACGAGTGGTCATCTTCTTTAGAAAAGGACAAATAGTGTGGTGATGTCAAGTGACCCACCATGGATTGAAACTGATCGAGATCCAAATCTTTTGGGATGTTTGCCTCAGTGTGGGCTTTGTCTAGAATCTCCCTATGAGTAGGTGAGATCTTCAATAGCTCAAAGATAGTGATCTAAGCGTTGGTACATTATAGCTGGTCTAGAATGCTATAATTAGCCGTGCTAGGTGTAGGAACTAATTTTGAGTTCTTTTTGGTAGGACCAACAATAGTTTTATCTATAGGTTGCTTCAGAGTAGACGTAGGAGGGTGAGGACCCTTCATGGTGATTTTTGCATGAGAGTGAGTAACAACATTTGCGCAATCCTGAGATGATTCAGGTTTGGAAGAATGAGACCTGAGGCCTCACAAGACAAAAGGATTCTTATTCTTAGGAGAATCTCCACTCCCCTTAATAGTAATCACATCACAATACTCAACCTCAATAGGTTCAATCATACCAATGACATTGTCATTGGTAGTGTACACGTAGTTGACCTTAGCATTGGTGTTCTTAGTATTGGAAGATTCACCTTTCTCATGAGGAGGAAAGGGATCTTTAAATGCCTGATGGTCCAAATTCTTGTTATGGCCATCCACAACAATGTCACCATTGCCAATCAAATCTTGGACCTTATGGCGTAGCTGAAGACAAGTAGAAGTCTTATGACCCTTATTTTGGTGATAGTCACAGTATGTGTTGTCATTCCACCAATGAGGTCATGGTTGCAGATCATAGAGATGCTTTTCCAAAGGAGTGAGTATCTAATTCTACATGAGAGTTTTATAAACCATATCAAGTGGTTCTCCTAAGGATGTGAACTCGCACTTGGGTCGAGATGCCCAAGGTTTATTTTTAGTGAATCTCAAAGGCTATTGAGTCTTTGTTGTAGCCTTCTCCATAGCTTTGACTTCCTGTATACTAGAGGAAAGATTGAAAAAATATTTCACAGGCTTCGGGTTCACATTGTCAACCACTCCATCATTTACAATGTCTCTATTCTTGTTGACAAACTTCCCTTTATCTTTGTTTGAGGAGGAAGACCCTTGTTTGTTGTCTTTTTGCAAAGTCAACTCTCCTTTCTTGATCATAAATACTTCTATGCACACAGCTTGTTTAATCATGCTATTAAAGGTTAGGGGACCTTGTAATTGTACTTGATATCCAAAATCTGGAACAAGATTGTCCAAAAAAATGTTGAGCCTTTCAAACTCTAGTAGCTTATGAGGATACTTTGTACATAGTTGTCTCCATCTCTGGAGAAATGTTAGGAAAGGTTCCCCTTGTCACTATTTCAAATTGAAAAGATCCCAGATGTTGACCGAATGCTGAATATTATGTGAATAATATTGGAGAAATGGATTATAAATTTCATCAAAGGTCTTAATGCCAATGGGAAATCGAGAAAACCACTACATAGCTGGTCTGCCCAAGCTATGAGGAAAGAGATGCATAAGGTACATTTGATCATGCATTGGATAAAGTGCCAAAATCCTTCAAGTGATCTTGGGGATCAGTAGTACCCAAGTATTTGTCATATTTAGGAAACTCTACACCTTTCAGAAAAGGAAGCATGCGAAGAATCTTATCAAATGGGAAAGGATAGATGCTTTCCATTGTGAATTGTTGTGCAGGTTTATCTTTATCCCTCACAAGTTGGCTAATTTGGTCTTGCATGTCTCAAACCATCTTTTGCAACTTTGTGGTCTCAGTCTCTTCTTCTTTGGCCACAAGCATTTTGACTTGGTAGTCTTGGGGTAATTTGGCCCCTTGTTTGGCTAGTTCTAGAAAATATTTCTCCTTCTCCTCTAGAAGGAGGATTTCCATCATCTTGATAAAACCCTTGTTGGCTTTCGTAGCATCTATGTCATTTTGGGTTATTAGCTCATATTCATTACCAAGAATCTCATAAATGCTTGGGACTTGATCTTGTTGCTAATCATCTTGGTCTTGATCATCTGGAGGAGGGCGATAGTGATATGCTTGATGGCTGCCCTGAGATTTGTTTTAGGATTGATCATTTTGGGATTGATTTTGGTCATATGGAGGAGGGTGATAGTGATATGACTGTTAATCGCCTTGAGGTTTTTTTTGAGATTGGTCTTTATTCTAATCATTTTAGGATTGATCATAGCATTGATCATTTTGAGAGTGATCAGGATGCTGGTTGTTTTGAGATTGCTCAGGAATTTGGCTGTATTTGACCGGTTGGAAATCAAATGGATCTCCCATCTTGTAGGATTGGGCAGTGAATGTAGACTTAGTAAAATGATATGAATGATGCCAAAAGGGTGTGGCTAAGGTAATCTTTGGTGCTTTAATAGGATCAAGAGGGTCAATAGGTTCAAATGATTTGATATCATCAGTAGGGTCAATAGATTCAATAATAGGACTAGTCTGAGGAAGTGGCCTTCCAAGGCTATGAAACAATGAGTTATTTTGGAAGAATGAGTTGTCCTGTTCTTGAAATGATAAGTCAAGTTGCACTTGAAACAATGGATTATAACACTCCTGGAACACTAGAGGTGATAATTACGATGGATTGTCTTTCAAAGTACTTAATGAAGAGGAGCTTGTGGATCCCTCACAATATTCAGATTGCACAACAGGTTTGGGATGACCTATTTCTTGATTACAAGGTTTACCCCTACCTTGTCCAGTTCCACAAATGGGGAATGTGTTGCCGCTTCTAGTTGTAATAGGCATAGACAAAAATGAAATGAGAGAGGACTTGGGATTATGCTAGAACTCTGTCTCTAGGAATTAAAAAAAAGGAGATAAAGGCTAGAATAGCCAAGATGTGAGATGCATCCATCATGAATCGTCAAGAGAATGGCCAGAATAACTAAGATGTGACTATCGCGTTGCAATGTACAAAAGCATAGAAAGATAGGAAAAATAATAGGGAGACAATATGATTTTAAGAAAAATCATTCGGTTCGTAGCTCGAGACACTCAGTTTCAGATAGTGAATGACATGAAAATAGATAAACAAACCTCAGACAAAAATTAGATCAGGAAAAAAGTTCACTAGTCAATGAGAAATAACTCGTTGTTTTGAAAACTAGGGTACAGGTTCGCGTGAGAAAGTGTAGGACCACATGAGAAAATGTCAAACTTCGCATGAGAGAATGAAGTCTCACGTGAGAAAGTGATCTGGAAAGTGAAATTTCACACGGGAAAGAACCAAAGTTTGACAGTTCGCCACAGTTTTCAAGGTAAAAAGTCAAGTTTTGAGACACAACTTGAACTATTCTCTGATAGAATTTCTAGTTTTCAGATAGTTTAAAGATAGTTTGAATCAGCAATGTCAATTTTGAAGGTTTCAAGCATTGGTTTACAAGCATAAAGTTTTAGATCAAGCAGTAGTGATGCAAGAAGTAGTCACAAATAGTTCAACCAAGGACAAAGCAACTTGGAAAAATCATGGGAGTCTTTGTTTAATCATGATGGATAGTTTAAGACTTGATAACAAACACATAGTTATCCCTACAAAAAAAATGGTAGAGAAGACAAAATTTGTGCCTCACAGCTTACGTGCATGCGTTCACCTCACACAACCGTGTCACCCCCTAGAGGGCGCCCATATTTTTGGTGTTTCCAAGGACTCAATAGTACATGTTCAAAGGTTACCCTTGAAGTAGGGGCTAGTGTCATATACCACCTTCAAACATCTAGGTGCATGCCTATGGTGAGAATCTACATGAGCGATTCTTCCCCCTCCCTACGCAAAGATTATGTCTCCGTTCGGAGGTGATCCGGGTAGGAAAATATCTAAGAAATTTTTTAGTGGGCTTCCATTCAAACTACCCTTGGGTGCCCCCAATATAGGGCTAGGGCCTCACAGCCACACCAACACCTGAAAGTCATACACCCCCGCAAGCAAGGCTAGGAGTGGTGCCGCTTATTACAAAAGACGGAGCCTTCTCAAGATAATAGTTAAAATCAAGAGAAGGAAGTTAACATGGCTTTGGAGTCTTTAGACTCAACAAAGCATTCTTTATTATAGTGAGGTGGAATCATCAACAATAGGTGTGTACTCACTTGGGTCATTCCCAGAGGTTCAACTTTCGACAGGCCCTCTAAAGGTGACACAACTTGGCTTGGATTCGAGGGTTGGATTTTATGATTCTCTCAAAGAGAGAAGAGCATACTTCTCTACCTCTTCACCTTACCCAAACATGCAAGACATATCCATCACTGAGCTAGTTCCTCCTCAACCAATCCACAAGCTTTTGGTTTTCTGGTTCTCTCAAAGAGAGAATAGCATAATCCCCTAACAAGTAGATGTGCTAAAGATTTACTACCTTTCCTTGCTTCCTCAGATATCTATCATGCTAGTAAGATCTAGGTCTCGGGTTCATCCATGGGCATCACTTCCATGTAATGAAGAACCTATTACCCTAGCTCACTATCAAGACCCTTAAGAAATCTACACAAGGCCCTAATTATACTAAGTGATAAAAGCAATAAACAAGCAAAGTGTTTTTTAATGTCTTTGATAATCATCCTACAAGAAAACCATTAGCAAGTTTTGTCTTCATAACACACCCTGCAAACCACTGTTATGCTGTCAGAAAAATAGAGATGAAAATCAACAACAAATAGAAAATGTTAGAAATCTGCAACATAAAATACAGAAACTGAAAAATTTTAAGAGCACTGATGGCAAGGTTCACGCGAGGAAGTGTAGTGCTGCATGTGAGAAAGTGTAGGGTCTGGCACGAGAAAGTGCATTTTCATGCAAGAGAATACTAATGAAAGAAAAAATTCACGTAGCACGTTCATAAATCTCACGTGAGATTCCGTACACAATAAATTACGGACATACGGTAGAGTACATAATTTTCAAAAAAGGTCAAGATTGATGAGGCCAAAAATCAATTTTTCTGCCCCATGGTGGGTGCCAAAATGTTTATAGCTAAATGTGGACCTCTAATCCAACCATAGACACAACATAGTCATTGCTCAATCATTGAATTACAACAATAAATATGAATTATTTTATTTTGCAATATCGATTAAATCGACCTATTGCCTCCTAATTAGTTGGGGTGTTTGAATTACTCTCAAATTGGAGAGCCAACAACCATAGACCAAGCTAAGATGGAGGATTTAAAATCTTGAAATGATCAAAATTGCAATGAATTAAGCTAAAGATGATTGTGCAAATTAAACTAAGAACTTGAAAGGAAGGTGAGAATGCAGATTTCTAATCTAAAGAGCTTGAAATAAACATGAGAACTCAGCTACCAACAAATAAGCAAACTAATTTAATATGAGAATGCAATTACACTAGCAATGGAGAATCTAATTATGCAATAAAATCTTGAAAGCGTGAAAATTGAGACTAAAATTGGCTATAGTTTTGATACTCTAAAATTTGCCTCCCCAAAATGAAGAAAAGGAGCTCATAATATGGAAAAGTCAGGAGAGAGGATGAAGAGTTTCTTGGAAAGAAATGGCTGACTCTTCATCTCCATGGTGAGACAAATATTGATGAATTATTTAATTAAATGAATGAATATTGCCACATGGGTGGCTTTTTGAGTAATTTTGAATTAATAAATGCAAATAAAGATGTCCATTCAAATAACCAAATATTAATTCCTTTTTTTTATGTGTATTAGCTAAAGGGGGTGGAATTAATTTAATTTAAAAGCACTAGGACTTTAGAATTAAATTAATTAATCTAGGGATTATTAGCTAATAAAGTTGAATATTTAGGAATTAAATATAGTGTGATTAATGCAAATTTAGGGTTTTTTTTGCATTTGACACCAAGTCAAATAAAGTCAATTATGAGAAAAAATTGCCTAGTACAATAGGACTTCGATGATGCAAAAATTTGAAGAAATGCACCAAAATTGATTAGAATTGTAAGGTGCCAATTTTGGGGTATTACAAGACTCAGTTAGGGCACACTAGTACATCTTGCACCATTTTTTGATGCACTATTGGTCAAAGTTTCTATCCAACTTAGTCAAATAGTTGACCAACTAGTTCATCGCTATTATCTGCATCAAAATATCGACCCATTGCTGTAATCATAGAATAATTAACGCCAATATTGGTAAAAAATGAGGGCAATATTGGTCAATCTTTCGACCAATATAGATTAATATTGGTTGAAAACTTTGGTTACTTTGACCAGGATGCCAAAATCATGACGGTCATATTTTGACTACATTTCCTCACACGTTAGACCAAGATGCCAAACCCACGACGCCACATTTTGACACAAATTGGTCAATTTTTAGACCAAAATAGGCCAGACTTTTGACATAAATATTTAGCGGATCCGACCAGGATGCCAAACCCATGATGCCACATTTTGACACAAAATGGTCAATTTGTAGACCAAACTAGGCCATACTTTCGACGACTATGAGTCAAAATTTTGACAAAACACAGAGTGTTTAAAAAAAAATTGAAGATAAATATCCAGACTAATCACCAATGGCATCTTGATCGGTGATTAGTCTAGATATTTATCTTCAGGTGTCCACACTCATTCTGCTACTTGTTGCCAGTGGGCCCTTGCTCATTCTATTTTCCAGACTGCTTTGGGCTCTAGCAATCCATCTTCTCTACTCTACATGAAACTGTGGGTTTTTTCATTTTGTTTGAACTATTTGAGAGATAGGCTCTGACTGGTGATCCGTGAATTGGTAGAGCTTCCTCTTAGACACCCACAACTCTTCAAATCTATTGGTGTGAAGCCCCCAAAGGATATTCTTTTGTATGGGCCTCCTGGTTCTGGGAAAACTTTAATTTCTAGGGCAGTGGCAAATGAAACCGGTGCCTTCTTTTTTTGTATCAATGGACTTGAGATCATGGCAAAGTTGGCTAGAGAAAGTGAAATCAATCTCCAGAAGGCTTTTGAGGAGGCTGAGAAGAATGCCCCATCCATTATATTTATTGATGAGATATTATAGAGATTTTTTAGTGGGTTTGCTAGTATGCTATTAGAGAAAATATTGAGAAGGTGAGTTTCAATTGTGGTGGCTTTTGCAAACTAGAATTGGTTATGAATTTCTTCATGGTTTTTTTTGAACTAGTTTGTTAGAATTTTACATTTTTTGATTCAATTTTCCTCAACTTGTATCTTATTATTTCAATTTGTCATGTTCTCTTTCCTCTGCACTTTTACAGGATAATATTGAACGTTAAAGAAAAAGAAGTGAGAACCCCGAGGCAATGGATGAGGATGATAGTGATGAGGTAGCTAAAATAAAGGCTACTCATTTTGAGGAGTCAATGAAATATGCCCAAAGAAGTGTCAGTGATGCTGATATTTGGAAGTAACAAGCCTTTGCACAAACACTATAGCAATCTCAAGGCTTTAGTTCTGAATTTCATTTTCCTGGTGCTTCTACTGGTGCTTCAGATATATTTGCTACAATAAATAATAAAGATGATGATGACTTATACAGTTAGGAAACTTAGTACATAATTATCATCTTAATGAAGTGACAAATGTGTCTGTTCTAGCATGGACCTTCCACTGACAAATAGCCAATGCTATTCAATTTGGCTCCTAATTTTGCTGGTATGAGTTTTATATGTTCATATGTTTGAAACTTTATTTAGTTTATTAGCTCTTTAGCCAAGGACTTACTAACTTGTAAGTCTTTAGAGCAATATTCACTGTGGCAAGGAAATTTAGATATGGAAACTTTTTCTCAAGTGGTAGATAATGCTATGAAAACCTTGCTTTTAAAAAAAAATCCTGCTGGAAAATCAATATTGCTCGCAATCTAATTGCCAAAGTGGCCAAAAGACTATGTTAGGTTGATAAAATATGGAGATTCTCTTTACCACTGCAAATATTTGAAGGTTGCTGCACTTGGATGGATATGTACCATTGTTAAGAGAATTGGACCAAGTTTGGCTTACCTCAAATAGGTGAGGCAGCATATGGTTACGTTCTTTTTTCTATCTATCTGGTTTTCACTACCTATCGTTCCTTGGGATATCTCAAGTAAGGATTCTATAAATTGATGGTCTATATTTTGGTGGGTGTCTTGTATGGGCCAATGAACTTTTTTAGGATACTTGTTCTAAATTAGATGTAAAGGTTAGAGAAGTATGTCTCAAGGAGAATTTATTTTGCAAATTCAAAGTTTATAAGAGCAGAGATGTTTTATTTTGAGGGTATTGAGCACGCCGCTTGACTCCAAATATTTCTTGAAAGCTTATAAGAGTAGAGATATTATACGATAATACAAATCACATTAATCTAAAAGACTACTACACCATTTTGAAGATCATATCAATCAAATTAATTTGAATCCTCACAAGGAAAACATAACATTCAAGCATCCAAAAATAATGGATGCAAATTCACAAACTAATTTTCTAAAATCAGCATTTCATCATTTAAGAGGAACTACCAATATTAATATATTATCTCACAAATAGATGCAAATTCATAAATTAGTTTTCTAGATTCAGTATTTCATCATATAAGAAGAATTGCCAATATCAATATATTATCTCCCAATGTATATTACATACAAATTTTAAAATTATAAATATACAAATCTATAAAATATACATATATAACATAAAATGAAGTGTTGATGCATACTGACAAATAAAATAAGGAAAGCTTCAAACCCTAAAACAATATCATCACGATGTCCATTAACTTTAATGTTGTTGCCGATTTTGTTGTGATGGTAGTTACTGATGAGAGGCATGTGATCCCTGAAGCAGTCCATCTCTGATCTACTGAGCAACATCATGAACTGTAATAGGTCCATGGGGTATGAACACTGCTAAAGATTTGGAATGTGTTCCAATCTCTTTCATGGTGTCAAAATACTATGTCACCAACACCATATCCATCACATCCTTTGCAATTATGCCAGGCACATTCCACAATTGCTTGCCTTTGCCTAGAAATGCCAACTCCTGATAGATACTTTGATTCTACTTCCCCTTCTTCTCTCTTGATTTGTAAAATTTTCTCTGCCTCTTCTTTTTCTTGTGTTGCCACCCTCATTCTTGCAGCTGATATAAAACAATGAAATGAATGATGGTGAAATTGAGAGAAATTTTGGGTAAATAAACTAAACAGATATAGAACAAAAATATGAACAAAGTTGAGGATAATGAGTTGGGTTTTCTTAAATAAATGAATACCATCAACCCATTTACAAAATGCAAAAGTATATGCTAGCAATCTCCAACAATATCATGGTAAAAATGACATTTAGTATTGGATGTAAAAGTCTTGCCTGCATTTATTTCATTCATTCCTTTATTGACATGCACATCAACCTCTATATCCACAATAAGTGTTTGAACTATCTCGTATCCATAGTTTGACATAGCCTGTAAGCATAGAAATGAATGATTGAATCATACTACATTCAAATTTCATCTTGTTTGATATTTAAGAGATATTTTACAGTAATCAATTGACAATACACATCAATAAATAAATGAAACTGATATGAATATATCAACCTTTTCAAGTTCTTGAACAACTTTAGCAACCTCATTCTTTTTCTCAAAGATATCATCCAGATTCATCTTTGGAACACTGGAACGAATAACTATAAATCATACATGGAAACAAGGTAGTTTATAAGAGAAGAGATATTATATGATAATAAAAATCACATTAATCTAAAAGACTACTATGCCATTTTGAAGATCATATCAATCAAATTAATTTGAATCCTCACAAGGCAAACATAAAATTCAGGAATCCAAAAATAATGGATGCAAATTACAAACTAATTTTCTAAAATCAGCATTTCATCATGTAAGAGGAACTGCCAATATTAATATATTATCTCACAAATAGATGCAAATTCACAAATTAATTTTCTAGATTCAGCATTTCATCATATAAGAAGAACTACCGCAGACCTTTTGTGAGGGTATCATGCACGCCGCTTGACTCCAAATATTTCCTGAAAGCTTCCTTCTTGGATTCATTTGCCTACCATATAAGGATGACAAGAATTATCATAGAGCTTAAAAGTTACAAAAAAACTTATAAGAAATGTAAACCCTTCCAATAGCAATGCCCATGTTTCAAATAGTTCCCACACCATTTCAAAAAAAAAGTCAACCAACAAAGTTCCACAACTTATATTACCCAATAAAACCTTCAAGGGAATAATAGGACTCAATGGACACAAATAGATTTACTAGAGAAATAATGACAGAAAAATTTTATACAATGTTTGTGGAATCCAACTAAACATTTGGCACACCAGGGCATTGGATGAGAAACAATGTGCACAAGATAAGTCAATTAATAACCACAGAGGATGGTCAAATGAAAATCCAAAAAATTACAAACATCATAAAGAGAACCATCATTAAAAAGATTGCAATAGATTTGACCAATGAAGAAATGGAATGTTGTTATTCAAAGTTGTAATTCTGCTTTTAACAGATCATCATTGTGCATGCATAGATTCTTGGATTAGCCACCCTTCACTAGGTGCTTGATACTTAACTGCATCAAGTCATCATTTGCAAAGACCTAAATAGATAGGCATTTAAATCTTTAACAAGTACAACCTTGTTGTGCAAGAGTTTTCACCACATCGTGCTTCTCTACAGTATTTTCTTGTGTTATTGCTCTATTTCTTAATGTTTAGTTCTTGTCATTGAATTCATGCATATAATCATCTACAATTTCAGCACTAAAACAACTAATTTTTTAGCACATAAGGACTGCTTGCTTAAGTAAATCCTAAGGGGATAGAAAGTAAATTTATTCATGTGGGTGTATTAGGCTATTAGCTATAGAATATCTATGCTACTTATAGATCCAATTGATATCTAATTTAACACTTCACCTACTCAAAAACACAAACCAATGAAATAATCCACATTAGGCCAAGAGAGGTTGACGCATTCAATACGAGAATACTTACACAAAATGAAGTCGAATCATGCCAGA
The DNA here is from genome assembly GCA_027943335.1 of Chamaecyparis obtusa. Lineage (NCBI taxonomy): Eukaryota > Viridiplantae > Streptophyta > Pinopsida > Cupressales > Cupressaceae > Chamaecyparis > Chamaecyparis obtusa. The sequence goes on along the minus strand of BSBK01003364.1, from coordinate 2,192,974 downwards.
CAATGACAATGAGAAGTTGACTATTGACCCTTCTAGTTTTTTTATTTGATAGTTGCCTAACAATTACACATTCAAAATGCACTTATGAGCAAAGACCTAGAATGAATGAAATTGATTAAATAATGAAGGTATGTTGGTTTGAGCTTCACTTGGTTTCAAGAATACTTTAATATTCTCTACTTAACAAGGCCAACCACATGAAGGTGGAAGCTCATCTAGCCTCACCCCCCCCCCCCCCCTCCCCCTAACATCAATCTAAATTCCCCATTAACATCTAATTACACACTTCATTCATCCATTTATGAAATATAACATTCAACCAATACAATCACATAACATTCATTAATATGCAACACTAATCAAGAATTCATTAACACATAACAATATTCATTAACATGAAATATAATTCAATATTAATACACAACATTCATAGATAATTACTTAAAACAACATTCTTTCATTATCCAACAAAGTTAATCAAACAAGTTTTATCAAAGAGCATTTTTAAGAAATCATTTCTTTTTTGGGTTTTTCTTAGATTTCTTATTTAGGTAAAGGATGACAAGAGAATCAATATTATCTTCCTCCTCTTGTGGTTGTGATCTCAAATTATGATGCTTTCTCATGTCTCGAGGAGGAGGACGCTGCTGCACTAAAGGGGGGTCTACTACAATAACAAGTAAATGGGTTAAATTCGCATACTTTTTTTTACTCTTACATGTATTTCATTAACCAATAGAAGATAACATGCATTTTTGTTTACCTGACAATGCCACATCATCATGTACAATAACATTTTGATCTTCCGCCACCTCAACATGCTCAACATGCTCTAAAATATTCAAAAAAAGGTTACATGATCAATTGCAATTAAAGATGTTAAATTCTATTAATAATTACGTAATTTATTTCCAATAGAAAATTAATACCTCCAACACTGTGATTCACATCATGGCCTTCATCACACCCAGGTTCGGTGGTAGGATTTGAAGGCTGTAGTGAAATGTCATGCACATTGTTATCATGAAATAGTCAATTTATGTTCGAAATTAACTATTCAATTTGATTTAATTTTCATTAAATAGTCAATTTGATTTACTTTTCATTTGACCAATTTACCTGTGTCTCATCTGGTGCAACAAATTCTTCATTATGGCTTTTACATTCTTGGTGTAGGCATGCAACCACAACTACGTAGCCTTCCTTCAAGGCTATTCTCTTATCTTCATCTGTGGGCTCTACATTGAATTCTATGCCTTGTATTTTTTGTTTAATATCGTCACTTTTACATGTATGATTTGATTAAACACAATTATTTGCAACCTTATATATAAAAAATTGATATGAAATTCCAATGTTGCTACTTACAAGTCAAGAGTGAAGTTTCATATAGCCACCAGAGCCAATTTTGTGTTGGCCAACCTTTGTTAATCTCACTTGTGTGGCTTTTGATGTGTCTTGCAGTCTATGAAAAGTTTGAAACATGTTAGATTATATATTTACAAAGATCACTAATTAGTGCATGATTACATTCTACTTAATACTATCATGACATACCTTATTTTGTCATCTTCTGGTTGAATTCCACTACCCTTTAGCCTTTTCTCTTTTGCATCTTCCATTATTTCATTCCACTCCATCGGTGGAATCATAGGAGGACGCTTGTACTTTGGGTTATCCTTTAGAGCCCTTATATATTGGTCCCTCACAGTCTTTATATGTTTGCCTGCTCTTTTAAGAATCATGAATCTGTAAAAAAATTTATTTCCAAAGAGGTCCCCTAAAGATTTAATGAGCTAATTTTTTAAGTCAGCATCCTGATCATTCCACCTTTTTTGAAAAAACAAAATTGTTAGATATCATAACTTTAATATAGTACAATAAATGGAAGATAAGAAAAATATTGTACCAATATTACGAAGCTACGTACCTTTTACGTATGGTGGGCCCAAATAGCTTCAATGTCATTTCAATAAGATGATCATTAAAAAGATCATTTCCTACAAAAATATCATGGGATTATTAGTCCAAAATGAGTTATCTATAAGTAAACTACAATTACAGTGTAAATAATAATAATTTTAAAGCACCTGGAAGCTTTGGTAGTTTTAACGGAACCATATTGTTCTTGTTCAACAACAATGTCCCCGCAAATGAACTGGTACTAGTAACACGGGATGATCTAGGAAATGGTTGATCTTCACTAGTACTGGTATGATCTATTCTTGTACCAGGTGTAGGTGTATCTATTAGTACACAAAATAGGTCCACGAAGTTTATAAAATTCACACAAGAAAAATAATCAATGCATGATTAGCACATAACAAAATATAGAAAAATAAGGTTTTACCAGCTGTAGATGGTACATAGGAAGATGTCTGCAAGCACCTTGTTGCAGACAATGCAGTCATCAAATGTAGAATGTTAATCAAAGGAGGCGTCTACACTTCATCATGAGTTGAAGAATACATTGTTAGCAAAGACATTTGCAATGGATAAAGATTAAATGGGGTACTAGAAGCATCCCAAACATAAGTTGAGTTAATAATGCATACAAAGGTTAAATCAATGGTTAAAGGTTTAAGGATTATTTACATGAAGGCGGTGTGGTGCTACAACCCTCACCATATTGATGACATTTCACACATGTCAAAAAACCCTGTAAGAAGAACACATCATATTTTAGATCATGATCCATAAGATAGTATAAAATATAAACATCTATTGAATTTTAATTATTTCTTAAGATTAATTACTGCTTACATTAATAGAATTGACTCTACATGTCAATTCTTCTTCAAGTTCCTTTGACTCCTCAGTTTCATTTGCTTCCATTATAAGGTTAAGAATTTCTTTACCATATTTAGTTTTTATTTGAGTAGCCATGAATACATGGTTAGAGTTAGATTCTATGTCATCTATAAATGTTGCCTCAACTTCAGATCGGAATTGATCTGCTACCTTTTTTGCTTTTATCTATCAATAAGTATCAAGTTGTGACATCAATATCAGTAAAATTCTATCAAAATAAATCCAAAGCCATCAAGAAAAGAACATAATAATATGACATTTGTTTCTATATAATTTGTAGAATGACACTAATTAAGGTTTACCTTTAATGAAGAAGGTGTACTGTGAGGAACATCCCCGCCTATATCTTGAGGTGGAATATCCATGTCACCCTGTGACAAAGATTAGTAATTCTTAGCAATCAGAAGCGATTGGAGTCAATATTAATTGGAGGCAATTGGTTTAAATTTTATACTTACTAGTCCCATGATAGGGAATTTTTTTGTATCTAAATGATTCAAATTGTAATCTATTAGAAGCTCTTCCCCTACACTTATTGATTTTATCGCACATACAAATACATGATTTCCCTCACGTGCCTCGAATATACAATTTGGCTGCTTATTAGTTGACATGGGTCGAGAACTATTTATAAAACCTACAATATTCCCTGTTTCTTTTGGCCTTCCATCAATATACATAGTGAGCCTTTTAGTTTGATCATTTTCTTTGCATTGCATATAATTTGCTGACAATGCATACCTAAACATACTTTTTTTATATTACACAATCCGCGTCCAATTCTTGTAATTGTAACAAGGTCCTACATAATCTATCAATTCAACAACTTGATTATAACTAACCTTTATGCCATCCATGGAAAAGAAGCCCAAACCATTTAATGAAGATGGAGCTATGCGATCTATCCTTTCGTTAATAGAAAAATCAGTATTAACTGGAGGTAGTTCCTTGGGTACCCATTCTTTGTGAAGATGTGTGTACCTTAAGGGAACCTTCATGTCGCATTTGGTCTCATTATCATAAGAACATGACCCCCTCAGCAAGGAAAAATTGCATTCATTTATCAAATTTTCTTCTAATCTTTTGACCTCTAGTTGATCTCCCTATTTTAGACCTACTAGATGTCTCACTTTTGTCTTCTATTCCTGCATTTTCCTCACTTGAGGAAGATAGATCATACAAATACCTATTTGGTGATACCTGCCATCCATCAAATGCGAGACATAGTAGGATCTATATATTTTTCTGACTAAAGAGAAGGAAACCAAATAATAAATTATACTAGTCGATCTATGTCAAAGGTGTTGAATTTCCTACATATGCAAAATATACTCCATGACTATAGAGTTCAACACATAATAACTTAATTCAAATTTTTATGAATAAATCAATACCTCATATGTGACATTGATCATACCTTGACATACATTTCATTGATCATGTTATTGATCATCCTCCTCATCCATGTCATCATCATAACTATCATCATCATCATCATGACTACTATCATCATCATCATCATCATCATCACCATCATCATTACCATCATCATCATGACCATCATCATCATGACCATCATCACCTTGATCAACACCATCTTCATCACCATCAATATCGTCAGCATCACCGAAATCATCATCATTTTCTTCTTCTTCTTCATTGTGTAATAGTCATCCGTGATCATCATTTACTTCATCTTCTGATTCTTTAGTATCTTCTTCTTCCATCACATTATATTGTACCGGCCTTCCTCTTGGATCATGTCTAACAACAAATGACCAACCTAGTTTATGTGGAACGACAATGTAAAACACTTGCTCACATTATCTTGGAAGAACATAGGGCTCATTTCCAACTGGCTCAAATAACCTTGTATTAATCATTGTAAATCCACTATCACGTTCAATAACAGTCCTATCAGGATCATTTTGATTCATTTGTAGCCTGTACCATTTGATGATAAATAGAACTAATTTGAATGAATTAAAGTTGCACTCAAGTATATTATCCAAAATTCCATAGTATCAATTTTCACATTGTTGAGGATGTATGTCATTTCTAGATGAAATATTAGTGACCTTGAAGACTGCACTTATCCCAGAATCATAAGTTTTCTTCGTGTCGTCTAACTTTTTTATGCGAAATTTATGGCCATGGTAGTACATAGCTTTGTGGTGTTTGATCTGCAATTATTCAAATATGTCAAGATTATTTGCATCGATCTGTGAGTTGATATTAAACTTATGGGTCATGGTTAGTAAACTTATACGTACCTATCTACCTCTTAAACCATATGCTAGATCAAGTACCATTGGCATAACATTGGGATCTCCATTACGATGAGCTTCTTTAACCAATGATGCAACACCATCCCATGTTAATGAGTGACCATTTTCTTGAGATTTTTGAATCCATGCCGTCATCCAATCAAGATTGTTTGCAATATACAAATGTAGTGCATCTCACTCACGACCAACTGTAAAGAAAAAAAATAGACCGCTTAGAAACAACTTATATTGAAGATCTATAAGAATTAATAAATTACAATAACATCTTATAATTACCTCTCACTTTCCTCAATCTACCTTTCCCCATCAAGTACTCCTCTTCAAATTTGTTAATAGAGTTGGGATCCCAAATGTGATCTACATGGATATTTGTTGCAAACTTGGGAAGATATTTACTAATATACACCATGGTCTGGTATACCATATATCCCTCCACCATAGAACCCTCAGGATGTGCTCTTTGTCAAACCAAGCCCTTCATAAATTTCAAGTGCCTCTCAACCATCCACATTGACCTAGTTTGTATAGGTCCACACAATTCAATCTCCTCAACTAGATGTATGAGGTAGTGTTCTTGAGCATTGAAAAAAGTTGGAGGTAGACACTTTTGCATGATCACATAAGCTAGGGAATTTTTCTCTACCAATATTTTATATCTTTTTTATCAATTTCTTTAGATGATAACCACCTAAAAGAGATTCAACTCGCAAGAACATATAAACAAGATTTTAGATAAAAATATACAATAAATTACATAAAAAGTAAAGCAAGTCATAAATATAATAACACTTCTAACCTCATGAATTCTCCAAGATCATATATAACTTGTTTAACACTATTGTCAAACTGGTCTGGGAGGGATAGAGGTAGGACATACTGCAATGATTAAAAAATGATCTTTTCAATATATTGTAAAATAATACAATAAAAAGTACATACAATTTTACAAATATATGTAAATAGAGAACATGAGTTACTGTGACAAAGGTATGCTAATCATGTGTTTTCAACCCTGGCCCAAAATCACCTTTCTTTGATACAAGACTGCTTATATTTGTAGCAAATCCTATTGGAATTTTTTTTTATATGACTTCTTTTAATGCATCACTTTGCTGCTTAGTTAATAACCAAGGAAGGGCACTCATATTTATGCAGTCTCCATTGCTATTTGATTCAATGAAAATTTTCATTGCTTGATTGGATTCATGAATGTCATTACAAATTTTGGCCATTTTTTCTTTGTCATGCCTTCCATCCAATATTTTCCATAGTGTCTCTATTACATTCTTTCCAATATGCATAGCATCAAACAAATGCATGATTGGGAGATCCTTGTAGTACGGAAACCTACTAAATTGATTAGGATAAATTTTTATTCCTCTAGAAAGTTGGTCATTGATGCCTTGACGACCTTTATGAGCATCAATAAAATCATTAGTAAATAAAAGACAATATCAAAATCTAAATTTCTAATAAAAATCATCAGATAGAATGACATTACCTCGGTGATTTAGTCTATTGTATTCCAACTTCCATAGATGAGGTTTCATTCTTCATGGCCTTGATGTCATCTCTTCTTTCCCATTAAAAAGATGTTTTTTGATAGTTCGATACTTATGATTATTGTGGAGAAAGTGCCTAAACTCATCGAACACCTACTTTCCTAAACTTCTTGAATGATGAGATTTCATCTTCGGTCCACAAATTGGTCATGAAAATTTACCCTTTGTCTGAAGACCTAAAATATATCATACAATTGAATCATGTACAATTATCATGCACAACTTAAACATACATAAATAATTTGTAAGCACTATAACATACAAAAAATATGTGACCTTAACATGAATATATAACATATCACAAAAATGAGTTAGCCCAGGGGCATCATTTATTGTCCATACAAGCATTGCATGGAATTGAAATTTTCTTTGTCCTATTGGTCTAGAGATGTCATACATAGTGATCTCATTCCATAAAATCAACAACTCATCAATAAGGGGCTCAATATACACATTCCTATCTTTAACTTGGTACTTACCTAGTTGAATGAACAAAAACATTACATAATTATTATGACCATCTTGATGTGGTGTTTATAAATTAATTTACATAACTATTAAATGAAAAAATACCTTGTACAATCATTGACAACATTATGTGCTCCCTCTTTATGGAAATCCAAGGAGGAATGTTATTGTTAATAACAAAAACAAGCCACAGTGAGTAAGTAGATCTCATATCTCCAAATGGATTGACACCATCCACTACCACTGAAATCTTGAGATTACGAGGTTCTTCTTTAAAGTGTGGCCATGTTCTTTCTATGTCTTTAAATGCAGAACCATCTGTAGGCATTCGCATAATGTCATCTTGATTTCTATTGCGTGCATGGTAATCCATAAATTGTTCCAAGCTAGTGCACCTAAATAATCGTTGAAGATGTGGAATAAGGGGAATGTACCAAAGACTCTTGTGAGGCACCTTTTTAATTATTTTATTTGACCGATATCTACTAGTATGACAAACAGGGCATTATGTTGCAAATTCATGTTGTTTATGATATAGAATGTGATCATTGGGACATGCATGTATTTTTTGATACTTCATTCCAATTTGATTCATAATGGTAGATAATTGTCAGTACGAATGAGGCAAAATGTTTAATGGTGGTAAGAAAAACTCACCTATCAACCTACAACAACAAATATGAATTTTTAATATAATGAATCATAATGGTATGCTAACATTGAAGATGACAAAAATGGCATACCTTAGCATATGTGACAATGCTACATTGGATAAACCATTCATAACCTTGAAGTTCACCAATTACACTATAGAGGAGAGAAGAGTTGTTTGGGAGCCTTGGTATAGGAGCTTGTATACCTTCTCAATTATAGCTATATCAAGACCATCTTCATCATCATTATCAGATGCGCTAGTACCATCATCATGATCATCTTGATCAGCTACGCCAATACCATCTTCTTCAATCATGTCCTCTGGCACATTATCAGCTATGCTAATACCATTGTCTTCAATTGTGTTCTCTTCCATAGGATCATCTTCTTCCATGGGAGCATTATCGTTGGCTTGGATATTCACACCTCCATGTTCCTCCAATTGGAAGTCCACATTCACCAATCGACAAAAATCATGCCCCCCTTCAATGTGACCATATTGCCTACAATGACTCTGGGCTGTTTTGATTAGAATTCTTCGATTCTTTAAGCCCTTACACTTTTTACAAGGACAATTACATTTTTCAATGTCTTTTCTTTGGAACTGAGACCACAATCTAGCAATTGTCTCATTATTTTGTTCGGGGTTCATATTGCCAGGTGTGGACTTTCTTCACATGCTATAAATATACAAAATGTAAACATACAAACATTAGTAGTATCTTGTATATAATCAAAAAAAATAAAATATTATAAGATTATACAAGATTTACAAATACACACACAAATCATGCTCACTAGACCACGAAATATTAAAAAGGATAAGTATTTTGGGACTTATTATTATTTTGGGAGTTACACAAATCTCCTCACTAGACTATTGAATCTGTGGATATTATTCTTGATGCTGAAGTAAATCAAGAATGTGAAGTTGAAGCAATTACATCTAATTCATTGCTGCCTATATATAGTCCGCTACTGTTTGGATATAATTCACAGATGTTTGTGTTGAATTTTATTTTTTTTCATTGGATGAAGAGTTTCATCTTTTATTTATATGAGTCTTTACCTCCCAAAATACATGTCTCCTAGTTGGCTAACTAGGCATAGTTGGCCAACTAGCATATAAAAAATTTATTTTAGTTCTAACAGATCCCTAGGGAAGTCACATGAACTATAAAGGTAAGTATTGTAATTAGTAGACAAGGGTTGGAATTTTATCCAAGGAAGACTTTACTTCAATTTACACTTCAATTTGTAATTAGAGATTATATAGAATATATTCTAGAGTTGTATAGTCACATTGTCTAGTCTATAAGATATACAATATATTTTTGCAAAAGAAACTTGCAATTGAAGATAATAACACATCATAATTTGGCATTGTGGTGGAGGTGATTCCATACCTAGTACAAATTATTTCCTCTAAAGCTTCCAGATGGCCTTTCTTTGGGAGTTGCATTAAGGCATTCAATTGAGCATTAATGCATTAATGCCCATCTATATCTAGGTTTGCATCACACATGCTTAAGGAAAAATTTCCTAATACAACTGAAGAGAGTAATTAATATGGAAATTGAATCAAATGTAAGCAACATATGGCATTAATTTTCAAAGACAGTGACAATTTAAAAGAATTGGAAAAATACAATGTACAAGCAATGATAATGTGCCATGGGAAGTCACAATAAGTATGAACCCATAGAGGATTTTCATTGTTTCCTAAAAGAAGATCATTTTCAGAGTGATATTTAGCTACATAGAGGTGAAGCCATGCCATACAAAAGGTAAGAGAACCTCAAATTTTCTGACATATAATGCTATCATGTCAAAAGGACAACAATGTGTAGTTTTTAGAACAATGGAACAACCATCATGTTATAGAGAATATGGCCATTATCATGAGATCATAGGGAAAAACACATCTATCTACTATTAATGAACAATTTCTTCTATAGAGGCAATTTTGAATTATATGCTCATGTGAAAAGGAAATGTAACTTAGTTTGAAGTCCTAATAGAATAAATTGACATATCATGCCTTAAATCGACAACAATCACAATAAGAAGATGGAACAACCACAAGGTACAAGCATGTGCAAGGCATTGTAATCATTGGAGATATGTTAAAGGTTAAGTACAATACCATGATACAATTAATGAAAGTTCCATAAAACACCATGATATTTATAATCAATCATAGAGAAAAGAGAGAGTGTAGCAAATGTTTACATATTCTGCTTAGTTTGTTCAAGATTATAGTTCGTTCAACCTCTTCCTGTAAAAACCGCATGTATACTTTAGTTAAAATAGTTTAATTTTACAACATGAACAATAACTGATTTTTGATTTGCCAATAATTTTTTTATTAATAACAAGTTAACAACAATGCATTGCCTTTAGTTCTACTTCAAAAGTTAATATGTGAAAGTTTGTCAAAAATTTAATAGTACGTAAAGTACATCATATTCTTGCACAAATTGAATTGAGAATACAAATCCACTTAACAATGCTTATGCTTGTATTGATATTATTGGTTTTTAAATTAAATTTACATAACATCAAAATAAATACACTCTAGAAACTAGAAATTAAAAACTCCATTGTTCCAAATTATAGAGATCAGAATAGTGAATGTAAACTAAGTTAATGAGTATTGGGAATGGACCAAGTTAATGATCGATTCTAGATCATAACAGTGAATGTAAACTATGTTCAAGCAATGAAAATGTAAATTCATTTGAAATCTGCCAGTCACTGCCCGTGAGGGTACAGTTTGACTATATTGTTGACAAACATTTATTTTTATGGTTGTTATGGATTCAAATGATTTCTAGGATATGGTGTTACATTTCATTGAATTTTTGAATAGTTTTGTGCACATTTGGAAGGCGTAATATTTTCACTTTTATTACCCAATCTAACTTCAACATTATTTAATGAGATGTAATATGAATTTTTTTAATGAATTTAGACATGTTTTCATATCTCGAGTTGGCTGATGTTTTTTTGAAATTTTTGGTTCAGACTCAGACATCTAATGTCAGGATTGATTCTTGGGACAAGAATCCTTTCAAAGGTAGTGATCATGGTGTAGGGGCACCTAGAACATCCAAAGAATACCAGGAGTCCATAATGACAACCATGCACCTAATGAAATCTAAAGACATCAATTGGAATGTATTGGCACCTATAATGGCCTATAAGGTCATTCCATGCAACGCAAATGGAAAATATGTAATAAGTCTTAAAAGGCCTAATAGGCCTTAGGACCAAAATAAGAGCCTAAGATGGTATTTGGTGTTAAAAGTTTATAATAGTTTAGATTTGATTTTAATAATTCTTAATAAGTTCATTTGGGTCACATTTCAAAGTCTTAAGGCTTCATTATCTTTAAAAGTTTCAAAAACTCCAAATTTGTAATGTTGCAAATTCAAAAATTTAAAATGCAACGGTTATTAGAAAATGGAGGGAATTGGATTTTGTTATGTTTTAGTGCAAACTAATCCATCCAACTGATTGGGATTGGTTGGGGTAGTTTCTAGGATTTCATCAAATATGCCAAAGTTTCATTGTATGGAAGAAGAGGCCTGGTGTACGGACTGTACTGAGTTTTTGATAAATAAACTTCTTTCAAATGTAATTTCCTTGAGTTCTTAGAGTGATTTTGGATTCATTTTATCATTGTCTTACATTTCAATTCATTTTTAATAGTTATATATTGATCCTAGACCACATCTATGCATTTGTGAGGTCTGTATTTGTATTTTTACTCAATTAATTATGACTGGCTGAGTAGTTTCAGCCATTCCTTTGATAGTTTTTTGAGTTTCCAATTGAATATGGTCATTCCATGACCTCTAAACATTGTAACACATGGAATGAATGAGTATTAACATGTACTATAGTTCCCTAATCTATTAATGTAATGAGAAGGAAGAATGTTTAGGTGATCACCATAATTTATAGAGGAAACTTAATGAATTTGCTTGGTATGCTACAACAGTAGCCATTTGGTCTGAAGGAGGAACATAGATTATGATTTGGATCATCTTATAATGATCATATAATGGTTAAAAAACTACCTATTGGACCTATAATTGATCGAAGATAGGAGATTTAAGAAACCCTTGGATTAAGGGTTTAGAAGTGCTAAATTTGGGGATTTTGGGGTTCTCGGTGGACTGAGACCTATTCCTTTGAGGTTTATTCATTTTTAGACATTATTAAAGATTGATGAAGGTTTGGATTCTTGGGAGTGCAAGGATTCTATGGTTTCTTTGTTATTTGGGGTCTTTTTAAGCACTTCTAAAGCCATAGTGTGTAGACAGTCACACCTGGTCTAAAAGAGTCCATAGAAAGTCGACTGCCCTAGTTTTATGTCAAAAATAGTCTATAGATGATTGTCACATGATTTTTTTTAGATTTTACCACCAAATGATCTCAAATCGGTCACAATTGAAAGCTATGACTCTAGGTAGACTTCCTATGGAGTTAGATTTGACATTCCAATCCACATGAAGTCGACATAAAACAAATACCAATAAAAAAAATGTTAAAAACATATTTTTCTCAATCTTGTTTGCAATATTTCCTCTTCCAACCTTACAATCATAAACCTAACACTAGTACATTTACACTATAACATGATGCGGTGATTCATAAATTTAGGGTTTTGCAAGTTCATCTCTGAATCAAATGTATTTAAACAATGATAAAAAAATGTGCCAGCAAATACCAAATACATGATGCCCTAGTACATTTCTCATAGGCCCTAAGTAGGTAACTGTTACCCTAATTTTTCATATGCATACAAATTTGGCAAATATCTATCCCCAGGTCCCTGTTTTAACCCTGCCAAGCACCCTGCAAAATTTCATGGCTTCATTGCAAACCCTCTAGCCTCTGCAATCCTTTATACTCTCTGGTTTGCAGGTTAAAAATTCATAAAAGTAGCCATTGTAGGCTTAAAACCCTAAAAACCCTATGCCTTCTTTTTATTTTGATGTTACTTTTCAGCAACTTAAAGGTCCCATTTCCCATGTGCGTATTTTCTTCCTTCGATCGCCAATTCTTCTAGTCTTCTGGTGGTTATCTTTTCCTTTTGGTGATTCAGCGACTGCAACACTCCTCTTAGTCACGTATTATTTGGCTGTTACCTTTTCCCAACAAGTGACTTAGTGAAATGGTTAACTTCTCTTCAGTCATGTAGTCGCTAAGTGTTTGGCAATCTCAGCTTGTGGGGGTCCCGATTCTACAGGATCTAACAGTTGTTGTGAGTTCAAGAGGCTTTGTGTCAGAGCATGCAATCTCGTGATAGCCGCTGATCTTCCCCCTTTTCTCAGCGCTCCATGATTTTTTGGGTCCAATGCCATGTCATCCTATGTGGGGTCTTCTAATTGGTCAAAGAGCAGTGATGTGGAGAATGTGTCAGTGGGGCCTATTTTAACTAAGATCTATGGCTGTCTCATGATCTGAAGGAATCTGTCAGTGCCATGCAATCTTGAGACAACCGTTTGACTAGATGCTAAGGTTTCTCAGTAGGTCCACTACTAGGTGTGCGTAGGTGGCATATCCTAATTGGTCCACTTGCTATGAGTCATTTTTTGTCAGTAGGACTAGGCCCTTTCGTCAGTCAGAGGCTCTGACATCTGCAGAGGATCGACAGCTGGCATATGTTCATGAGGCTTTGTGTCAGAGCATGTGATCATGCAACGGCCATCGATCTTTCTTTATCTTCAAGCTCTATCAGGTGGGTCCTCAATTTATGACATGCTCATTTATTATTGGTTGGCTAGACAACAACTAGGATGTGCCAGTGGGACCATGTTAGAGGGTCTGCAGATGCCTCAAAAGGACAAGGATCTATGGTGGTCGTATGATCTCATAGAATCTTCTAACCCTATGAGATCATGTGACAACCATCTAATGAGGACTTCTAGATGGACTGACTTGTCATTAGGGGTCATGGCTTAAATGAAATCTATGATGGGCATATGATCTAAAAGAATATTTGAAGGGTATGAGATCTTGCACCCACCGTTGGATTAGGATCTTGTCTAAGTGGGTCTGATGTCAAGGAAGAGCTGAGGTGTATGCTTATAGAGTAGTCAAGGGTGAATAAAGGAATGCCAAGTGGCATAAATGGGCCTAGGGTTAGTAAAGCTTTCTTCAAATCGGTGACTAAAGGATCCTTGCATTCGCTTAATGGAACCAGGGTTAGTTAAAAGACCCAACGATTCAGTGAAATGCCTTGTTCACTGAATTGCTTAACCGGACTAGGATAAAGAAAAGGATTTCATGAATGAGAAAGGGGTCTTCAGTCAAGTGGTCACCGAATGACTTAAAGGGAGAAAACTTGAGGTGGGTCCAAGCATGCTGACATGCTAAACTTTTCATTGGTCCTTGTATTGCTGATATGAACGTAGACTTTTTAGGAGGGTTTCGCAACCGTTTCAAGGTTAATCTAAGCCTTTCGTTTGCCAGGAAGAAAAGGATATCAATGTTTGTGTTTTAAAATGACTAGCTAGCCATTAGTTTTCAAATTCAAATGTGTCTAAGAGGATTTTTGCCAGTATTTGATTTGCAGGCTGCAAGCGGTGAGTTAGCTCAAAGAATTTATGTCTCCAGGACATTTTGCTATTAAAGGAAGATGATGGGAATATCTGGGTGGCCGTCATGGGTCATTTCTTGTCTCAAAAAGGTACCAGCTTGAGCATTCATGGCAAGACTTTTATAGAAAGGTAGATAAGTCCAGGTTTCTTGTCCATAGGTTGATGTGGTATAGGGATGGACACACAAACTTGAGGTCTGATTGGCCATAATTTTGCAAAAATAACATTTTATGATTAGACTTGACAGATGTGGGGTTTATTATTCTAATGTAAAATCCATGAAACCCTAGTTAGTTTTTTTTTTTACTCCTGCCTGTGTGCAGTTGAGTATGTATATAATGTTTTTGGAGCTTTTGAAGCTCAGAGTTCACATTTTGTAAAGAGAAAAAATATCTTTTCTTAGAGTTCACATTTTGTAAAGAGAAAAAATATCTTTTCTTAGAAGGCTATCTGAGACATTTTTCTGTCCTCTAGTTTTCTACATTTTGTAACCTCCCATTGATAATTTAGATATTGAACATGTTTTGTGACATTCTTCATGTCCCTATGCCTTCTTGTGTGGGTTATCTCTTAATGAATTCAGTATTTATATGTTTCTCAGTGATACCTTAGGGTTCTTGGTCCCTCTTTCTTTCTGCAATTTTGTGTATCATTGTGGATGATTTGATGTGAGTGATTTTGTGGGTATATTTCAACCCCTTAACAATCTTGTCTCATTCCTATACCTAGTTGCAGGGGTGAATGTTTGTTTGCAGGTCATAGATTGTTGTCCAAATCCAAAGGATATTATTGTTTGTGAAAGAATATCTCTTTCCCCTTAATAGGTCTTTTCATCTACAGACCCTTCTATGAAGTACTTATGCAAACCTATTCAGTAAGTCGTGGTCTCCTAGACCTAAGTCTATCCATTGATTTCATCTTTTATACTATAATTCATACCATATTTTCCATGTATCACCTAGTAGGATAGTTTGCTTTTAGTCATTTCCCTTACAACCATTCCTTCTATTCGTTTCCCTCAAAAGATTTACTTTTCTGTCAAGAAGCAAATTAAGGTGATTATCCAAGAGGAACCAGCCTAGAACTTGGAGGTCTCATCTCAGTTAGCATAGGTCCCACAACCTGGAGATGATTCCCATGTTATACTAGGTTATCAAGACTATGAGAGCTTGAGACAAAGGTGCAAACTTAGTGTATAACAATTCTAGCATGCCCGGTGGGACTAGTAAAAGAATAAAAAATTCATATTTTTTTATGCTATCTCTGATATACAAATTGCATAATATAGACCTTTAGAGGTTTTTCTATCAATTATATCTAGTGACTCCACTGATTTCAAGGATCCAGGCTAACCTTGTTCAAAGTTTATGAGAAAGATTGAGACTAGAAGCTCAAAGCCCACTAAATTTTCAGAGTTGCCCTCAAGAAGAAGTCACAAAGGCAGGTCAACTCAAAGAACATCTCCTGCAAGGAGAGTTCAATCAACACCTCCTGATACCTTAGAAAGGAGACATTTTCCCTTTCATTCCAGAAGAAGAGGCAGATCTCTAACCAAAGATCTAGAAGAGGATTCAAATCTAGCAGCAAATACAGCTCATATAGTTGTTAATCTTCAGATTCTAGCTCCTACAATGGCTAGACCATTTGCCTTTGCACCTTTCAATCAAGGGATCCCATTAGCTTTTGCCCAACATCATGATGTGCCCTTGGTGGCACTTAAGAGCATACCTGATTTCACAGGTGAAGGGCAGATGATTGCTTTTGAACACATAAGAGATGTGACCACCATCTACAGCATACACAATATAACCCAAGAAGATGTGGCCACAAAATTATTAGCTGCCTCTTTAAAAGGTAAGGCTCTTGAATGGTTCAGAAATCTAACTGTTGGTTCTATTACTTTATGGGATGAGTTAGGGGATGCATTAAGTAAGCATTTTGAGGATAAATTAGATAACTTGTCTCTAGTTGAGCAGTTAACAACTATTAAGAGAGACCCTCAAGAGCAGATGACAGATTACAATAGTAGATTCCTTAAAACATGGAATAGAATCCCAGTCTTAGTAAGACCATTAGCTAACCATGCTTTCCTTTACTATTTGCAAAGTTTGAATGGTCAAATTTTTGTCATGATCTAGTCTATGGGTGGTACTTCTTTACCCCAAGCCTTTGACATAGCTGTCAGGGCTGAAAATTGTTTAATCCAAGTAGGAATGATACAAAGAAGGCCTCCTATGCCTATTTTTCCTAACCTTTAACCCATTACACCCACACAAGTACCCCCATTTACCCCTATTCCTACCATACTAGCACCTCAAGCCAGTACTAGTGGTCAAGAGCTGAGAACAAGTTTCTCTCAATAACTACAAGAGATAAAGAACAATCAAGAAAGTGGTAAGCAAGAAATGACCAATTTATTGTAGACCTTGACTAAAGAGGTCACAAATTTGAAGAAGCAAGGTCAAGGAATCAGACCACCATTTCAGTCATAAGGCCAAGGTCCCAATCAATCATATCAGAATCAAGGATAGCCTTATCAGTAGAATAGGCCACCATACCAAGGAGGCTATCAAGGACAAAGACAAAGTTTTAATCAAAGACCATTCCAACCATATAACCTTGCACCTCTAAATTCTACAAATCCAGTAAGGGATATGGTTCCTAGTCAAAATAATATGGCCATGGATAATGAATGGTGTTTTCCTTGTAATCAGCCTCATAATTAGGCTACATGTTCAAATGGATGGATGAACCAAGCTTTAATGGTTCAAAATGCCTCACAAGCTCAATCAGAGGCTTCATCTAGTGGGTTAGTTCCTCAACAAGAACCACAAGAGAATGAGACTTCTCTCTTTAATTGGGAGTAACCCGACTTCAATGGAGTCAATGATGAAGCTACTTTTCTTGCCTATACAAGAGTAAAAAGGAGAGCTCAAGACATGGAGAGAGCAGATTCCAATGCCAAAGCCACTACATCTATAGAGCCACTATAGCAAGCTAATCCCATCACACCTAAGGAGGTCCCTGTCATCACAAGCAAAGAGAGCTAGATTTTCAAAGAGGTGGAGCCCATCATAGTGAAAGCACAATAGAGAGTACACACTATGACAACCTTTAATATCGTAGACAACATGAAGAAGGTGAATGTCACCATGTCCATGTGGGACTCTCTGGCTCTTCCAGGACAACCTGAAATTTTGAAGAAGGCCATGACAGAAGTAGCAACTCCTCAACCTACAAAAGAAGCTGCAAAGCCAGTGTTGGTTAACACTAATCAAGAAAAGGAGGCTCCAAGTAGAAACTCCAAGGCCAATGCCATTCAAGGTAGGAACTCAAAGCCACCTCCCTTTTATGTATCTCTAATTATTGAAAAATCTTTAGTACATAATTGTATGGTAGATAGTGGAGCTACTAGCACTGTAATGCCGAAGAAAGTAGCTGACCAATTAGGACTAAAATATGAGCCCTTTCAAAAAAAGGTTACCCAACTTGATGGATCCTCATTCAATACTATAGGTGTGGCCAAGCATACCAGTCTAACCCTTCATGCTAGTCCTAATTTTTCCATCCTCCTTGATATATATATCATAGATCTCCCTGCATTATTTGCTATATGTCTTTCAAGGGAGTTTACAACCAAGATAGGAGGTTATCTATCTTCTGATTTGTCTCACATGTTATTTCATACAAGGTATGGGACCAAGGTCACCATTAAGTTAGAACCATTAGTAGCACACCACATAGAGCCATATGTGTCCAATGCCATCAATGTAAACTACCCCATATTTGATGACAGTGACTTCCAAACCATTAGTGAAGCAAGCACAAAGATAGAGAGTATCCCTGATATTCTTCTAGATGAAAGAACTTCAGAGGTCCAAGAAAATATTATTTGGGATTTTGGTTTGGGAAGTTATTTAATACAAGAAAGTGGAGCTATAGAACCAAGCCTTCTCAAAGAGGACACTGATTCAGAAGATTAGAGCAATTAGGTTTGGGAACTATTTTTTGATGGAGCTAGAAGTAGGCATGGTTCTGGTGGTGGTGCTATGTTAGTGTCCCCAAAAGGAGAAATGTATTATACTACCTTTAGATTTAGTTTCTCCTACACTAGCAATATTGTAGAGTATGAAAGTCTAGTCAATGAGCTAGAGTGGGCTAGAAAAAGAGGGCTTAAGGCCTTAAAAGTTTGTGGTGAGAGTGAATTAGTTGTCAGCCAAGTAAGAGGGATAAGTGCAACAAAAAATGACACTTTGAAAGCATACAAACATAGAGTTTGGGATGCAATTGAAGATTTCCATGCTTTCAATATTGTTGCTATCCCTAGGAAGCTCAACCAAAATGCAAATAGGTTAGTTGTTGTTGGATCTCAGTATGACATTCCAAATAGCATTTCAAAATAAATGGATCAACAACATGTCAAAGTGATTGTCAGACCATCTATTCTTGATAACAATGTCAATTGGCAGGTGTTTGACAATGATGAACAAATTCTACAGTTCTTGTTTGAAGATGTTTTTTCAGAACACAATCAAGATATGCTATCACAAAACTATGGTGATCAAGTGATACAACTAAAGTCTAATAAGATGCCTAGAGGTCTTGTCACCTTAGAGACTATCTTCAACAAGCATGATGAAGTCAAGAAAAATAAATCTAGCCTGGTAGTCCAACAAGAACATTGTGTTGAATTAGAGTTGGAACTGGGTAAGAGCCTACAATTTAGAAAAGTGAACACTGAATTGGAAAAGAAAGCTTACACTTAGTTATTCAAAGAATTCAGTGATATTTTTGCATGGTGATATGAGGACCTCAAGGGTTTTTATCTTGCCCTTGCTTAGCACACTATTGAATTAGAACCAAATGCCAAACAAGTGAGGTAGAAGTAAAGGCCTATTAATCCCAAACTTGAGCCACTTGTGCAAAAGGAAGTTCTCAAACTAATAGAAAGTGGTATCATCTACCCCATCAAGCATACTAGTTGGGTTTCCAACCTTGCTCCTGTCAGGAAGAAGAATGGGGAGCTGAGGTTATGCGTTGACTTCAGGGATCTTAACAGGGCCTCTCTAAAGGACCGCCATCCACTACCCTCCATGGAACAAATCTTACAATGTGTCTCTAGATCTGAGAGATTTTCATTATTGGATGGCTATTCAGGATACAATCAGATCCTGGTTAATGAAGAAGATCAATACAAGACTGCATTTACAACCAAGTGGGGAACCATGGCTTATCAAAAGATGCCCTTTGGTTTGTCAAATGCAAGTGATACATTTCAAAAGGCAATGGATATGGCCTTTAAGAGCCTAATGTACAAGTTTGTACTGGTCTACTTGGATGACATAACTATCTATTCTAAGCGTGTAGTAGATCACATCAAACATTTGAGGCAGATTTTTGAAAGGTGTAGAGAGTTTGGGATATCTCTTAATCCCAAGAAATGTGTGTTTGTAGTTCATGAAGGAAAACTATTGGGATATGTAGTATCCAAAGAAGGAATTACAGTGGATACTGAGAGAATTGCATCTATCCTAGAGCTACCCCTACCACATCACAAGAAAGGTCTCCAATCTTTCATAGGAAAGATTAATTTTGTTAGGAGGTTCTTGCCTAACATTGCAGGTTTACTCAAGCCTTTGATAGCCATGGTAAAGAAGAGTTCAAATTTCAACTGGAATAAAGAAGGGAAAGTCAATTTCTAGGCTATCAAAGAGGCCTTAATAGAAGCCCCTGCTCTCCTAAACCCAAATTTCAGTAAGGATTTTATCCTTTATGCTTATGGAGGTCATGATGCTATATTTGCAATGCCGACTTAGGAAAATTTAGATGAATTGGAGCAGCCTATTGCTTTCTTTAGCAAAGGTTTGGAAGAGTATGAATAGAGATACTCTTTTGTAAAGAAACATGTACTTGTTGTGGTAAAGAGCCTTAAAAAGTTTAGATATTTGTTGACCCATAGCAAGGTACACTTAAAAGTTACTCATCCAAGTGTTAAAGAGTTTTTTCTTTCCAGAGACCTAAATGAGAAAAGAGCTGGTTGGATCACCAAAGTGATCAAATATGACATTGATATTCAGACCACCAAGGTGGTTAGAGGAAGAGGTCTTTGTGAGCATTTGGAAAAGGATGAAGTTTCAAAGAAATTAGAAACAATAGATGCATCTTTGGTGGTGTATTCTATAGAAGAACAAGCCAAGGCAACAAGCTAGTTGCCTAATATGATCAATTATTTGAAGACAGGACAATGTCCTACAAGTTTGGATTCAGCAAAAAGGAGGTATTATAGGTTACAATCTATTCCTTTTGTGCTGATAGATGAAGTTCTTTTCATAAAAGATCACAATGGTGTCCTTTTAAGATACATAGATTCAGAAAAGATAGTTGATGTCCTATTTGAGTTTCATGATGGACCTTTTGGAGGTCATTTCTCTCCTAGGACTACTACTTTTAAAATTATGAGGGCTGGATACTATTGGCCATCTATCTTTAAGGATAGCCATGAGTATGTGAGGAAATGCATCAAGTGTGCCATGTTTGTAGGAAAAGAAAGGCTTACAGCCTTGCCCTTATAGCCAGTCAAAATAGAGCAACCCTTCATGAAGTGGGGTATAGACTTCATTGGTATGATCAACCCTCCATCTAGTGCAGGCCATAAATGGATAATCACTGCAACAAATTACTTCACTAGATGGACATAAGTAATTGCATTAAAAGAGGCCAATGAGAGTGTTTTCCTAAGTTTTTATGATGATATAGTTCATAGATTTGGCATTCCAGATTCCATAATTTTAGATAATGCACTAGCATTCATAGGCCTTAATGTCTCAGAGTGGGCAGTCAAGAATGGCATCTATCTAAACACCAGTTCCAATTACTACCCCCAAGGTAATGGTTTGGCTAAATCAACAAATAAGAACTTGATTAGGATAATCAAGAAGACTCTGCAAGACCATCAGAGGGATTGGCATACCAAACTTAGGTCTACCTTGTGGTTAGATAGAATTACCCCAAAGAAAATCATTGGTAATTCTCCTTATCTACTAGTGTATGGCAGGGAGACCAAGTTGTCCATCTTAGCTGAATTGCCAACCCTGGACCTAGCCACTCAATATGTCCTATTTGAAGAAGGGGATCCCTTGCAGATCAGATATGCTTAGCTTATGGAGTTAGAAGAACTCAAAAACAAATCAATGCAAGATATGGAATTCCATCAGATCCAAACAAAGAAGGGTTTTGATAAAAGAGCCAGGATCAGAAATTTCAAAGTTGGAGATGCAGTCCTCAAGTGGGATGAGTTCAGATCCAAGCCTGGCAGACATACAAAGTTTGATTCATTTTGGGGTGGACCATTTGTTATAATGGAATGCAAGGGGTCTAATGCTTTTCAACTATCAACCCTTGAAGGAGTTCCCTTTCCAATATCAGCGAATGGTTTCCACTTAAAGCCCTACTTTGAGGTTAACCCCTCTCTATAAATTCTTGTAAATATGTTTCTTGTTTTCTTTCCCTATTTTCCTAGGTTATTTTCCTACTTTTCAAGAAGTGCCTGTGCCCAAATTTGTCTCCCTGTGTTCAGTTTTGTCTCTTAGTTAAAATTTTGAGTTTTGATGACCCCATGCCCAATGAATTATGTTAAGCCCACTGGTTTTCTATGTCTAGCAGGCTGACATCCAGAAGAAATTGCCAAAATGTTACCCTAATTTTTTATATGCATACAAATTTGGCAAATATCTATCCCGAGATCCCTGTTTTAACCTTGCCAAGCACCCTCCAAAATTTCATGGCTTCATTGCAAACCCTCTGGCCTCTGCAATCCTTTATACTCTCTGGTCTACAGGTTAAAAATTCATAAAAGTAGCCATTGTAGGCTTAAAACCCTAAAAACCCTAAGCCTTCTTTCTATTTTGATGTTACTTTTCGGCAACTTAAAGGTCCCATTTCCCATGTGTGTATTTTCTTCCTTCGGTCGCCAGTTCTTCTAGTCTTCTAGCGGTTATCTTTTCCTTTCAGTGATTCGGTGACTGTAGCACTCCTCTTAGTCACATATTATTTGGCGGTTACCTTTTCCCAACAAGTGACTTAGTGAAATAGTTAAATTCTCTTTAGTCATGTAGTCGCTAAGTGTTTGGTAGTCTTAGCTTGCGGGGGTCCCAGTTCTACAGGATCTAACGGTTGTCGCGAGTTCGCAAGGCTTTGTGTTAGAGCATGCGATCTCATGATAGCCGTCGATCTTCCCCCTTTTCTCAGCACTCCATGCTTTTGTGGGTCTGATGCTACATTGTCCTATGTGGGGGCTTCTGATTGGTCAAAGAGCAGTGATGTGGAGAATGTGTCCACGGGCCCTATTTTAACTAAGATCTACGGCTGTCTCATGATCTGAAAGAATCTGTCAGTGCCATGTGATCTTGAGATAGACGTCCAATTAGATGCCGAGGTTTCTTAGTGGGTCCACTACCAAGTGTGCATAGGTGGCGTATCCTGATTGGTCCACTTGCTATGAGTCATTTTTTGTCAATAGGACCAGGCCCTTTCAGTAGTCAGAGGCTCTAACATCTGCAGAGGATCGATGGCTAGCATATGTTCGTGAGGCTTTGTGTCAGAGCATATGATCATGTGACAACTGTTGATCTTGCTTTATCTTTGGGCTCTATCAGGTGGGTCGTTAGTTTATGACATGCTCATTTATTATTGGTTTGCTAGACGATAGCTAGGATGTGCCAGTGGGACCATGTCAGAGGGTCTGCAGATGCGTCAAAAGGGCAAGGATCTACGGTGGTCGTATGATCTCATAGAATCTTTTGACCCTATGAGATCATGCGACAATCATCTGATGAGGACTTCTAGGTGGACTGACTTGTCAGTAGGGGTCACGGCTTAAATGAAATCTATGGTGGGCATATGATCTCAAAGAATATTCGAAGGGTATGAGATCTTGCGCCCACCGTTGGATTAGGATCTTGTCTAAGTGGGTCCGATGTTGGGGAAGAGCTGAGGTGTATGCTTACAGAGCAGTCAAGGGCAAATAAAGGAATGCCAGGTGGCATAAATGGGCCAAGGGTTAGTAAAGCTTTCTGTGAATCGGTGACTAAAGGATCCTTGTGTTCGTTTAATGGAACCAAGGTTAGTTAAAAGAACCAGTGATTTAGCAAAATGCCTTGTTCACTGAATCACTTAACCGGACTAGGATAAAGAAAAGGATTTCATGAATGAGAAAGGGGTCTTCGATCGTGTGGTCTGATTGGCCATAATTTTGCAAAAATAACATTTTATGATCAGACTTGATAGATGTAGGGTTTATTATTCTAATGTAAAATCCATGAAACCCTAGTTAGTTTTTTTTTTACTCTTGCCTGCGTGCAGT
This sequence comes from Chamaecyparis obtusa, assembly GCA_027943335.1. Taxonomy (NCBI): domain Eukaryota; kingdom Viridiplantae; phylum Streptophyta; class Pinopsida; order Cupressales; family Cupressaceae; genus Chamaecyparis; species Chamaecyparis obtusa. The sequence goes on along the minus strand of BSBK01003364.1, from coordinate 2,169,216 downwards.
TGAGTATGTATATAATGTTTTTGGAGCTTTTGAAGCTCAGAGTTCACATTTTGTAAAGAGAAAAAATATCTTTTCTTAGAAGTCTATCTGAGACATTTTTTTGTCCTCTGGTTTTCTACATTTTTTAACCTCCCATTGATAATTCAGATATTGAAGGTGTTTTGTGATATTCTTCATGTCCCTATGCCTTCTTGTGTGGGTTATCTCTTAATGAATTCAGTATTTATATGTTTCTCAGTGATACCTTAGGGTTCTCGGTCCCTCTTTCTTTCTGCAATTTTGTGTATCATTGTGGATGATTTGATGTGAGTGTTTTTGTGGGTATATTTCAACCCCTTAACAATCTTGTCTCATTCCTATACCTAGTTGCAGGGGTGAATGTTTGTTTGCAGATCATAGATTATTGTCTAAATCCAAAGGGTATTATTGTTTGTGAAAGAATATCTCTTTCCCTTAATAGTTGTTTTCATCTACAGACCCTTCTATGAAGTACTTATGCAAACATATTTAGTAAGTTTTGGTCTCCTAGACCTAAGTCTATCCATTGATTTCATCTTTTATACTGTAATTCATACCATATTTTTAGTGTATCACCTAGTAGGATAGGTTGCTTTCAGTCATTTCCCTTACAACCATTCCTTCTATCCCTTTCCCTCAAAAGATTTACTTTTCTGTCAAGAAGCAAATTAAGGTGATTATCCAAGAGGAACCATCCTAGAACCTTGAGGCCTCATCTCAGTTAGCATAGGTCCCACAACCTGGAGATGATTCCCATGTTATACTAGGTTATCAAGACTACGCGAGCTTGAGAGAAAGGTGCAAACTTAGTGTATAATAGTAACCAATAAAACAATGCCAGACAAATGCAGAGTAAGGAAATCCTTATAGGCAGTTCTCCTTTTACACCAAATCATAGTGGCAACCCTCACAAGTAGGTAGTCCTCCTTTTACTCTCACCAAATAATAGTTCAAATAATCGCAGGCTCCAGCTCCTTCATGCGATCCAAGTTAAAACCAAATAATGAAATGAGATACAAAATATTTTTTATTTTTAAAGCTATGCCCATGTTGGTCGAAATTCTGACCTACATGGTATTGGTCAAAATTTTGACTAACACGAGCATGGATTAAAAAAAGAAGAAAGTTTTCCTTCTATAATTTGACCAACCTAAACCTTTTTAATTGATGGTCAAAAATTTTGGTATAAAAATGAGGTCAAATGTAGTAGTGGCATTCCCAAGGACCTCTTTGTGAATGGGGGATGTATGTAAAATCTCTAGTATGGATATCTATGCAGGGGTCTTCTTCAGTTGGGAAAGCAAGTCATAACATGACTCAGGTCATGTCAAGGTAGATGGTACTATAGGTGGATTTGTAACAAGTGGATTGGAAGTAGCTTGTACAGTTATGCGAGGGCGGCGAGTAGTAGCATTGCAATCCACACTCTTTAAAGTCAAGGTATTTACATGAGTTTTAGACTATTCAATATGGCCACGTAGTTGGTCAAAGCCAAAGACATCATTTTCAACTAATTTTCCACAAGTGCATTCATCCCCTGAGATTTTATTCGTAGAATAATCGTAAGAAAAGCCCTTGGATATGGATGCATTGTTTTGATTATGTTCTAGAAAAGGTTTAGAATACATTTTTAGTTGGGCATTAGAAGTAGAGGTATTTTGTCCTTCTACTTCAATATTACCATCATCGATCAAATCTTGCACAAAATGATGAAACTTCATGCATTTTGTAATCTCATGCCCTTTTATACAATGATAATCATAGTATTCATTATCCTTATACCAGTTGGGTTTTGGTTGATTTTTGTTGAAAGGCTTGGTGTTAGGGTAAACCATCATCCCTTGATCGACTAGATGTCGGAAGATCACATCAAGGGAATCTACTAGCTATATAAATTGTCTTCATTGTTGTTGTTGTTGTTGATTATTTTTGTTGTTATTTCCATTATATCATGAGAATAGAGAGCCATGATAACTAGATCCTTGATTTTGACTCTGGTTATTTGAATTGTTTTGATTGTTTTGATTATTCGAATTGGTTTGATTATTGTTGTGATGTTTCTAATGATTGTTGTTGTGATTGCCTTGGTTGCTATTGTTGGATGCTTGAACATTTTGGATGTGTTTAGCATCTATCACTACATCATTAACAACACCTTTGTTCTTAGACAAAAACTTGGGTTTATCATTAGTATTATTAGATGAATTAGGGGTACAATGTTTAATTGCTCCTTTCATCAAAAGTCTATCTTCAATAGACTTCCCCTTTTTAATGAGTGCCTCAAAGGAATTTGGGGTAGCCATCTTCATCTGAAATGACATTTCTATAACCAGATCCTTAGTAAAGATATCAACTAGATGTGAATCTGGGATTTTCCAAGGCATGCAATTGGCAAGATGTCACCACCTTTGGAGAAGATTGGAAAAGGTTTCTCCATTTCTTTGTTGCATGTTACAAAAATCACTGAGGGATGCTTGATGTTCCATGTTATAAGAATATTTTGTAATTAATTTTTCAGCGAGATCATGGAAGGTGGAGATGGAACCCAAAGGAAGGTTCAATAGCCACTCTAAGGCTGGTCCTCCAAGACTCCTAGTGAAAAGCCTTAGGAGAAGATGATCATTGTGGGAAACTTCTTGTGCCACTACATAAAATTCCTTGATATGTTGCATAGGGCATGAATCTCCCTTGTATTTATCAAACTTTGGCATTTCAAAATTGGTGGGGAATGGTTGGAGAGTGATTGATTTGTCAAAAGGATATGGACATATTTCTACAAAAGAAAATTCCTTCTTCTCACCTTTCTGCATAGCCATCATCATGCCTTTCAGTTCATCAATTTGTTGGACTAATTCAGGAGGATTGGTGGTGATCATATGGGATTGATGTGTTCCTCCTCCTAATGATGCAATATGTCCCCCTGGAGGGGGAAGATTGGTGTGATATCTTTGATTGGTGTTGTTTGTTTGTGCATAATTTTGATTTTTTAGGACTCCACTAGGATTCGAGAAAATAGAAGTAGAGAGTCATCCTGAGGACCCTGGTTGTGCTTCAAGTACACGTCCTACACTTAAACCATTGTTACTCACCCCATTTTTTGAGTTAGGCTTGTTTAGAATTTTTTGAATTAATTCAAGTGTATCAGGGGGAGGTTGAGTTGTTTTATTAGATGTTGATGGCATTATGGGCACTACTTTTCTTTTTTTGGTTCGAATCAAATTGCTCAGAAGAAAAGTTTCATCAAAATTATCAGGAAGGGTAACACCCCTTTGGATAAGATTCATGAAGATGTTGGAACTGTTGGCTTGGATTAGGTCTTCCACTAAGCTTAAATTGTTAGGATCCTGAAAGAATTCTTTAGCTCGTGGATTGGCACTGACACTTTTAGGTATTACAGTGTCAGATTCCGTGTGAGGTTCTTCTTTGTCATTAAAGTCTTCTTGATAGATAGTTTCTTGATCTTTATCCATGACGAGAGATTCTTGTCTTAACTTTTCTTGTGATAGGGTAAGTACCATGCACGAGTGACCTTTGAATGGTTGAATTGAAGAAGGGTGAATAGTTGATGAGGTATGGAAAGAAAAGGATTTGGTGAACTAGGAGCAACTTGGACTAATGATTAATTCTTGATGATTGATTGGATTGATTGATTTGATTTGATTGAGGATTAGATTGATTGATGAGATTGGATTAAAGAGGAACTAAGCCTCAAGGATTGATTGGATTTAAATGTTTGGCACAAACCTAGGTGAAACAAGACCTTGTGATTATGCAAACATAAGATTGGTTTTGATTTAAAGTCTTCTTTTATTTGGGTGATAGACTAATGATCCCCAAATAAAATAGGACTAGATTAGGACTACTAGAGAAGGATTCAGTTCTCAAAGTAGTAAGGGATTAATGTTTTCTTTGGAATTAAGGTCTATAAGACACTATTGGAATGATTCTTTCACCCTATGGCTTGATGAAGGTCTGAAAGATGGATTGATCTGATCCTGATTTAAAGTCCAAGATTATGATTGATGTTCCTAATGTTTTAGAATGTGGATGAAGAAAGGGGTGTTTAAAAGATAAGAAAGGGATGAGTGATTTAAAGAGGATGAAGAAAGAAGGTCATAGGTACTTAGTCGTAGGATTCCCAAGTGACAAAGGCCATGTTTTCTTTGTTCTTGGCAACAAAATTAGCAACCCAATTGTTGTAGACAATTTTATATGATTTCTCAATGGCCTCTAGAAAATTTTTAATGGGTTGCAAACAAGATTGGTTGGCTTTAATCTTTTGATCGACGATTTAATTTGCTCTATGGACTCGTGCAGCTGGGAGTTTTTCTTTCTTATGTTTAACGCTATTAGTCATGACTTAAGGACAATATCTTGATATATCAAAGGATGTTCTTGGAAAGAACCAATTTCATGCATACTTCAAACATTTGGGTTACAAACACATTTGTCAAAAATAGTCCTGCAAGGGACAAAGAAACCTTGCAGGATTCAAGTGTATGGATTTGTTTTGCAATGAAAGTAACAAGTACACTTTTTATCCCTAGAAGGAAGTTGGCTGAGATTGAAAACCTTTTCTCACTGACTTAGGAACAAACCCAATAACTCCTTAGAATATGACCATCACCAAGCATGCAATGGCTCCATGATGTCGTATTATCAGAGTGTTAATGTTGAAGGGGGCTCGATATGGTGAGTGTCTTGGGGAGATTACTATTCTCCTCACATGCAGATTATCAACCTTTTAGAGGTGAACTAGGTGGCTTCTAACTAATGTCTTTTAGTGAGGGTCTCCATTCGAACACACTCTTTGTGTCTGCACAAGCATGACAAGGACATATAGTCCCACAAAGCACCTTGACACAAGTAGTCATGTAAATGTGATTGAGACCGTGAGGCCCTACTAAATGTTAGGTGAGAACCATGTATAATCTTTAATGTCATCTACCTTCTAAGTCTTTAACCCCAAAAAGATAATTTCATTAACATGAGTTGGAGTGGCAGGCTTACACCTTGTTCTCACATGGGTCGTTCCCAAGAGCTTTTTACCTTGCCGGTAGGCCCATATAAAGGATTAAAAATAAATACATGGATTGGCCCCAAGGAGTCTAGATTTATGATTTTCCCTCAAGGGGAAAAGAGCATAATCTCCTATCCAACGAGGTTTTCTCCCAAACACACCAAACAGATGATACATTCCAAGTCTTTTCTTTAATACAACAATTCAAAAGGTTTTGGGTTTTTTATTTTCTCACTTGGATAAAAGAGCGTAATCACATAGCTAATGAATCATTATCAAAAGAAATAACTTCCTATTTAATGCTAGGTGCCTAAGAAATCATTAAGAAAACACAATGTTTGATTGAATCTCCTTGGCAACCTACAAAACAACTTTAGTAAGTAGTTTAATGTGTTTGGTCTTCTAACAACATTCTGAAAAACAAACAAAATAGTAGCCTTAGAATGTTCAAATCTTGGTCAACATTCTACAAAATTACTGTCAGAAGTCACAAAATGTCAATATCTTCCAAAAAACTAATATCAGCAAACTTAAAGTGCAAGATATTATGAAAACATGCTAAAATCAGATAGAGAGGCCTATGTACAGGTAGAGATGCATGTTTCTAGGTAGAGACACCTATGTACAAGCAAAGATGCTTGTTTCCAGGTAGAGATGCCTGTGTACAGACAGAGACACCTGTCTACATAAAAACAAAGATTAATCACCAATGTTTGAAAGTTTTATGCTCCCATTAAGTTTCAAATGCATAAAAAGGTTTCTTATGACAAAGACACAGTGATTTTTAACCTTAATATGTCAGAAAACTTTACTTAATCAGCTTAAAAAAGACAACACAAAGGAAAACCCCTTTTCTAGTAGAGACACCTGTGTGTATGTAGATACACCTATATGCACAGAAACAAAGGTTTTATTAGTTTCATGTATTTTTCTTCATTTGTAGATACAGTTAGGTGTTTTACTAATTATTATTAGCCTTAATTTGATTACCAAATACAATTTTTGCTGATTAAAATAAGCTTAGATGAGAGAAAAACTATTTTCTAGTGGAGATGCCTATCTGTAGGTGGAGATGCCTGTTTACAGGTAGAGATGCATGTTTCCAGGCAGAGATGCCTCTGGTCAAGCAGAGATGCCTGTCTAGAAAATTCATAGGAAACCTTCACAAAATCAAGAAAAATAGTTAGAAAATGGGATTGTGGGTCCCATCAAGCGTGCCAAAATGTATATGATGAAAACTTTCCTATTAAGAACAAGTTCAAACATGAAAACATTAATGATAAAGAACATATTCAAATCTACTCTAACATGTTCATAAACTTGTTAAAAATGCTAATCTTCACCATAACCTCAGATGAGCATGAAGCAAGTGCACCCAAGACTTTCTTGATTTAAGCTCTTAGAGAGGTTGTGGGTGTGCTCTCCCAACACAAATATAGATCCCACTATGAATGCAAGAAAAAATGAAGATTGAGATACTCAAGAAAAAGCTATAGAAGCAACTCTCAAGCACTCAATGCAAGAGGCCAAAAGAAGCTCAAGGAGGAGCTATGAAAGTAATCCTCAAGCTCTATGGCATGAAAATGACAAATACAAATGAAGCTAAAGCATGGAATCAAATTCTACTATGCATTCTAACAACTACCAAATGGTTAGCAAAAACTCTATGAAAATAATTTTAAGTCTAAACTAGCATAATAACTCTAATGAAAGAATGAATATGATTTTTCTTGAGACAAGGGTCCTATTTATAGGATTTTGGAGGGCTGGGGTGAGGTGGCATCTATGTTGATTCCACATAGGTTCCACCAAGGAGACACATAAGCCATGCAAAGTCCAAGACTTTCTCACACATGTGTGAGCAACTTGGGATGTGAGAGGTCAATGTGTACTTCAAGTACATGTGTAAGTGTGTGGGAGAGATGTGTAAGTGAAAAAGTCCATTTTCACCATTTTAGAAGGTGTAAGAAGTGTCATTAAAAATGTAAGAAGCCTTGTTTATGCAAATTTTTGCAATTTTTGAAAAGGCAATTTTTGGAAATTTGCTCACACGTGTGAGAAAATAATTAGGACTAATGGATGTAGGAATCCAAAAATTAGCCTAATTAACCTTAGTTAATTAGTGAGTAGGCTTATTAAATAGAAAGTGATGTGTGTAGGATAGCATCTAGGTTGGATTTAGGATTAAATTAAATAAAATTTAATTTAATCATGGTTTAGTAGAAATAAAGAATGTGAGGAAATTAAATAAATTAAAAATTTATTTAAAAGGGGACTATGGAGGAACATGTATTAAATTAAATTTAATACATTATGAAAGGTAGTATTTAAATTTAATTCAAATACTATAATTAATGAATTTATTTAATTAAATAAATTTAATTAAACAAATAGATGAATTTAACAAATATAATTAATTAAAATTTAACTATAATGTTATTTGGGGTCATTAATTAAATTAAATTAAATTAATGTTACAGGATGAATGTAGGTATCTACAAAACCAATAACCTATTAGACTACAACTGATTTGGAATCTGATTGAAGAATCTGTGATTAAAGATCACTAAGGAGTTGTTGATTAGATATGTAATATGATTAAATTAGTATTATGTTGTCATTGTTGTCAACTAGTTTGACAGCACTTATCTTGTAAGTTACTATACCGAGACATTTGAAGAAAGGTGAAAGAGATGAAGAATAGAGAAATCTACATGAGGAAAGATGTACATGATAGATGATGATAAGGAACACATTGAGTAACTTGTTGATGAGTCTATGACTTGATGATATTGACTTTATTATGTTGCATTCATCTATAATGAAGTATAGAGCTGAAAGACACAAAGCAGTGTTGTCAGTAAATGAAGCATTTCTAGTATACACCGATAGAGTATAGTGTATATCGATCGTAGTATTAATTGAGCAGTGTTCACTGATGCATTTCTTTGTTAACTGAGTGGAACAGAATGAATTAAATGATTAGTTTAGCCGATAAGATTGATGAGCTAGCAAGAGTATAACATCGAGGTAACAAATAATGTTTGTTACACAGATCGACGGCTGACAAAATTCAAGGAAGACCTAACGAAGAAGATTGAAATGTGTTATTGACACAAGTACCAAGAAAGTTTGAAGCTGAAAAATCTATGAATGTGGTTAAGCGGCAAAATATGATGGTGGAAAAGAAAATGATTTACTCGTCTATATAAGAGAACATAATTTCTTTAAGAAAGAGAGCTGGAAGAAGTAGAAACTGCAAGAATATCACATGAACAAGGTTTTCATGCATTCTGATCATACTAGTTAAGTAAGAAATGAGCTACAAAGAAAAATTACTGATGAACAGTAAGTTGATGCAATATTGAATCTGAAGTGAAATATTGATCAGAAGGATTTGTATGGACTAAATATTGATTTGTAATCTGCAATTGAAGTTGTATTAAGGCGGGTCATTTACTGTTACATATTTAACCATTGTATACAGTCAAAATCTCTTAACCGAGTGGACTCTAAAAGTCTTATGATGTATCATTCATAGAATGAACATTGTTATCCTGTCAACCCCATAGTGAATGTTGGTTGGATGATAACTTCTACTCTAAAATCCTCTAACAAGGTCACACCTTATAGTGTGTTTGTAAACTTTTAATAGGGTTGGGTCTTAACCGACCTCACTTCAAAAAAGTGAACAATTTTGGGTTGCCGGTCCCAGGTGGTTTTTCCCTTTACAAGGTTTCCATGTTAAATCTCTTGTGTTATGTGTTGATTGTGATATTTGTTTTTTATCATTCTTTACATGTTACATGTTAGATTCGATCGGTAACTATTATAGTATTAGTGAAAGTTTTATTGTTTACCAACAGGCAGAAATTGAAGAAATAGTTTTGAATTATACATTTTGTTTTGGGACACTAGATAACTGATTCCCCCCCCCCCCCTCTTAGTTATTCTAACAATTGGTATCAGAGCACTGGTTGCTTGGAAATGAGTTTTAAAGACTTAAGCATAAAGGTCTCAAGATATATAAGAGGGAAGTACCGAAACTGAACAAAGAGAACTTCACAGTATGGAAAAGTAGAATGAAGCTACACATATCTAGAATTGGGAACTCTACACTAGATCTGATGGAGAATGGCTACATACAACCGCCCACTGGTCCCTTAACTCTTGATCAATTGAAGGACAAGCATGAACACAATGTTACTATGATGGAAATTGCTGCTACCTATACCAATGCTGAATTTGAAGATATCAAGACATGCATGACTACCAAAGCAATGTGGGATAAATTAACACAAATATACAGTGGAGATCTGAATATCAAAAGAGCCCGAGCTGAAAGTCTGAGAGGTAGATTTGATGATATGAGAATGAAAGAAGGTGAGAACATTGTCCAATATTCAAATAGACTCAAAGAGGTGGTACATGCTATTAGAGCATCTGATGGAGTAATTGATGATGAAACAATGATAAGCAAGATTCTCAAAAATTTGCTACCAGTTTATGCAATCAGGATTTCTGCAATTCATGAAACAAGAGCTACATCCAACCTTACTCTTGACACTTTGATTGGTAAACTTACAACCTTTGAATTAAACAACTTTGATAATAGTGTTGTTCCTTCTATTGAATCCACTTTCATGTCTTCTTTAAAGATTGGAAGTCTAGCAGGAATAGTAAGAATTTTGATAGTGATGACAATACCGATGATGAACTTGATGAGCTTGAAGCTCTTATGGCTAGAAGATTGCCCAAATGAAAAGGAAGGTATAGAGGTAAGCTACCTTTGGTCACATCACTTCTAGATGTCCTCATAAGAAAGATGATGATAGATCCAAAGACTGATCTGAAGGAAGCTATGGGAGAAGAGACAACAGAGGCTACCGACACAACAACAAAGACAACCGAGATGAAAAAGGAAAAAAGGTATGTTGCATAGCTGAAGATATTGAAACTGAATCTAATTATGATGATGATATAGAAGTTGTATTTGTTGCTATGAAAGATGACTCAGAGGAGGAAGAAAAACATGAAGAGATAGCATTGATCTCTAAAGTAAGCAAAAATGATACATGGATTATAGATAGTGGCTGTACACATCATATGACCGATGATGTAGAGAAGTTTGATCATCTTGTTGAATATAATGGAGGATCTATGAGAATGGGAAATGATTCACCTTGTATGGTAAGAGGTAAAGGCTCACTGATGATCAATGACAGACTACAATGTGAAAATGCATACTGGGTAGATGGATTGAACTATAATTTGTTAAGTGTGGCTCAGCTAAACAATTCAAGCCACCGACTGGCTTTTGAGAGAAAAAAGGTGAAGATCTATGATGATGGAGGAAGACTTGTCAGAACTAGTACACAATCCAGAGGTAATCTATTCTATCTTGATATGGATAAGTCTTCTTGTTTGTTAATAAAGGATGAAGATGCCTAGTTGTGGCACAAAAGGTTATGCCATGTGAATTTGGACAACATGATCAAGATTAGTAGAAAGAAAAGAGTTAGAGGATTTCCTAACTTGACAAAACTTGATCATGCCATGTGCCATGAATGTTAGAAAGGTAAGATGACTAAGTCTAGTTTTAAAAGCAAAGACTATTCAACAAAGAAGATACTTGAGTTGGTTCATACCAATCTATGTGGTCCTATGAGAACTCAAATTTTTTTTGGTGATAGATATTTTATTCTTTTTGTTGATAAATATACTAGATTGATGACTGTTATGTTCCTGAAAGAGAAATTTAAAGATTTCAAAATGTTTAAGTGGTATAAAGCTAAGGTAGAGAAAGAAACTGGAAAAGAAATAAAATGCTTAAGATCTGATAGAGGAGGTGAATTTATCTCTAATGAATTTACTAATTTTTGTAATGAGCATGGAATCAAAAGAGAGGTATCTGCACCGAGGACACCTCAGCAAAATGACATTGCTGAAAGAAGGAACAGATCTATAATTGACTGTGCTAGAACATTGATGATACAGAAGAATGTTGCTTAGACATATTGGAGGGAAGCTGTCAATATAGTTGTGTATGTTCTTAACCGAGTCCAACTGAGAAAGGACTCCAACCGAACACCTTATGAACTATGGGTTGGACACAGACCTACTGTAAGTTATTTTAGAATTTTTGGAAGTAAATGCTTTATTTTGAAAGATGAGAGAAATGGAAAATATTCTAAAGGAGATGAAGGGATATTTCTGGGATATTCCACTACAAGTAAAGCATATAAATGTTTGAATAAGGTTACAAATAAGATAGTTGAAAGTACTAATGTTCATGTTGATGAATTTGATGACAAGTACATAGAGGAAAGTACAAAGGAACCAGAAGACTATGGTAGATTCACTTACATTGAAATCCAGAGTATCTACTGACACCGCAAACTATAACAACTGGTTAGTAGGGAAACAATGCAGGACAACAGACAAAACAAACTGAGGAACAAGATGGAGCTACCAAGCAAGGAAATGACCCTTACCAGGATGAGAAAGAAAGGAGAAATCAAGTTTTGGCTAGTTTTGTCAAAAGACATCATCTTGAGACACAAATCATTGGAGATAGACATGCTGGAATGCAAACTAGAAGCAAAACAAGACAAGGTACATGTCTAATTTGTGAATTTGAACCTAAAACTGTGAAAGTTGCATGAGAGAATGAAGAATGGGTTAATGCAATGAAGGAGGAAATTGAGCAAATAGAGAAGAACAAACCCTGGTCCTTAGTACCCTGACCAAAAGATAAGAATGTTATTGGTACTAAGTGGATATACAGGAATAAATTGAATGAAAATGGTGAAGTCACAAGAAATAAAGCTAGATTGGTATGCAAGGGCTATGCACAGGAAGAAGGCATTGACTATGGAGAAACATTTGCACCTATTGCTAAATTAGGAGTTAGAATGCTACTTGCATATGCTACACACAAGAAATTCAAAGTCTATCAAATGGATGTGAAGTCAACATTTTTGAAGATGCTAAACCTGTGGGAACACTGATGGCTACTGGATGCAAATTAATGGCTAAATTAATTGGTAAATTAATGTACGTATTTCACAGTAGATCAGATATAGCACATGTTGTGGGAATTGTTGCAAGATTTTCTACTAATCCTAGAGAATCACACATGATAGCTACAAAAAGGATCTTAAGATACCTGAAGAAAATAGAGAATTATGGATTATGGTATCCTAAGGAAGGGAAGTTTGAACTGAAAGTTTACACCGATGTTGATTGGGCTGGAAATGTGGATGATAGAAAAAGCACCACCAGAGGAGAATTTTTCTTTGGTGAAAGACTTGTAACATGGACAAGTAAAAAGCAAGCTTGTATTTCTTAGTCTACAGCTAAAGCAAAGTATGTTGTTGCTACTACTAATTGTTCAAACATTACATATATCAAACAAGTGTTGGAAGGAATGAATGAGGTAATCACCCAGTGATTATATATTGTGACAACACTAGTGCTATTAATATTTCAAAGAATCCTGTGATGCACTCTAAGAAAAAGCATATATCTATTAAGTATCATTACTTAAGAGAACAAGTGTAAGAGAAGCAAGTTAAGTTATAATTTGTCACATCTAAAGAACAACTTGCAGATATTTTTACAAAACCCCTACCGAAGGACACATTTGAATACTTGAGGACTAGACTTGGGGTTCATCCCCTGTCTATCGGTCACTAATGTGATCCAAATGTTGCATCGGCCTACTTATATCAAAAGATCATTCATGTTGATGCTGCATAGTTCACACTTTGAATCATGTTCAAGGTTGTGATTAAGTTTGAGAACTTGAACCGATTGGAATATTAGTATTCAGAGATACAGAGGATGGTAGAATTGTTTGTTTATTTGTTTCTTTGGCATTGTTGTCAAAGGGAGAGATAAACAATATGAAAAGGAACAAGCACCAATGAGAATTATCTAAGGGAGAGACAATCTGAATGAGACAGAGTATTGAAGATCAATTACAGAGAACAGAAGCGGGAATAGGAGAACTGAAAAGATCACAACTACAGAATGGTAAAGTTGTATTATTTAATGCTAGTTTAGTAATGTAGTGATTAAACATATTAAGTCTATTCGACTTACAACATTTTGTTTACAAAGTTGTAGAATATATGTTTGGTATGTGTATGGTACATTTCATATTACTTGAGTTGCCATCAATGCCAAAGGGAGAGATTATTGGACTACAATTGATTTGGAATTTGATTGAAGAATCTATGATTAAAGATCATTGAGGAGTTTCTGATTAGATATGTAATATGATTAAATCAGTATTATGTTGTCATTGATGTCAACTAGTTTGACAACACTTATCTTGTAAGTTACTATACCGAGACATCTGCAGAAAGGTGAAAGAGATGAAGAACAAAGAAATCAACATGAGGAAAGATGTACATGACATATGAGGATAAGGAACACATTGAATAACTTGTTGATGAGTCTATGACTTGATGATATTGACTTTATTATGTTGCATTCATCTATAATGAAGTATAGAGCTGAAAGACACAAAGCAGTGTTGTCGGTAAATGAAGCATTTCTAGTATACACCGACGGATTATAGTGTATACCGATCATAGTATTAACCGAGCAGTGTTCACCGATGCATTTTTTTGTTAACCGAGTGGAATAGAATGAATTAAATGATTAGTTTAGCTGATAAGATTGATGAGCTGGAAAGAGTATAACATCGAGGTAATAGATAATGTTTGTTACACAGATCGACAACTGACAAAATTCAAGGAAGACTTGATGGAGAAGATTGAAACATGTTATTGACACAAGTACCGAGAAAGTTTGAAGTGGCAAAATCTATGAATTTGGTTAAGCGGCAAAATTTGATGGTGGAAAAGAAAATTATTTACTCGTCTATATAAGAGAACATAATTTCTTTAAGAGAGCTGGAAGAAGTAGAAACTACAAGAATATCACATTCATAAGGTTTTCATGCATTCTGATCATACTGGTTAAGTAAGAACCGAGCTGCAGAATAATTACCAAGCTACAAAGAGCAATTACCGACGGACAGTGAGTTGATACGGTATTGAATCTAAAGTGAAATATTGATCAGAAGGATTTGTATGAACTAAATATTGATCTGTAATCTGCAATTGAAGTTTTATTAAGGTAGGTCATTTACTGTTACATATTTAACCATTGTATACAGTCAAAATCTCTTAACCAAGTGGACTCTAAAAGTCTTATGATGTATCATTCATAGAATGAACATTGTTATCCTGTCAACCACACAATGAATGCTGGTTGCACGATAACTTCTAGTCTAAAATCCTCTAACAAGGTCACACCTAACAGTATGTTTGTAAAGCTTTAATAGGGTTGGGTCTTAACTGACCTCACTTCAGAAGAGTGAACAATTTTGGGTTGCCGGTCCTAGGTGGTTTTTCCCATTACAGGGTTTCCATGTTAAATCTCTTGTGTTATGTGTTGATTGTGATATTTGTTTGTTATCATTCTTTACATGTTACATATTAGATTTGATTGGTAACTGTTATAGTATTAGACTGGTAATCGGTAAAAGCATAGATAGTGAAAGTTTTATTGTTTACCGATGGGCAGAAATTGAAGAAATAGTTTTGAATTATACATTTTGTTTTGGGACACTGGATAACTGATTCCCCCCCCCTCTCAGTTATTCTAACATAACCTTCCACAAGTAAAATAATAAATAACAATAGAATATCTATCATATAAAATAAATATTGTGCAATACAATTATCAAATTTACATATGTATGTAAGGTAGATGAGGTAGGAAGGTATAACTTAAACAACTAACTAGCCCTCTAAAGGTGCAACATTTGTGAGCTCAACTGACAAGTGTGTGAGAAAGTGACAAGTATGCATGAAATAGGCATCTCAAGTGAGGATTAATGATTTCTTAATGTTGTGAGTTGAAATAAAATCATGAAAAAAAGAATAAGTGAATTTAATCTGTGTGAATAGGTCAATCCTAGAAAGGTGATTATCTCAGTAGCTATTTAATGACTCTATTTATAGAAAAACACCCCTTGAGTGAAACTTTTTTAATAATGAATGCATGATGATGGTTCTCACCTACTATCCCATGTTAGGCACTCATGTACAAATTTCTCAAAAAGTGGACAAAGGGATAAAATATAGTGGAAAAAAAATTCCCCACCAAAAGATAAATGATGCAAATGTAATGAAATGTACAACTAAAATAAGACATGAGATATAAGTAAGAATCATGATGATACCTCATAATACTAAACAATTATTATAATCAATGGAGAGAAAATATAGGTCACATGACCCCTCTCCGCTCCCTAAAAAAAAAGTAAGGAAAGAAATCCACATGTGCAAATTCTTCCTCCTACAATTGATATGAAAACAATTCTCATGTAGTTTTACCTCCAAATTATTTATGCAATAATAATAAATGGTTAACACTAGATGTTGAAGATGATCCATGATTATTGAACAACATTTCTCCCTTTAGGAAGAAACAACACTAAAAATGTGTAGAAGATGACTTCTAATTCATGATAGAAAAAATGAAATAATATGAATGTCTCTAATCATGATTTAAATATTGAAATCATTCCCATGATATTTTTTAATGATTCTCAATGATCTCTAAGAAAATTTCAAAATGTGATAAATGTCAATAAGATGGATCAAGTATAATAGAAGGTTTATGGAAAAGGATCATGGATGTATGGTGATAAATGGACCAATGTGAATCTAATACTACTATAAAGAATAGATGATGACAAATTTGGATAGACCAACTCATGAATATATACACAATATGTCATGATAGAAGCTTATGTATGCAAGGAAAGAGAAATATCCAAAAATGGAAATGGAAATACAATTTTATAAAATCTAACAATTAGAAGATGGATGTCCTAAAAAAAAAATCATCCAAATCATAAAGGTGAGACTTTACAAATAAACAACAATGATGTCTAATAGATATGCATCCCAATGTGGAAGATCTCAAAAATTCATTGTAATGACCTAGCGAGAACAATTGTGAGAACTCATGGATGAGTCAAGGTTGGATTTACATGTACAACAAATTTAGGTAATGTGGGAGATAAGTCCTTAATCCAAGCCATGTGAGCACATTTTTCATCTCCAAATGACTCTATATTGTGATATGTCCTAGTGACATTATTTTTGGTGAGTTCCAATAAGAGTTGAATGATTTAGTGTGTGATATAAGGATATAACTCATCCTATAGATACCTAAATTTGATTAATGATTTTAATTAAATTTAGTCTTCTTCTTCACATTATTAATTAGATAATTAAAAATTATTTAATTATTTAATGTTATCCTTCTAGCCAAATTGATTTAATCAATTGGCTATAGTCCAATCAACTAATGGTAACCCATGACCACTTAATTAATTAATCCCCCTTATTCAATTAATTAAAATAAATATCTTTATTTGTTTTAATTAATTCATAAAGCCCCATTTTCTTCCACTTTGGATTAAATAATTTTATTTAATCATATTTAAGCACATAGCTTCTAGAAAACTTACGTGCACATACTAATCCTCACTTAATTAAGTAAGTACCTTTATCTACTCAATTAACCCTCCACTCCTCTCTCTCTCCTCCCATCACATCCTCCTAATAAGTACACTTGCCAACTAATTAATCCTAATCCTCTTCCTAATCATTTTCACATTCCTAACCCAAAAATATTAGTCCCCAAAGTCAACCATGACCTTGTGAGCCTTAAATGCACACCCACATATGTAAGAGCCCGTATGGGCTCATTACATGTTTGTACCTTCCAAGGAATATTTTACTCCTTCTTCCTACTTCTCCAAAATCCCTTCACAACCCTAAAATGGTCACTTTCCCCAACTTTGTCCTTTGGGCTGGAGGACAAGAAATGTCTTTATGGAAAATCTACTTTGTGCCCTCAAGTCTTCTCAAGCTTGGTACTTGTCACCATGCTATGAGTTCAAAGAAAAATAATATATGCACCCTCTTTTGAGTGCATATCAACCTTTCATGATATTTTTATCTCAACCTTCCATTCAAATCCCTTCAACTCTATAAATTGAGAACTCCTTCCTCATTTCTCCATTCACCTTTTATGCAAATTTTCAATGTCAATTTATGATCGAAACATCACCAACACATTGTCATAATGTTAAAATCACTCCATACTTTGAGGATTGAGAAACCATTGTGATAACATGTATCAACAAAGCATCATTTGAAGAATCTCTACATCAATAAGGCTACTTGGTTTGTATTATGGTTTGCACTCCATTTTGGTTATTTTGTCTTCTTTTTTCTAATCTTGATGTTGTTTGAGTTAGTGCAGTTTCAATGTTTTAACTTGTTTATGCATTATATTTTGAACTCACACTAACCTTGTACACACATCCTTATGTTTATTTTCTTACAATATTTGCAATTCATTTTGTATTTTCTTAAATATTTAATCAGAATTAATGTTAAAATGTAAAATTATTCCACCCCCACCAAATGATTAGTGCTCAAAACTAGGCTACTTTAGAATAATGTGCAAGAGAATCTTTAAATTGTGTTATGAATGGATATCAAATTGATTATGTATTATGCACAATGATTTTTTTTTTTTTTGATAAAATGTGAAATCCATATCTTAAAAATATAAGTAAAACCTGGATAAAGAGGTTCTTGATGTTGTTGTACCAACTAGAGTCCTCCCTCCCGAGGATGTTCCTAAACATGTAGAGGAAGAGGGTGTTGATGAAGTTGTTCCTAAAGATGCTAATGCAGAAGATAATGAAGAAGTTTATCCTCCACTAGTGGAAGAGATAATCAACCATCCATATGCCCAGCATATCATTAATGAAAGGGAGCTGATGTGGATAGGAGCAGATGGTTGGGTCGATAGGGGATGACAAAGACCCTAATGGGTTCATACACTGATATTGGTCTTCCTTGCTTTGTTCTAATGGTTATATTGTGCAGGATTAGTCACTTACTTTCAAATTTTTTTACACTATTAGCATCTAATATAATTGGTTATCCATTGTCCATGGCTATTGTTTTGTACACAGTCTCTTTTTTTTGTATTATATGATGTGGTATTTTGGTTACTGTCATGGTATGGTAATATCTATTGAACTATGAATAGCTAGTTTTTGCAAAAGGATGATTCATGATATCTAATACAAAAAAATATAAGTAAAAAAGAATACCTTTTGAAATTTTAATACCCATAATTTTTTTGTGAAATTTTAGTAATAGGAGAAAAATTTATGCCTCAATTGTATTAGATTACAAATATGATTTTGGAGGCCAAAAAATACTTCAAAATAGTACATATTCAAAAATGCCAAAATAAAAAAAGTGTCAATGATTGATGTAGATTCACATCAACTATTCATAATTAAAAAGACCCCATTGTTAACAATTAATGAAAAAAAATCACCTCCTTTTACAAAAATAGCTAGGTGATTAATCTTGACCAAGAGTGGTTAGAAAGTGATAAAGTGATAACTACTACAATAAATTAATGCAAACACAAGTCAAATGGTCAAATTTACCATTGGAAGGCCATGAAAAGGGTACATTAAATGCAACATAAGAGACTTTTGTTGGAAAGTTGTCTATACTGAGGTATATGACTAGATATAGTGTTGTCATTATGGCAACAAAGTCAT
This sequence comes from Chamaecyparis obtusa, assembly GCA_027943335.1. Classification (NCBI taxonomy): domain Eukaryota; kingdom Viridiplantae; phylum Streptophyta; class Pinopsida; order Cupressales; family Cupressaceae; genus Chamaecyparis; species Chamaecyparis obtusa. The sequence continues at coordinate 2,150,488 of BSBK01003364.1, read as the reverse complement.
ATAGCAGTTTGGAGTTAGCACACTTGATGTAAAGATTAGAATTCGGTTAAGTGTTGAAGACTGGACAGTGTACAGAGTTCCTACATCTTAGAGCATCAACACATGTGTGTATGGATGAATTACGGTATGCACCCTAGAAGTTAAGTTGGTTAGACTATATTCTTTCTTAGTCTATGAGCGCATGATCAGATGTGCAAGGATGAGAAAGTTACAGTTAGTTGAAGTTGCACAACCAGTGTGTGCCAGCAGAGAATAGAACATGGAGCTGATAGTTAGTATTTTGGTTTGTGATTATAATGTAATATTGTAAAGGCTATGCACGCATTATATTTAGGTTTCTAACATGTTTATATGTATAATTGTAAGCACGCTTAAGCCAATTCATTTGGAAGTGTTGTTTGTAATTAGTTATAGGGCCGACCTAATTGTGTATTTTGTATGAGCATATAAATATAAGGTGTGCCCATTGTATTTGGTATGGAAGTTGAAATAGAGTTGTGATAAGCAAATGAGAAGTGTGCGAAGACACAAGAAGATGTATTAGAGCTTTTCTAGAGGTCAAATCATCAGTGCATCAAAGAAACTGATCTGACAAGCAGTGTCACAGTGATAGTTCATCATGCAGATATAGTGTGTATCTGAGATCATAAGGTTATAGCCTTCACCACTTAAGCAGTGAGCTCTTGGACAGTGTGTCCTCTCCCCTAATAGGGATGATTGTAAAAGAATCCTAACAGGGTCTGATGCTTAACAAGGTCTATTGTACTTAAAGCATTGTAGAGCTACTCCTAATAGGGTAAAGAATCTTCTAACAAGGATCACAAAACACTAGTACAGAATATTAGTGGGTGTCAATTCCCACCGGGGTACTCAGACCTATTTGGGTTTTGTCGTAATCATATTGGTGTCATGTGTTGATTTCATGTTTCATGTTTATGTGAATGTTTATTTCAGTACTTAAGAATTTAAGTTCAACATAAAGATTAAAGTGAAAACTTAAAATACAATGAACACTGATTCACCCCCCCCCCTCTCAGTGTTCCCATTCCTAACAATTGGTATTAGAGCTCTGGTCCTCAGCATAGAAGTTTAACCACTTGAGGAGATCATGGAAAAAGAAGAAATGAAACATCTGAAAAGAAATCTTGAAGCTGCTCTTGAAGACCTAGACAAGTTAGAAAGAGAATCTAAAGAACTAAAAGATAAACTCAGTGATGCTCAATTAGTCATCAAAAAGCTAAGGAAAGATTTGAAAGAATGCTCTACTAGTGATCTAGGGACAATGGTCAAGAAGCTAAATGAAGAAAATAAATCCTTAAAAGAACAACTTGAAGAGTTTGATGATAAGCTGACTAATAATCAGAAAGTCTGTGATGAACAGATCAAAGAGAACCTTCAGCTGAATGAAGAATTAAGGCAAGAAAACATGTAAATCTTGGAGCTAAGGAATAGAAAAGAAAGCTTGGAGTTTGAATTGAAAGCAACAAAGAATCATATTGACAAATTACACACCAGTTCTGATTTGATAGAATCTCAGTTGTATGCAAGGAGAGCCAAAGGAGACACTAGCTGTATTGGATACAATGAAGCACAAAATTAGATTGACAATATGCGAGCAAGAAAGGATTCACAAAAGGACTCTACTGAAGCTAACAAGACTGAAGATCAAACCAAAGATAATAGTGGACCACCTAAGAATGAGCACAAGCAAGTAGAATGCACTTATTTTGCATGTAACAAGCATGGACACATTGTGAGGAACTGTACAAAGGTAAGACCTTTTAATGGCTATTGTTATTCATGCAACAAATTTGATCATAGAGCTATGAATTGCAAAACTAGTAAGAAGAACAGGATTTAGCAAGATTAGAGAAATCAGAATCAGACAAATGTAAGTTCTTAGAATGTTACATGCCAGATATGTAACTATAATGGTCACACAGAAAAATAATGTAGAATGGTGACTCATGTCAATGCGCCAAGGAATATAAGACCTCCAGTCATTTGTCCCTCTTGTAACAAGGTTGGACATATCTCAAGGTTCTGTAGATCAAGGAGGCAAGGTTAGGGAAGCCCTAAAAAGGTCGAAGAACTAGTTTTGGATCCCATAGGAGAAGTTAATTTTGTCAAAGCCTCAGATGATGCAAGCATGATTTGGTCAGAGAAAAAGGACATGATTGATGAGAATGTATTGGATGCATCCGCAGTGGATGCACCCTCTACATCTAGATGAATGGGCCTCAGGGTCATAGGGGGAGCTAATTTAGCTCTAGACCTTTGCGTGGTTGGTATACTCATCCTCAAAGTATGCACCTTTGGACTTAAGCTTTTGGAGTATAAAGGTACCTATGTGCAAGAGTGTACATGATGATTGTGAATAGAACTCGAGTTGCAAATTTTGAAGTGACAGCCTGATTTACGCGACTTGCATTAATGGCAAAATTTTCACTTTTAAGTACATAAAAAGTTATTTGATTGCTCATTGCATTCAAATTTAGAGTGATAGAGAGTAGAAAGAGCCTTGGAAGTTGTTGTGAAGACTTGGAGATTGATCTATCAGTGTTTGCAATGCATTTGGATGGTTGCAGAAACCCTAAGCTCATTGAGCTGATTCGAAAGCCTTCAGATTATCTCAGAGTTCAGTTGGAAAGCGTTTACAAGTAAGTCATGGACACTCCCATTGTTTATGATGTCATTGAGAAGAAGAGATATGTTTTCAAGAAACATCCTTTCAAGTCAACCCTAGATGATTTAGAGGGAGCTTTCTCCTACATGCCTATGGGCATCATGCATGTGGAAGACATTAGGGCATATATCTACTATATGAAGGAACTAGTTTGATTGGATAGGCTAAGAGCACACATGGATACCATGTTGAAACTAGATAAAACATTCATGGATGAATATGCTAAATGGAATGATCACCCTATTGTTGAGTATGCTATGGCATATGAATTCTATGAGACAGAATGGATAAAGATTTTATTGAGTAAAATTCATGATGATTTATTTTGGATTGGTGATGTACCAATTAGAATCACCAGTGACTTGATACATGAGATGACAAGCCTTTCTAGAATAGGTGTTGTCCTTCCTATGGGAAAGGATGCTAGGAAGATGGTTGAGAAAACATGTAAGTCAAGGAGCAATAGGCACGGCATGACAATTGAGCCTATTGAACAAGAAGACATAAAATTGATGTCAATGATATTGGGATACAAGTTTCATCACACCAACAGGGTGAATAGTGTGTCTGCGGGCACTATTCTAGCAGCCATCAGACTTGTGAAGGAAGATGGGGAATTCAACTTGTGTGAGATGTTGCGCGCATAGTTGATTGATAACATCAAGGCCATCAAGCATGACAAGACAAAGATATTCAAGTTTGGTTCATTGATCATTTACATGTACCTTCATATAGTTGGGAGAGTATCATATTTATATTTGGACAAGACTATTCCAACCATGCCACAGATATCTAACAAAGCATCCATAGAGAGCACATTGAGAGATTATGTGACATTAGAACTGAAGACCTTCAGGGTCAAGATGAAAATAAGTTATAGAATTCGAGAAAGCATTGTGGAAAAGTATAAGGATACTATTTGCTTTATGGTAGAGACAGATACAACTTGTATGGAAGTTGTTGAGCCAAGAACTAAGTGGATTCATCCACTTGGTTATGAGGTAGAGGAACAAGTCCTTGAATCATATGCACAGGTACTACTATTAGCCCCCAAAGATCCTAATGAACCTAGCTGGGGAACATATGAGGAAAAGACAAGAGAAGTAGATGCAAAGCTAAATAGTGCAGCAACAAAAAGAAAGGTTGCTAAAGTCACATCAGAGATCTTGAGAATACATGGTGTATCTCAAGAAGACCTTGACAAGACAAGGGAAGAGAAGATTTCTTTGGAAATGAAAAGCGTAGTAGAAGAAAAGGAACAAGAGAAAGATAAAAATTTTGTTGATCTAGCCAAGGTAAAACTAGAAGTGATGGATAGCACTCCCATCACTCCCTCCTCAACATTTTTGTCAAGTTTGACACCTGACACATCTAGTTTGGACTCATGGAGAGAAGAAAACCTAATTAAATTTAGCATCCTAGCTATGGAGAAGGAAAAGGAGAAACAAGTAATGAGAAATCCTCTCCTTGTGGAATCTGTGAACATACTAAACAGTCTAATTGCTAGAAGACAAGAAAGTGTATAAGGTACACTCGGTTGATGATGTGAGTACAATTATCTCACAGTTCAAAAGTAATTTTTCAAGCCTTGAAGAATTTGCATCCAAAGTTGCAGAAGAGAAGTACCTGGAAAAGAGATTGAATGAGTTGATGAGAAACTTTTCACTAGATCTAAATTCACTCAAGATAGGACAAGCATCTTTAAAAGAATTTGCTGATCAAGGAAGGAAATTTAGTGCAGGCTGCATGGATCAGGATAAGCTTACTGATGCCCATCTTAAGAAAATACAAGAGGCAGAAGCTATGATTGAGCAGGTGAAGAGTTCAGTGAAAGACACATCCACTGATGTGAACATGTACAACAATATCTACCAAGGTCAGTTGGACAAAATTGAGAAGGTAGAGAAAGAGATGGAAAAGCTAAGGTCTAGACAGACTTAGTTGAGGAATGCACTTGCGCCCTCCCTAGACATTCTCAATCAGAACATAAAGGAGATTGATGCCACCATGATAACCTATGATCAAGGTCTGAGCATAGATTTGAAGAAGATGGAGAAGCTTCAATATGCTTTATGCACCCATCTCCAGATAGTTAACTCTTTGACAACTTTTTGGAAGAAGGAGATCCAGAACCTCAAGCTATCATATCTAGATGTTTTCCCTACGTAAGTATGTGCAGATATAGTTTTTTGGTACACCTTTGTCATTAATGTCAAAGGGGGAGTTGTGTATAGAATATGGAGTATAATATGTATAGGGAGATATAAGATTATGTATACAAATGTATAGAAGACAAAAGTTTTTGTGTTAAGGGACAGTTAGCAACTTGGCCATATTCTTTTGTTGCCATCAATGATAAAGGGGGAGATTGTTGGAAAGTTGTCTATACTAAGGTATATGACTAGATATAGTGTTGTCATTATGGCAACAAAGTCATATAGAATTTTGGAGTCAGCGCACTTGATGTAAAGATCAGAATTCGGTTAAGTGTTGAAGATTGGACAGTGTACAGAGTTCCTAGAGCTCAAAGCATTAACGCACATGTGTGTGGATGAATTATGGTATGCACCCTAGAATTTAAGTTGGTTAGACTATATTCTTGCTTAGTCTATGAGTGCATGATCAAATGTGCAAGGATGAGAAAGTTACAGTCAGTTGAAGTTGCATAGCCAGTGTGTGCCAGCAGAGAACAGAGCATGGAGCCGACAGTTAGTATTTTGGTTTGTGATTATATTGTAATATTGTAAAGGCTATGTGCCCATTGTATTTAGGTTGCTGACATGTTTATATGTATAATTGTAATCATGCTTAAGCCAATTCATTTGGAAGCTTTGTTTGTAATTAGTTATAGGGCCGAACTAATTGTGTATTTTGTATGAGCGTATAAATATAAGGTGAACCCATTGTATTTGGTATGGAAGTTGAAATAGAGTTTTGATAAGCAGAGCATAAGTGTACGAAGACACAAGAAGATGTATTAGAGCTTTTCTAAAGTTCAAAGCATCAGTGCATCAAAGGAACTGATCTAACAAGCAGTGTCACAGTGATAGTTCATCCTGCAGATATAGTGTGTATCTGAGATCAGAAGGTTGTAGCCTTCACCACTTGAGCAGTGAGCTCTTAGACAGTATGTCCTCTCCCCTAACAGGGATTATTGTAAAAGACTCCTAATAGGGTCTAACCCTTAACAAGTTATACTGTACTTAAAGCATTATAAAGCTACTCCTAATAGGGTAAAGGATCTTCTAACAAGGATCACAAAACACTAGTGCAGAATATTAGTGGGTGTCAATTCCCACTGGGTTTTTACCTATTTGGGTTTCCCCGTAATCATATTGGTGTCATGTGCTGATTTCATGTTTCATGTTTATGTGAATGTTTATTTCAGTACTTAAGCATTTAAGTTTAGCATAAAGATTAAAGTGAAAAGTTAAAATACAATGAACACTGATTCACCCCCCCCCTCTCAGTGTTCCCATTCCTAACAACTTTGTCAAGCTAAATTAAAATACATCTTATGTGGTTTGTATTGGAGGTTGTGATAGAGAGAGTGCTCTACAAGAAAATTCCTCTACTCCATGTAGAAACTAGAGACTAATTTAATGGATAAATTTCATGCCAATGCTAAGTGTCAGAAATTGATAAAAAATTAACTTTTTTTATGTTCTATTTTATTTCTTCAACATATTCCATAGTGATTATTAGTGGGATCACTAGTTTATGAGAGTGGAAAAAAATAATGTTCTTCTAATAAATAGAAGCCATAAATAAATAGAAATGGATATACATGATATTGAGAAGTAGAGACACTTGGTGGTGTAATAGTATCTTATGCTACAAAAGAAAGGAACCTATAAATCAAAATTAGGATACAATCTCTACACAAAGTTTTGTGAAATGAGAAACCAATAAGAGATGTGTCATGCATAGTCCAATGGGTTATGTGATCTCAAATACTGATTGATAATCTACGTATTGTTAAAAATGAATTTAACCACCATGCCCATAAAAATGCATGGGTATAACCAAAAGAAAATTGTGTCTAATGCAGGGAAAAGCCATGGACTTTGTTATTGTGGGATGTCTATGTGAGGGTTGCATGGAGATTGAAAAGGAAGAAATGTGGCCTTTGGAAGATTTTCCTGCCCAAAATTGGACTTTTAGATACATTAAGATTTTATTTAAATATCATAACCCTTAAAATGCAACACTAAATAGAACCCTAGAGCACATGCAATTATGTTTTTTTTGTAGAAGTGTAGTTCCCTACCATGTGACTCTATTTTAGTTCCATGTTCAGAACCTTTATTTGACTTTTATGTGTGTATGATGATTATTTGTGATGTTTTAGTGTTGGATTAATCATTATCTAATGTTTCAAACTACTAATGATGACATTGATGTTATATGATGTGATATAGATGTTTATGTTATGAGATGAGTGCATATATTTTCCTTATGATATATGATGATGGGAACTTACATGTTTATGATTTACCGGTGAATTAATGTTGTATTGTATACTCCTTGAGGAGATGATTGTAAATGTATCCATAAATGTGTTACAAGGGCTATTTGAATTGTGATGTTAGAAATAGATAGTTTGGTGTTGGTGTCAGTTATTGTTATGTACCTATATGTACCTTGATGTGAATTAGGAATAATTTCATATGAGGTTTAAAATGAATATAGTTTTATGATGTCGATCTTGTGTATTATTTCATTATTTTTAAATCAATTTAGTCATATTATCATATGTTGTTTACTAGCAACATTGGGAGCCTAAGAGGATGTTGTCTAATGTTTTGTTGTTAGTACTTATGCTTGTAATTAGTGTAATATATCACTTGATAAGATATTGGTATGTGTATTTTTTAATATATAGTTAAATTATAGTTATGTTTTTTGAATTATCACATTCTTTAGCAACATTTTTTTTTCCTTGTGGGTTCCCTGGCGCGGCATTACATTGGTATTAGAGTGTGAGTTATATAGTAGGAACTTGATGTGCCCATTAGGTATTTTTTTAAGTACTCTTTTTTTCCTTGCAATATGTTTATTTACCTTAACTTTATTTTTTACATGTTTATGAAGGATTCCTAGACCTAAGGTAGAGGTAGAGGTATAGGATGGGTAGTTGTCTTTAGAGCCTAGATGCATATTGCATCAGTGAGGACTAGCCCTCAGGGGAAAATTCATCGACTAGGTAAGGGTCCAATGGGACCCTAATTATGGGTATTCAACCACATGGGAGGATGCAACATCAAGGTTCAGAGATTTATAACCCTATGTATTTTCATTCTTCCAAGAGTAAGCCTAGTTCTAGGGGGAGGATGTAGTGCCCTACCATGTGACTCTAATTTTTTTTCATGTTCATGACTTCTACTTGAATCTTATGCATGTGTGATGGTTACTTATGGTGTTTTATTGTTGGATTACTCATGATGTTATGTTTCAGATTACTTATCATCGCATTGATGTTATATGATGTGATAGACATATTTATGTTATGAGATCAACACATATGTTTTCCAAGTTGTGGTATATGATGATGGGTACTTACATGTTTATGATTTACTAATGTATTAATGTTGTATTGTATACTCCTTAAGAAGATAGTTGCATTTTTGTGTTTAAGTAGAAGGGTAGACTGATATAGGCACATGGTTTTTTGTTACTTAAATGAATTGATTATTTTTAATGCTAGTACTAGATTTCTCTATGCATGTTTAGCTAAAACATATGGAGAATGTTTTCTACCTCTTACCATGTATCCAATTAGAATTTGGGAATGAAATCATAATTGATAGCTTTACTAAACTTTGGTTTTATCCTATCCTTACAAGATTTAGTTAGCACATAAGGAGTCTTGTACTTTTGGAGATTTGTCCAAATCCCTCCATTATCCTCATTTTTTATTGCATTTTCTCTAGAAATGGCTCTATGCCATGTTACAATTCTTTTATTCGTGCATATTTTTTGACTTTCTTATCTTTAAGATTCCCATTAGATTTCTTGTATTCTTTTTCTTTTTTTTTTAGGGTTCTAAGCCTTTGCAACAAACTCATATTGTGTAAATCTGGGAGATCATTCATAGTTTGCTTACCATGTTGGCAGACCAAACAAGCACATCTTTGGCTAGATCTTTTGTGTTTCAATTTCCTTTTGTTTGGGCATTACTTAGATCTTTCTTTTTCATGAAATCTACATATGTCATGAAGATGCAATCTAGACTATGTAGCTAGTAATTGATTATAGAATATGATTTTTTCATTTTAATGGAGTGTTCTTCCGTTCGACCATTAAGAGTTGTTGTTCCTCTTATAATAGTTTCTATTTTTCCTATTCTTCCTATAGTGTGGCATTATTTTATTATTTTGCATAGTCAATCAAGGGAAGACCATTTTATAATGTATTTATGGACTTCATTGTGCTATGTCTATGGTGTTCCAACTCTCATCCATCTAGTTTCTTATAGATCATTGTGCCTTAGCTATGTCTTTTGTTTTGTTATGATAGACATGAGTTTTGGCATGACTTTAGCATGATTTTTTCATGGTTTTGAAGTTTATTAATTATAACCATTTATGTGATTCAAGGAAATATATTCCCTTTAAATTTCCTTGCTGAGTGTATGCGGTTAGATATGGTGTCATGGTTCTTTGTAAATTGCCCTCTCATTCTATATTTTATTCATTGTTTAAAAACATCCTTTCTTCTTGAATACATTGCATGCATATTGGTGTAACTATTTCTATTTCTAGTTGTTTCTAGTCTTTTTTAGGGATTTTCTTACATTTCCTATGTCAATAATTCAAGATGTCTCCTTAAGAGATTTGAATTTGGTGTATATTCCTATGTCATTTTTTGTATCATTTTGGTGATTATCAATGGTTCTATCTTATGATTATGAAATTAGATGATGTGTGTGTAGAAGATAGGGGATTTATGTGGTAAATTGATTTGGATATTAATTTTAGTAATTATTTTATAGAAGATAATAGTTAGTTATATTTGATTACGTTTAATTAGGAATTAAGATTAATTAAATTAGAAAAATTCTTAATTTTAGATATATTTCATCAGATGGGAAGTATATTGTAGCTATTGTTTTATTCTAGAAAGTATTTATAGGTTCTACTAAGTAGAAATTTATTGAATTATAAATGTGTTTTAACTTATAAGAGTGACTTTATATGAATGTTAAATGCTAATAGATAAGAAGTTTTATAAGATAAGAGACTATTAATATGTCTAATTCAAGTGATGTTAAATACATCAAGTTCTTGATTTATTACTGCATTAGATTAATTCTTTTGATGCCAAAAAACATTCCACCTTAGTTCACTAATATGGCCTTGTGGTTTCCCTATGTTGATATTGTTTATGAGTTCCTATTCTAGAGTATTTTGTGTGGCTGGGATTTCCCTTTGTATTTCAGAGGCTTGGTTGTTATGAGTTCTTGTCTTAGTTTTGTATGTTTGGGTGTAATGGTATTAAGAACATTGTTTCATATGTCAAGATGTGGCTTTGTGTTTTCTTAGTATTATAAAGACTTAATTGTAGGGACCCTTATGCCCTCATGATACTTGGGACCCATATGCCAATTGGTGGAGATTATTTATTATATATTTATGTTGGTGTATAGAGATCTTTTGGTGTTCAATTGTTAAGTAGATCCACAGTTATGTTGTAGAACTTGGGTTGAGATGTTGTGAGAGGTGGAAATTAGAAATATGTCTTGGAACTTAAGAGAGTTCCTATGTGGTTCCTTCTTGATGCATTTTTTTTTTCCATATAGAGATTGGACAATGTGGATCCTAATGCTAATCTTGAGAATTCTATACGTAGTGCTCCAAACTCTACTTTTGAGGTTTATTTGAATTTGATGAATCTTTGAGTTTTCTTTAGTGATTATTTGGTTGGTTATGACTTATGACTTCAGTTTGGAGCATAAGGGAAGGTTTTTGAGGAGAATTTCTAGGAGAGTGACTCACAATGGTCGTTGGGGATCTAAGTGGTCAAACTAGGATAACCCATTGTTGAGTTGTATTAAGTGAAAACATAATAACATGAATTGGGTTGGGTTAACACCTTAATTCAAGATAATTATGTTTCCTTTCCCATAGCCATGATAAATCCTATGTCGACCATGAATTGGTTGGAAAAGGCCTAGTTTCCTATGTGGTGATGAGCTAGAAAATAAACTACCTTGTCCTCATGAAAGGAATTTCAATTCCACATGAGTTTTCACCTCTGGGATGAGGTCTAGTGAGAGATTGCCATGATAACCCAACATAGTATGAAACTATGTGATGAAACTCTCCTACATGTTTCTTAGAATTCCCTTTAGTTTTCCTTGGGGTTCGCCTCTAGTATCTTGTTAGTTTTCACATTGTGTCTTGTACATATCCATGTTGTGTCTATGTGATATTTTGTGTGATGAGTGTCTTCCTTTGAGAATTTTCAATATGTATCTATTGGTGTGGTGTGGTTCCTTATGTCTATCTCCTATCTCGAAGGGAGTGGGGCTTAGATTTCCATGTGGCTGGGTGGAAAATATTTTTCCCATCAAATTTAAGAGTTGATCGTGAGCTTCTTGGGTGGTCTAGCATATTCTCTACAATTTCCTATCTTGTATCCAAATGGATATTACTTATTCTTTGTATCATCATATGTATCTTGATTTGATGTATTGATGTATTCTCCTTGAGGAAATTATTGTAATTCTTAATGCAAACTTGTATCAATGGTTTTATGTAATGTAGTAATAGAAGTGGATAAATGATGATTTTTACTTGTTTAATATCTTGTGACTAAATATTATATTTGATTTTATTATTTTAATGAAATAGTTCAAATTTTTATCTTGTACTTGAGCTCTTATTCATGTATGTATGTATTTCTAGTAGTGACATCGGGGAACCTAGGAGGACTTTTTCATTATATAATTAATGTTTATCTCTCATGTTTATCTTAATGATTTCTGTCTGTTGGATAATTGATAGGGGGGTGAATCATTTATAGAATCATTTATCTTAGGTCCCTTAATAATTTTCAAGCTTAAAACCTTCTTGGTAACTAATCTTAATAATTAGATTTAAGCATTCAACCGACCATAGTAGTATTTATATGATAATTAGAAAATAACATTCAAAACACCCAATCACACATTAACACCATTATTTAATGTGGAAACCCAATTTGGATAAAAACCACTACGATAATTATCACCCACAAAATAATTCACCCTTCTAAAGTGAGCTCAATTAAGAGCCAATCCTATTAAAGATTACAAACCCATTTTCTAGATATGAACCTATTAGTGGATTTTCACCAAAGATCAACTAGATTTGACACCCTATCATGAGTGGCCTTATTAGAGGAATTAGAGAATTTTTTAGAATGCCACCTTACAAAGGATTTAGAAATAGGACTATTAAAACCATTCGGTTAATATATTTTCTGCTACAATGGTTAGAAAGTAACAATGAAATGATCTAATAAAATATAAAACTACCTTTTCTTGTTCAGATTTCCTTTCTACTCATTTTTCTTCTTTGAACTCTTCTTTTCTGGTTGATCAACACACACACTTCATCCCGTCACTTTCCTTCACTTGATTCACACTTTTCTTCAATGTTGTTCTAATCAGTGTACCCTTCTGTACTAATTCAGCTATATGCATTAGCTATCAGAAAATCAACAATTCAATATCAAGAATATGATCATCATGACCATCCTTTATATAGACATTTTTTGTCACTTAATCCTATTCACCACTTAATCTCATCCATTTGATCAAAATTGTAGCTTGGTAAAACATTTTATGATTCTTGCTAGTTGTATCTTCACCTTGGAGCTTGAACTTTTCTTGGATCTCAAACTAGTTACTAAATCTTCACCATTTATTTGTACCTAACATTTTTTATTCATTGATTTCATTAATTGACTTTGTTCCTTCGTTAGAGTCTTCTAGATCAATCCAGATCATCACTCAATGTCTTCTTTTACTTGATTTCTTGTTTAACTGACCAACTTCATCTACTCGGTTAATTCTATCTTCTCAGTTATCATTTACTCAGTTAACATCTTCCTCGATTATCAACTTCTCAATTAATTATGATTGACCAATATCTTTATTTACCGATAACCATATCTAGCTCGATAGAACACACTATTTCTTTGTCTTTTCACTTCACAACTTCAATCCTTTACTACCAAAAAATACAACTGACTTGTGCATCATTCCAACACTTCATTAAATCATGTAAAATAATCAAATCAATATGACCTTCTCATAGACTAATTCAACAATTTACCATTTAAGCTCATATACTTAACATCACTTCTTTTCATCTTCTGTCTTTACCAACCATTTCTTTACTTAACATCACATATTTTAGATTGGTATGACAACTTGAAATCAGTAAGTCAATAGGCTTGACATCAATAACAACATATAAATTGATCCAATTCATCTACATACCTTTCATTTCTCGGTTAACCTTGTTCATTATCATCATCTCAATATTGGTTGGGGTAAAAATCTTATCAGTTGGAGTAACAATCTCCCCCTTTGGCATTGAGGGAAACACATATTATATATCTCACATCTCACATCTAAAATATTCCATCAATATCAATAATCTTCATTCTTTATTTTTATCTCCCCCTTTCTTCTTACATAGTCATCTCTCCTCCTTTAATATATTTATCTCTCCCTTAATCATTCTCTCCCATAGGTATCTCTCCCCCTTTGAAAGTAATGCCAAAGGTACCTGCAAAAACCTTAATCTAAAACTAACTATCCTTTTAGTTGTACCTTATACCTTTCTTGTACCAATTACTTATGTTTTCTCATATCTTTCTCACAACTTTAGGCTGCTCCTAAAGAGTGAATATCTCCATCAACTCACAAATAGATAATTTAATAAACCATGAATTGATGCAACCTACATCTTTCTCTAATGAATACTAGATATGGGAATGACCCCTAGTTTACCTCTAAGGTATTCAAAAGTATCCTTAGGTAATGGATTTGTGAATATATCAGCAAGTTATTCCTTGGATTTCACATATTCCAACTTTACTTCTTTCTCCTGTACCTGTTCTCTCAAATAGTGATACTTGATTGATATATTCTTTGTCTTTGAGTACACCACCAGATTCTTTGAAATGTTTATAGCACTAGTATTATCACAATATATTGTCATGGGACCATCTATCACCTCTTGTATCCCTTCAATTAGTTGTTTTATCCAAGAAATGTTAGAACAATTGATTGCAACAACATATTCTACCTCAATAGTTGACTATGAAATGCAACTTTGCTTTTTCCTTATCCATGTCACTAATATTTCTCCTAAGAAGAAAGCTCTTCCACTTTTACTTTCTTGTCATCCACATTACCTACCCAATCAACATCAGTATATACTTTCAATTCAAAATCTCCATCCTTTTTGTACCATAATCCATAGTCCTTGGTTCCTTTCAGATATCTAAAAATTCTCTTCACAATAGTCATATGTGTTTCTTTAGGGCTAGAAGAAAATCTAGCCACAATAACATATCATGTGCAATATCTAGCCTACTATGAACAACATATTGTAGCTTACCAATCATGGATCTATACAGAGTTTCATTCATCTTGGTAGAGTCATCTTCTTTTGACAATTTGCATCGAGTAATCATCGGTGTGCCAACTGGTCTTGAGTCTTCCATCAAAAAAAAATTCAAGATCTCTTTGATGTATTTTGACAATGTTATGTATATACCATCCTTGGTCTATTGAATTTGCAATCTAATAAAGAATTTGATCTCTCCAATCATTGACATTTCAAATTCCTTACTCATTTCATCAACAAATGATTTACACATTGACTCATTTCCTCCAAATATGATATCATCAATAAAGATTTCAGCTATTAATACCTTATCTTCAGATTCACTTATCAAGTACACATTATTGTTATCACTAGTTCTAGTGAAACCTATTCTCATTAGATATGAGTGGACTCTTTCATACCATGCTCAGGGTTCCTATTTCAAACCATACAGTGCCTTGTGTAATTTTTATACCATATTTTTATGACTTTAGTCAAAAAATCCTTCTGGTTGCTCAATGCACACTTCTTCTTCTAGTATTTCATTCAAAAATGTAGAATTTACATCCATTTGATAAACTTTGAAACATTTGTAAGCTTCATATGCAAGTAAAATTCTCACACCTTCGAATCTAGCAACATGAGCAAATGTATCACCATAGTCAATACCTTCTTCCTGAGCATATCCTTTTCACACAAGTCTAGATTTATTCCTTATCACATCTCCATTTTCATTTAATTTATTCCTAAAAATTCACTTTGTACCAATAGCATTATTATCCTTAGGTCTCGGTACCAATGACCAAGTATTGTTCTTTTCAATCTGATCAATTTCTTCTTTCATTGCATTAACCCAGTCTTCATTTTGAAGTGCATCCTTAACTAATCTAGGGTCAATTTCATAATCAAACATGTGTTTTCTCTCAACTTACTTCTTTTCATGACTCCTTCATTCTTATCTCCAATTATTTAATTCGGTGAATGGACTCTCTTTCTGACATACTTTTCTATTACTAGCTTGGTTCTTTGTTCTTCAATATTTTCTTCTCTCGGTGGGGGCTCAACTGGCTCCTTGGTTTCTTCTTGTAGCTCGGGTATAGTACCAAAAATTCCTTCTTGTATCTATACAAATATTTGATAATCTTTTGGATCCTTTTTTATATCTCCTTCATTTTTATCTACAAACTCATCAATCCTTACATTTTCACTTTCCACAATTTTGAATTAGTAGCCTTATTCAGACATTTATAAGCTTTTATCTTTGTGGGTTATCCTAGGAATATACCTTCATCTCCTTTAGAATCAAACATTCCATTCCTAATATCTTTCATTATGTAACACCTACTTATAAATATTTTAAAGTAGCTAACATTAGGTGTATGCCCATACCAAAGTTCATAGGGAGTTTTATTTGTACCTTTCTTCAGTTGTACTCGGTTGACAGTGTAAATACCAGTACTAATGGATTCTCTCTAGAATGTTTTTGCAACCTCCTTATCAATCAAAAATGTTCTTTCAAAATCAACTATTTATCTATTCCTTCTTTCAGCTATGTCATTTTGTTGTGGAGTTCTCGGTGTAGATACTTGTCAAGTTTTATTCCATTCTCAATATAGAAAATAGTAAACTCATTAGAGATAAATTCACCACCTCTATCTAATCTTAAACACTTTAATTTCTTACATGTTTCCTTCTCAACTCTTTCCTTATACCATTTAAACATTTGGAATGCATCATACTTTTCTTTTAGAAATATTACAAACACCATCCTTGAGTAGTCATCAACAAATAAAATGAATTACCAATCAACATAATAACTTTGTACTCTCATAGGACCATATAGATCAGTATGAACTAACTCTAATATACCATTAGATGAGTAAATTTTTCTTGAAAATTTTGATTTTATATTCTTATCGATCTGCCATTCCTTACACATAACTTTATCAAGCTTGCTCAATCTTAGTAGACCTCTGACTCTTTTCTCCTTACTAACCTTGATCATGTTATCAAAATTTACATGACATAATCTTTTATGCCATAAAAAGAATCTTCACTTCTTGAAAATAGACAAACATTTCCATTTGAATTCAGATAAAATAAGTTACCTTTAGAATGTTCACTGGTTCCAATCAAATCTCTAGCAGCATCATAGATCTTCACTTTTTGGTTATAAAATTATAGTCAATGACCTGTGTTATTCAATTGTGCAAAACTCAACAATTTGTACTTTAGTCCTTGAACCCAATAATAATTATCACATTTAATATTTTCATTCATCATAATGGATCCCTTTCCTTTTACAAAACATGGAACATCATTTCCAAATCTAACAAATCCTCCATCATGTTCTTCTAATTTTTCAAACTTATCAATATCACCAGTCATATTATGTGAACAACCACTATCAATAATCCATGTGTCATCTTTACTAACTTGAGAAATAAGGGATTTTTCATCTTCATACCTTTCTTCTTCTAAATCATCCTTCATAGCAACATAAACCACTTCTTCACTTGCTTTTGTGTCATTAGATTCATCATTGATTTGTCCTTCCTTGGATAGGTAGCATGATTTCTTTCCTTTATGTTTGTAGTCTCTAAAATTTCAGTTTTGGTTCTCCTTCATGTCCTTCTTATCATTGTTGTCATTATCAAGACACCTAGATACAATATGACCAATCTTTATGCAATTAAAACATTTTAGAGGCAATCTACCTTTATACTTTTATTTTCCTCTTGGTAGCCTCTTTTCCAGGAGTGCTTCCAATTCTTCTTGTTCTTTTTCCTCGATTAGTATAATATCATAGTCACATCTACCTGAATTGTAGTGAATGTCTCTTTCTCTTCTTGAATTACCAATAGTTAGAGATGATTTTAAAGTTGTTTCTATCTTCGGTAAACTATTATCAAAGTTACTAAGCTCAAATGCAGTCATCTTACCAATTAAAGCATCAAGAGTAACAAAATTACCAAGTATGATTCTCAATTCTTGAATAGTAGAGACTAGAATAACATATTTAGGTAAGAGAGTTATAATAATTTTTCTTACCAACACCTTTGATAGCAATAACCACTTCCTTAATTCTGAAACTGTATTGTGCAATGTTTTCATCTTCTTTCATTCTCATCTCATCAAATTTTCCTATGATATTATCAACCTTTTATTTCTGTATATGCAGATCACCTCCATGTGCAAGTTTATCCCACATTTATTTCACTATAGCACAATCCTTTATGTCATTAAACTCAACATCAGTCAAGGAAGAAGCAATCTCAATCATTATCAAGTTGTGTTCCTTCTTTTTTCTCATCTGATCAAGTGTCATAGGTCTAGGAGGCAGTGGAGTGTAGTCATTTTCCAAATAGTAGAGTGCATAATCTCCAATTCTAGATAGGTGTAAATGCATCCCGCTTTTCCAGGTAGGGAAACTTTCCTTATTCAACTTTGGTACTTCTCTCCTATACATCTTTAGATCTTTAGCTTAAGTCTTTTAAAATTTTACCTATAAGCACCAAATTCTCTGATACCAATTTTTGGATAACTAAAAGAGGGGGTGAATCAGTTATCTTAGGTCCCTTAACAATTTTCAACCTTAAAACCTTCTCGATAACTAATCTTAATAATCATATTTAAGCATTCAACCGACCACAGTAGTATTCATATGATAATCATAAAATAACATACAAAACATTCAATCACACATTAACACCAGCATTTAATGTGGAAACCCAATTTGGGTAAAAACCACTATGTGAATTATCACCCACAAAATAATTCACTCTTCTGAGGTGAGCTCCATTAAGAGCTAATCCTATTAAAGATTACAAATGCATTTTCTAGATGTGACCCTGTTAGGGAATTTTCACCAAAGATCAACTAGATTTGACACCCTATCATGAGTGACCTTATTAGAGGACTTAGAACATTTGTTAGAATCCCACCTTACAAAGGATTTAGAAATAGGACTTTTATATCCACTCAATTAATATATTTTCTACTACAATGGTTAGAAAGTAACAATGAAATGATCTGATAAAATATGCAACTACCTTTTCTTGTTCAGATCTCCTTTTTGCTCATTTTTCTTCTTCAAACTCTTCTTTTCTAGCTGATCAACACACACACTTCATCTCATCACTTTCCTTCACATGATTCACACTTTTCTTCAACTATGTTCTTCTTAATGTACTCTTCTATACTAATTTGGCTATATGCACTGGTTATCAGCAAATCAGAAATTCAACATCAACAATATGATCATCGTGATGATCCTTTATATAGACATTTTTTTTTGCTTAATCCAATTCACCACTTAATCTCATCCATTTGATCAAATCTATAGCTCAGTAAAATGTTTTATGATTCTTTCCAACTATATCTTCACCTTGGAACTTGGACTTTTCTTGACTCTTAAACCAATTACTAAATCTTCACCATTTATCTATACCTAACATTTTTTATATGTTGATTTCATTAACTAACTTTTTTCCTTCCTTAGAATCTTCTAGATCAATCCAGATCATCACTTGATGTCATCTTTTACTTGTTTTCTTTTTTAATCGACCAACTTCATCTACTCGATTAAGTCTATCTTCTCGGTTATCATTTACTTAGTTAACATCTTCCTCAGTTGTCAACTTCTCAGTTAACTATGACTGACCAATATCTTTACTTACTGACAACCATATCCATCTCGGTAGAACACGTTGGTTCCTTGTCTTTTCACTTCACAACTTCAATCCTTTATTACCGAAAAATATAACTGACTTGTGCATCATTCCAAAACTTCATTAAATCATGTAAACCAATAAAAACAATATTATCTTGTCATAGACTGATGCAAAAATTGTCCATTTAATCTCACATACTTAACATCACTTCTTTTCATCTTCTTTCTTTACCAACCATTTCTTTACTTAACATCACATATTTCATATTGATATGGAAACCTGAAATCAGTAGGTCAATAGGCTTGACATCAATGACATCATAAGAACTGATCCAATTCTTCTACATACCTTTCATTTATCACTTAACCTTGTTCATTATCATCATCTCAATGTTGGTTGGGGTAACACTATCTAGGGTAAGTTCATGCACTATGCAATGTGTATTTATGATGTTAGTTACAATTTTTGTTTCAAGAAAGAATTTACTTGTCTTTTTCTTAGCTTGTTGGGTTTTCCTCTTGGGTTCCCTAGAAGGGGAATTACATTAATTATGTCATTGGTAGGCATAGATCTATCACCTACATCCCCATAGAATATGTTAGAGAACTCAAGATCTGCACCTTTTAGGGAACCCATAAGTCTACAACTTCTTCTCATAGGGATGTTATATGTAGGGCTCAAAGTTATGAAAATCATACACAGTGCAAGACAAGAAGGAAATGTCTAAACAATGGAAAATAATAATAAATTAATCATATAAATATTGTATGGAATAAAGAAAGATAATAATGTAAATTAGATCTAACATGAAAGTATATATAACCTAATGAATTGCATGCAAATATTATCATCCAAACTAGAAGAAATATGTGATAAGGTTTCAAAATTCATAAAATGAATGAAAGAAACACATATGAATCAGATCTAGGCACCCAATCAGAATTAGGATGTAATAAAGTTAGGCTCACCAAAATGTAATGAAAGAAAATGGGGGGCTAAGGGGATTCACTCCTGATGAATGGACAAAATAGGAAGCTCACCCCTATATTTTGTCATACATTGGAAGTAAAATGATTGAATACACTCGAGGAGGATTGAGCACTAGGCAAACACAATAATAATTTTCTTGAGTGTAAAATTATTGTTCAAATAAGAATGAAAAATACATGTTCTAGGGAAAGCATGGAAAGAGAAATGAATTTATGTGTATGTAGATAAACAATACACAAAGAATCTAGTTTTGAAACTAGATTTGGAAAGAAAAGAAAGAGACTGGTCTATAATCTAATTTTTATTCTAAAATGGTAGGTTAGGGATGACCAAGAGGGTCGAGGGTGACTAGGAGGGTCGGGGAAAACTAGGAGGTCAAGGATGAGTCTAGTCACCTTAGACCCTATAACTTCTAATTAAAATACCATCAATCTAAAGTTTTCTATCAGACCTTCCTATAACTTCTTCTACATTTTCACCACTTGTCACCTACACCAAGAAAAATTCAAAAAAAATGTGGAAAGGGGTTTGTCTAAGTCAAACCCTTGTTGAAAAAAATTACCTTTAAATTGAAATAGAAATTATTGAAAAAGGATGTATGCTAATATGTAGTAGAGTCTAGGAAAGATGTTCATACCTTCAAAAATATTTGTGATGTCAAATAGCTCATTAAGATGCTTGAAAATTTCTTTGATGGTGTCATGACTTTGGATCTAGGCTAGGAAAAATGTGAATGCCTTTACAGATGCTTAGGTCTAGACATCCTTGTTTTCTATAGTTGATGCTTGATTGAATTTCCTTGATTACTTATTGATTGCTTAAGAATTAAAATTCTTTCTTCAAGTTGACAAGAGATGTATGTGATATTATTTCTTGGATGTGATAGCTTACCAAAATCAGCAAGGTAGATTTTCCTTTATACCTCACCTAGCCATTTTAGAGCCCAAAATTCAAATGAGGCAAATGGGGATTTAAGGATCTTGCTAAAATAAAAAGACTATTGTATGATTAAAATTTGGCCCCATTTTTGGGGGTCATGGATGACTCTTAGGTTAGGGATGGTCCAAATCGCCCCTGACCCACTTTCATCCCATACTCGCTAAATCAAGATTGTATTTGGATTGAGCGTCAATTTTGATATGGGTATTCAAAAAATATGCATGAAATCAAGGTTGGATCAATCATAAGAGAAACCACAAGGGTTTTTGTTTAAGGTTGGAAATTTAGATAATTTGTCTAAGGGGTGAGAACATCTTGTATTTATATTTTTTGATGGTTTGAAGCATGGCATGTGATGTGTGGTTATATTTTTGTTCATATGGAGTACTTGTAGATGGCTTGTGATTTAGATGTGTTCATGGATGTATTATAATGTTGCATTGTTGAATAAATACATAAATGATGGATGTTTTTGGAGGCTAGGTGTTTCCCTCATGGGGGATTTACTAGGGTATATCTTTTGTCATCTTTAATAGTTTTATTTACTATATTATTTATTGTATGGTTTATGAGTACTTGTTTGGATGATATCTCTTTTGGGTTATGTGGAAATGTCTATCGTATGGGTGCATATTTTTTAACAATTTATAGAAATAGAACCCAAAAGATCTATTTAAAATGACTAGAAATTTTTCCTTTATCTCCTCGACATACTCATCCCCTTCATTGTGAGAAAGGAAAAATATTGGGGGCTATATGAGGGTTTTCCTCAATCAACACTTACTTTGGTGTTTCCACCTCAATGAAAAATCATAAAATGGTTGTATAAAGAAATGTAATTGAAATATGTCCACTATAGAGGAAAACCCTTATTACTAAGGATAAAATATATTAGACAAGATATAATAGATATATAGATCTACAAGATTAATGTATGAGATTAATAGAAAAGAAAGAGAGAATTGCCAACAAATCTAGCTTTTCTCTTGAGATAATAGATGTGATAGTAGTTAGAGATAAGTCTTGGTTTTTTTGTGATAGTAATGAGTGTGAAGAGATTCATTAGAGCTTCATTCTAAGATCAACAAGATAAAGAAAGATTTATAACCTAAATATCTAGAGAGTTCAAAATGAGGAAGAATGGGATTTTTTTCTTGGAATTAATAGGAAGAGTTTTTATGTACATGCTTGTGAAATAAGACATGCATCAAAAAGGTTCTACTATAGAATATGCTCATTTAAATCTTACAATATTTTGGTATGTCTTTGCATCATACCCCCATCCAGTTGATTCCATCTTAAATTCAAATTATAGGCCCTATTAATGCTTCATCTTTGATATTCATGAAGTTGGAAATGTCAAATACCAAATACATCAGGCACAATGCATAAGTGTAAATCTGGCATAAGGTGTGATTTGTGATACTATAATAGGCTATAGATTTGATTGTAAAAATTGATAGACTTGTGCAAAGTAGATTGATAAATTTTTTTGAGAAAAATATAGAACCTCAGTTGATAATGACACCTATATAATTAAGGAACCTTTCATATTCTAACCTTTTCAACACCAAATTTCATTGATAGATTCCTTGTTGCATCACATTGCTATATCTAAACTTATATTTTGATTTGTTGAATTATGTATCTTCCTATATACACTTTTTATTTTCATATTTATATATTTTGTCTTATTCTTTCATCTTCACATCAAAAAATATTAAATACATAAAAGAGGACATAAACACATAAAACATCAATCTCCTCTTCGGACAAAATTGGATCTTATTGATCATTCCCACAAATGAAAGTGGAAATAGTGTGTTAGACTGTGAAGGTGATTCTATTTATGTTGTTGTCATTAATGGTTGTCATTGATATCAACATATCCAATGTATTTTCATATTTTTTTATGTATTTCTTGATGTGTACCAATAGTCTTGGTGGTATCGGTCGTTGTACTGATAGTATGTGTGCCTTGGTAGAAGTTTTCACCAAAAGATGTGCTTCAGATTGTTGGCAAAATGGTCAGCACTCCCCTTGGGATTTGTGACATGGTTTAACTACCTCTTGTGTCTTCTATAATTCTAGTGGTTGTATCAAGCATTAACAGGTCAATCTTTTAGTGCAATGACAACCACTAGTTGTAACAAGTGGTATCAAAGCTTGGTCATAGGTTTGAATCCTCTCAGATAACAATAAGGGGGAGATTGTTGTAAAAATGGTTAGTGCTCCCCTCAGGATTCATGACATGGTTTAACCACCTCTTGTGTCTTCTATAAGTCTATTGGTTGTATCAAGCATTAAAAGGTCAATCTTTTGGTGCAATGACAACAACTACTTGTAACACAGATATATATCCTTATCCCTTTGCAGTGGTAGTTCTACCTTTTTTGCAACATATGGGGGATCATTTGTTTGGGTTTGATCCTATTTGGAGTGTATTTTTTTATGTTACAGTCCCAGTAGTTATTATGTAACATGTTCATCATGTCCATTGGAACTAGTGGCTTTTGAGATGGTGTTGTGTGTTGGCATTCATGAGATGAGTTGTATTGGTCGAGGTGGTCCACATTTCATTCATTTCGATGGTGGGAATGTCTTGGCATGACCTATTTCAAATTTTTTTGGCCTATATTTATGATGAAATCAATAAATATAAGAAGAGAGAGGATCTCTGTTGTTTGTGTGGCTTATGTATTTCTTGTATGCAAGTGATTGTGAATTTTTTTGAGGAGATCTGTGTGTTTCTAATTGTGTGCATGGAAAAGTTTTGGTGATAGTGATCCTAGTGGTGGATTCAATCTCTTTTCATATATTCTGGAAATGAAACTCTCTGTACTCATACACTAGTACATTCAGGGTGTATTTTCGATGTCCTTTTATCAGAATTCTGACAGGACATCATCAGACTACTGATAAATGTCACTATCAAAAAATTATCATAGGTACATCTGATGATGCTTGATAACATTAGAATTTTGACATCCATATGCGTCAGATTTCAGACAAGAGCTTGAATCTGAAGATAATATTTTCTTGATGACATCCTCGTCAGTGGAATTTGATAGGTCATCGAGATTTTGACAACTTTTAGGGGCTGTACGTCTGACAAGGATTTTGTTAGACATACAACATCCTCGTCAGTGGAATTTGATAGATCGTTGGTCTTTCAATGACCGTCGGGGCTGTACATTCGATAAGCATACAACATCCCTGTTGGTGAAATTTGACAGGTTGTTGGTGTTCCAACAATAGATTTTTTTTTTTTTTAAATAATACAAAATAAAAGGGTTGTGAATCCAACTAGTGAGATTGACTAGGAAGCATGTAGAGGTGAATTCCTATGATTTTCTATCTCTTACTACAAATAAAAGGGTAGTTATCCCAATTGGAAGTGAGCACAACCAGCAGTGAGCCTTTATAAAAATCACCTTAATCGATGCCACCCTAATAAGTGTTGCATTCATGAGAATTAGATTCTCTGTGCTTTTTCCTAGTTTGGGTTTCCATATAAATCTTGATATTTTCTATGTCGGTGTTTCTATTCTTTCATGTTTGCATTTATTATGATTGTTTAATGTGCTTAACTGATAGATCATAAGTTTTTACTATTTTTGTTTAATAGTTTACCGACAAAGAAAATGTTTTATAAAGTGTGTGGGAATAACTGGTTCATGCCCCCCACCTTCCCACTCTCAGTTATTAAGCATGTTCAAAAATTGGTATTAGAGCTTGGTTCCTTAGTGAAGATCTTAAACACTTGAGGGGGATCCATTGGCACATAAAATAAACATTCCCATGTTTGATGGATCATACTATAATTCATTGAAAGATCAAATGAAAGTTTATTTGGTTTTGGTTGGTTAGATGACCTAGAAGCATGTGGAGTGTAATGCCTCGCCAGGGAACCCAAAAGAACTTAACCTAAATATGCATCTAAGTTTGCAAAATAATTTTTTTTTTAAAGTTAACATACAAGATGTACATCAATGTGGAAGCAATATCCAATAACTCATATAACATATACAACCAACACAGGTTACAACTCTCAAGGGTTCCTTGATAATGATTACTTAACATTAATTAATAATATACATTAGGTACAATTACAAAACTCACATAAGCAAATGAAAGATAAAACAATATCACATAGAAGATAACATAAATACAACTGGTACCATAAGGTATCCATAAATCTACATCCACTGCATAGGTTGCAGGGTATGTAATACAATAACCAAAAAGAAGAACACAAGACATCTTTGAATAATCAATACAAGGTTACAAGATCACAAAGAAGAAGATCAAGAAGAAGATGAGTACAACTCCAACAATGAGGATCAAGAAGGAAAAAATGCTACAGGGATCATCCAGCACTGGTACATGAATGTCAGAATCTCAAATGGTAAAAGAATCACTACCACCCGACCTCGTGAACCTAAATGGTCCACTCCCACCATACCGAGGAGATAACAATGGATTCCACTCAGATAACAAACAAAATAGAACAAGCAAAGGAAAGGATTCCTGAAAGCTCTCTAACTCAAGGTGATAAGTAATAATGTCATGGAAGAACCACTATTCCAGAGGCAACTGACACATGTATAATAACTAGACTATGCATAGGCAGGTGTCATCATGTACGTCTAACCCTTGAGTCTCATCCTGGTAATCACTCTGGATCCCGGCACTCAAGTGACCATACATGGATCAATGAATTCTCATACAGACAAAGCCATTAACTATGCTAGACACACACCTCTCAAGGCGGCAAGCATCTTCTCCATTCCCACCTTAGTCTATACTAGCACTAAGCTAGGGCGAGGAAACTTATCTTGTTAGGTTCATTTTAAAATCTCTCAATGTTATCATATGTTATCACTTGATTAAGATACTTTACAATAAGTGATCCTGGTAGCCACTTGTGGGCCCTGGCGCTTATTGCAAGCCACCCCCTACTACATATATGGGTAAACTACCCTAGGCTCACAGATCTCACATAGATCACAAAAAGATAACAATGTCCCTCAGGACTGTTCCACAAAAATAACATGAGTGTACTGGTTCTCACATAACCATGATATCACAAAACACTCTCAAAGTGTTCACAAAAGAAATATATACACACAATCCTGTGGATCAAACATAAAAGTCAATATCATATTCTCCTCTATAGAATATGAAGAAAAACACAATACAACATGAGCCCAAAAGATCCAACATAAGTGATAATCAGAAAAGTTCATACACATCAACACATAGTTGAAAATAAAATCATCTGACACATACCCCGGCCTTTGATTTTTCCCTAGGTCATCTGATGCCCCAAAACACATTAAGCAAAAGAAGACACTCCAGGCATGAAGAAGACACATTTGCATCATAGAAAACTGGAATCTAATTTTTCATAAGCAATATATTTCCCATAAAGAACATGATTGAATTGAAGTATGGAATAATGTAAATCTTACTAAGATAAACTAATCATAAACATTAATACAAAGACACAATGAAAGAGTATTCCCTATAGATTACCCAGGGATCTAACAAAGCAAAATGTCCAATTTCAGTACAAATATAACCACTTTAAAAGTAATATTTTTCAATAATAGATTATTCAATATTGATGTATATAAGGAACACACACAATCCTTATGTAGACATATGAATTAATTATATGAACATAAGACTATCCTATCTGAAATATAACTGCATAAACTAATGATAGATTAAGAGTACATACCTCAAGTATATTCTTACATATAAAAATTGGTAAACTAACTAGGTAAAATCATCCCACAAAGATGAAAATCAAACAAATATAATTACACTTTATCATTCATGAATTTACTACTCAAAAATATTTAAAGTAAATATACATACGATATGCATAAATCAAACTAACACATTCATAAAAAAGAAAATCCCATAATTAAATTGTCGTAAGAATCCTATCATCTCAACCTAATAAATCTCACAATACATCCTATATCATTTAAATAACGTTTGAGTAATATACTAAACTAATAGCCAAATTAATTAAACTTTATTAATCTAACAATTAACAAATTTAATTAACTTAAACAACAAACAAAATTTATTATTCTTAATTAATAAACAGATTAATTAATTTAATTAACAATAAATTAATTAATTAAAATAATCAATAATATAATTTTCATTTGATAAAATATAAATATAAATAAAAATAAAAATAAAACACTTTAATTGAAATTAATAAAACCAACCAAATAAAATTAATTTAAACTTTTAAATAAACAAAAAAAAAACTTTTTAAACAGACTAAGTGGGTGGGGAGAGGGTCCCACGCGCCCCCCCCAAAAGCCCACATCCCTAGCCCAGTACCTGCGCATGGCAAGCTTGCGCTTGCGCAGGTACCCTGCCAACGCAGGTACCCACACATGCACCCTGTGTACCATAAAGTGATGTGCACTTTTAAAATTTTTAAATTTTTTTTTAATTAAATATTGGTAAATTCCTTGGCATAATAACTTCATTTACTTTGACATTTGTATTTTCTTTTTTTTTTATATATAAATATTTTTTTTTTACAAATATATAAAATACTAGCTCATTTGTTTTATACTATATTTTGACAGGACTGTTCATTTCTGAAAATGGAAATGACAATACAGAGGAAATTTTTCCAAAAATGGAAATAAATCTGTTTCCCAAAAATACATGAAATTTCTTTGCTTTCCTTCTAATCTGTCTTTTTCCTCTTAACAAGATTGATTAAATTTTCAACTAATTAAAACACGGGACACTAACTTTTGTCTTTTCTAGTATATATTTTTTTTACTATCATTCTTTAACAGAGAGAGAATTTTTACCCAGATTGAATTTTTTTCCTACCAAAATCATTTTTCTTCACAACCCATTAATTGAATATCATATCTCTATAGTTTAACTATACTAGAATTGATTTTTTGTTTTCTGAGAGTTCTAGGTAGGATTTTTCCCCAAAATTTTGCCAGCATTTCTCTACTATGCCAAGTAATAATAAAATAATGAAAAAGCAATCCTAAGAGCTTTCTAAACCCCAAATTTGAGAACATAAACAGAGAACAAATCTAACATTGAAAATCAAATAGGCATAGCAAGATAAATAAATTCTACAGGTGAAAATACAAGAAAATTCATCAAACCCTACCTCAATTCCAAAGCTATTAATCTGATGTAGAATTGCCTGTAGAATGCTAATACTTCCAGATTTGACAATAGAGAAGCTCAATCCTACAATTCTAAATCATAGAACATGCAAAATCCAATTCCAGATGCAAGCACACTTCATCCAGAATTCAATCACACACCAAAATCTCAAGAACACAAGAAGGCACAAATTTTTTTCCAAAAACTCTCTCCAAAAATATTGAAAACTCCAACAAAACCTAGTTATCACAAATGAATGCAACTTTCCCCAAATAGAAAATCAAATCCACCTATCATGCAAACCCTAAGTGAGTCACCAGACAACTCCTAATCAGACTCTCCCTTTTGAGTTGAGAGAAAAATACCAATTATTAATTTAAAATATATTATTTATGCACAAATCAACATAGAATTCTATTTACAAGTTATTTTTTTGAAATTAAATTTCACATAAATCAATGAAGCACATGTAAATATATAAAATTTCACATTTATTTTATTTAATAATTATCACACAATTAAATCATGCACTAATTTTTAACAATTTAATAAAACATATTAAATCATAATTTAGCACAATTAATTAATTAAATTCAAATATTCTCATATTTGATTTTTAATTAATTAATAATTATTCAAAGACATAGGAAATACTTTAATCATTATTTTTCAACTATAATATTAATTTCCCAAATACTCACATAATTAACTTTAATCTAATTTTCTCAATTAATCATAGGAGCATATTTAATCATAAAATTCAACTATGCACCAAACAATGATAATCACATAAAATAATCTATATAAACATAAATCAACTATAATTAATAAATGAATAAACATATAAAATCACTCACATCACCACAAATCAACTGAAATCATACGACATAAAATCAAACAAAACTAAAACAAAGCAACACCAGAAAGGGATCCACGAACTTTGCCAACCTGACAAATTCAGATAGGGTAGTCAACAGATACTTATCCAACAACTAAGATAAATGGGTTTGGGTTAGGGTTTTGGATCCGTGTTATCTCCCCTCTCTTACCATCTGAGATATTGCAATAAGGCACGCTCATCCTGACAATTCAGGGAAGATGATGCCCGGTACCTGCGAACCTGCATACAACACCCGCATGTACAAACATATATAAATATCTAACAGACAATGATGGGGATCGACCGATCATGTGGATCTTGCAAGCAAGTAACTACGATTCCATCCCTCAACCACATTAGGCATGTCAAACATAAATATAAAATAAGCACATCAACCATACACATGCCAGTATGGGGTCAGTAAAATCATATGCCTCAATGATTTCCTAACATGTAATCTATCATCCTAGCATAATCATAACATTAATAAAATCAGACTAGGGGTAGGGGTACTACATGGAGACAAAGTATGTGTTTCCTTATAATGACCTTAACACTCAAGATTAAGTCGAGGCATATGAGGAGAATGAAAAGGTGAGGTATGCTATTACTAGTGCATTATCAAAAAATGAATTGGCTAAGGTTATTTCTTTGAAGACTGCTTATGAAGTTTAAGAAAAGATGAAAGAAAAAGGAAATGATAGGGTCAAATTATCTAAGAAGATAACAACTAAGAGACACTATGAAAATTTAAGAATGGAGGATGGAGAAGACATTAAAGGCTATTTTCAGAGAGTTGAGAATGTTGTGAATGAAGTCAAGAACCAAGGAGGCACTATTACCGATGAGGATTTCATGGAAAAGACATTGTTGATATTATCAAACAATTACAGTGATAAGATCTTGGTGATTGAGGAGTTGTATGATCCAAATAATTTTACTAAAGAATAGTTATTTGGCACCGAGACTACATTTAAGCTAAGGAAAATTAGGAGAGAGAAGAGAACATCAGAGATAACTTTAAAGGAAACTAAATCAGATGAAGATCCTAATGGTGATGATGAAGAAGAATTTGAAGTGAACTTTGCAAGAAGACTGAAGAAAGGTACTACAATGTACAAAGGTATGTTACCTCTAAAATGTTTTAGATGTGGTAAGATTGGTCATTTGGCTACTAGATGTCTAGATAAGGGTTCTAGACAAAATTTTAATAGATTCCATAAGAGGGCTTATTATGTGAGTGAAGATGTAGTGTTTCAAATATTGAGTTAGAAGCAAAAGATTGTTTTTTTTATGCTGAAGAACATAAGAAACATGAAATTGATATTTCTAACCTATGTTTTGAGCATGATAATGATATTGAAACTACTTTATATGTTAGATGAAATAAAAATGAATGGATAATTAATAGTGGTTGTTCTCATCATATGATTGGAGGTAAGAGTAAGTTTGTGTCACTTGACAAATATGATGGTGGTCCTTTTAGATTTTGTGATGATATGGTTTCTCGCATTGTCAGTAGAGGATCTATTACTTTTGATGGAAAGAATATCACTGACAATGTCTATTATGTGAAGGGTTTATATCACAATATTTTGAGTGTTGGATAGATGTGTGAGAATGGATATGGTGTTATTTTTAAGAATGAAGGATGTGAGATTCAGAAGAGATCTAGAGATGTGATTGCAGTTAGAAAAAAGATAGGAAGAAACATGTACCAGCTTGAAGGAACTTTAGAAGGATTTTGTTTACTATCTCATAGTAGTGATAGTTGACTTTGGCACCAGAGGATGTGTCATATCAACTTTGATAATTTGGTAAGAATAAGTTCATCACATGTAGTAATAGACTTACCTAGATTATGCAAGTAAAATAATGTGATCTATAAGGCACATCAAGAAGGAAAATAGAGGAGAGAATAATTCAAAGAAAAATACTATTCCTCTTTTAGTTTACTGGAATTAGTGCACACTGATATTTGTGGTCCTACAAAAATGAGAATTTTTCAAGGTGAGATATACTTTATACTTTTCATTGATGACTATTCAAGATTGAATTGGGTTACATTAATTAGGGAAAAATTAGAAGCATTTGAGAAGTTTAAAATATTCAAAGTTAATTGAAAATGAATGTGGTAGAAGGATTAAACTCTTAATATCTAACAAAGGAGGAGAGTATACTTCTGATATGTTTGAAATTTATTGTGAGAAACATGGCATTAAGAGATATTTTTTAGCTGCTAGAAGACCATAGAAGAACGGTGTAGTGGAAAGGATGAATGAGACAATTCAGTAGGTAGTGAGAACAATGTTGAAGGAATCATGTTTACTGGAAATCTACTGGAGAGAAGAAGTATATACTATTGTGTACACATTGAACAAATTTATGTACTAGAAGAAATATGGAAAGACATCACATGAGTTATGACATGGGAGAGAACCTATAGTTAAGTATTTCAAAATCTTTGGAAGTAAATGTTACATTCAAAGATGAAGATAATCTTGGAAAATTTGATAGCAGACCAGATGAAGGTATATTTTTGGGGTACCCAATAAGAAGCAAGGCTTACCAGTGTTATAACAAGAGACTTAACAAAATTGTCGAAAGTGTGAATATGAAGGTTGATGAAGGTCTTTATAAGGATCCTGAGAGGCATATTTATTATGAATCTAATACAGAGGAAAAAGGAAAGGAAAATAAGAAATAAGAGTAAACTCAACCTACACTAACATCTACAACTAAGAAACCAAGGTATGTATAGATAAATCATTTTGAGAGTCAAATTATTGGTGATAAGAATAGAGGAGTTATCACTAGAAGTAGAGAAACACAAGATCATGCTTTGTTTTGTCTACTTTTGGAGATTCAACTTGAATCTATAGAAGAAGCATGCAATGATCTGAATTGGGTAAATACAATGAAGGAAGAACTTGATCAAATTGAGAAGAATCAGACCTAGCAACTTGTGCCCAGATGTACTGATAAGAATGTGATTGGAACCAAATGGGTGTATTAGAACAAGTTGGATGAGAATGTAAAGGTAATAAGGAACAAGAAAATACTAGTATGAAAGGGTTACACAAATTGAAGGAATTGAATTTGAGAAGACTTATGCTCCTATTGCTTAGATAGAGGGAAAATAAAATATTTTTTCCTTTTACAAGACATAAGGATTTCAAAGTTTATCAGATGGATGTGAAGTCATCTTTTTTTAATGGAGAAATAAAGGAATAGGTTTATATTGAACAAATAGAAGGCTTAAGATCGGAAGAATAACTAGATGCAATATACATATTGAACAAGGAAATATATGGTTTGAAGAAGCCATCGAGAGCCTAGTATAGTAGTAATTTGTACTATAAGAAAGATTCAGATCAGATCCTAATTATTTTTGTGTATGTTGATAATATTATTTTTGGAGGCAAGGATGATTTGTGCAAGAGAATTGTAGAGGAGATGTAGAAAGAATTTCATATGTCTATGATAGGTTAGTTGAATGTATTTCTTGGATTGCAAGTAAATTAGAGTTGTAATGGCATTTTCATTTCACAGTCTAGGTATGTCAAGGAATCACTGAAGAAGTTTGGGTTGGCGAGTTCCAAACTGGTTTGTACTCCAATTGTTACTAGTTGTAAGTTAACTAAGAAAAATGAGTCACTGAAGGTAATTGCAAGTAAGTATAGATCAATAATTAGTGGATTATTCTACCTAACTACTACTAGACCAAATATTATGTATGAAGTATGTTTGGCAGCTAGATTCTAGCAAGAACCAAAAGAATCACATGTTATGGAAGTGAAAAGAGTTTTTAGATATTTGAAAGGAACATAAGAGTTTGGTTTGTGGTATCTAAAAGGTCTAGATTTAATGTTGAAAACTTATACCGATGCATATTGGGTAGGATATTTGGATAACCAAAGAAGTACTAGTGGTGGGGCTTACTTTCTTGGCTCCTAGTTAGTTGCTTGATCAAGCAAGAAGTGAGATTCTGTAACTTTATCAACTGTTGAATTAGAGTATAATTTAGCATTCTCATGTTGTACTAAGGTATTATGGATGAAATGAAATTTAAAGAATATAGGTGTTACTTTTGAATAACCAATTTTGATCATGTGTGATAATACCAGTGCTATAAGTATGTTAAAGAATCCAATGCAACATTGCAGAACAAAGCATATATCTATTGTGCATCATTTTATGAAAGAGAAGGTGTTGGATGGTGAAGTGAAGCTTGAGTATGTGCCTAAAAAGAGTAGATAGCCTACTTATTCACAAAAAATTTGTCCAAATATACTTTTGAGTATCTAAAGGGGAAGCTGGGTGTTCTGCCCCTTTCTAGTGTTCACTAAATGCATCAGTGTGTGCATTGATCTAGTAGTTTGCATAAGTATTTTTTTCTTGATCAGATCCTAGTGGCTTCCTCTCAGGAGGAGTAGAGTGAGTTTCTAAGGGGGAGTTTTCCTTGCCCTTTTTCATTATTTTTAAAGGGGGAGAAAGTTGGAGAAGTTTAGAGAATAGTGAACTTTGATGTTGATATCATTTGAAGCTATTTTCTTTGTTATTGATGAATATTTTTTATTATGGTAAAACCAGGTTTTGAAGGGGCCTCAAACCCTTTACATTAAGAAGAAAGATGGGAAAAGAAAGTACAAAGCACAAAAGAGAAGCTGGAGGGACAAGTGGACATAGGGAACCCTCCAGCAAAGCATACCAAAAATACTAAGAAAACAAAAAAGGCTTGAAACAAAAAGCTAGCACAAGAAAACCGCTACCCATAACTATTCTTGTTGATTCATATATTTAGTAGTGTCATCCTTCAGTTTAATCATCTTATGGATAGAATCCATCAGGTTTAGTATCTCCTTGGGTTGAACATTGATTTTCTTTATGATGCTCACATGAGTTCTAGACCTAGGTCCTTTAATAGGGGCAACTACGTCTTCCATATCTTCCACAATATTAACAACTAAACTTCCCTTATTTCCATCTAGTAGGGCTAGCAGCACCTTTAGATTATTTGTAGTAACCTGCATACCTTCAAAGCTCTAATGCATTAGGCGGTTAAGGATATCTTTGATTCTCTGAAGACAACTAGAGGTAGTCTGCATTATAAAATTAATAACATTATTAATCATAGTTTCTAAATTATCCCAAAGGGCCTGGTCATCCTTAGGGACCATCTTACTTCTCCCACTAGTCATCTACTTACCACCCTTATTCAGAAGCATTGAAACATTATCAACCCTTTCCTCCAACTTGGCATACCTAAAATTAATTTCCTTAATGTCATTGTAGACCCAAGTAGCCATCTGG
The DNA here is from genome assembly GCA_027943335.1 of Chamaecyparis obtusa. NCBI lineage: Eukaryota > Viridiplantae > Streptophyta > Pinopsida > Cupressales > Cupressaceae > Chamaecyparis > Chamaecyparis obtusa. The sequence goes on along the minus strand of BSBK01003364.1, from coordinate 2,116,225 downwards.
AGGTATCAGAGCACCGAGTTCTACACTGGGAACTCTGGGAAGTTGTGTGCCCATTAGATGTCTAAACTGTTAAAACTTGAAACCAAACATAGACATGTAACTCTTTTGTTGTTGATAACAATTAAATTACATCTAAACATTTATGTTCTTGCTTCTCTTAAATGTCTTTGAGATATCACTTGCCTAGGGATGGTCATAGCTGATTGGACTATTTATGGTGTATGGTTACCTTCTCTAATGCATCTAGGGTGAATTACCTTTGGATGTCATGAAGCGATTACTCCCTTGAGCATGGCTACCCCTAGTCACTTTGTTATGTGGATGTTTTATGATTGATGATTTATTTTTGGTTGATTGATGAATTGTTTGTGTTGTGTATGGGCTAGCATTGAATTTTGAACTTTCTTATGATTGGGATTAGTCACCTAACTCTCTTTTCATTATCTATTTTGTGACTCTAGTCACACTTGACTTACTGTTGTATTACTGCGTGGTACTTTTATGATTTAATGTTGGACTTGTGATTCCCCCACTTGGGTTTTACCTTTTTGAGTTTTGTGGTGGCTACTCCAAATGGTTGGTATTGTTGGCACTGTTATGTGATAAGTGTTATTTCTATCATGTTCATCATGAACCCCTGATAGTATGTATAAGGGAGGACATCACAGAGATGGTACTATATGTGTTGTATGATATTAGAATCATTGTGTATCCTATATGGTTGCGTAAGCATTGCATTAATTGGATAGTTTTTCATGAACTTCTCAACTTATTAATTGTTATATATATGAATGTGTTCTTTATGCAATTAATCCTCGATGTTTCCTATGATGATGAATAAAGGTTTAGATCTATTTTGAATTGTAAATGAATGATTGATCAATGTGATTTTTAGTTTGTTCCTAACCAGTATTATATTGTCCTTAATGACTATACATCATGTTCTTATGTTATGACTTGTTTTCAAATGTTATGTTTTATTTTTAGTAAATACTTTGTGCTTGGAGGATACATATCCTCATCTGTTTGTAGGCTTCCAGGAGTAAGCCTAATCCCAGGGGGTGGATGTAGTACCCCGCCCCTAGTCTGATTTTATAAATGTTATGATTATGTTAGGATGATTATTTATATGTTAGGAAATCATTGAGGCTTATATTTTTACTGACCCCATACTTGCATGTGTATGGTTGATGTGTTTGTTTTACATTTCTGTTTGACATGCCTGATGTGGTTGAGGGATGGAGTCGTAGTTACTTGCTTGCGAGATCTACACGATCGGTTGATCCCCGCCATTGTCTATTATATATTTAGATATGTATGTCCATGCGAGTGTTGTATGCAGGTTTGCAGGTACCAGGCATCATCTTCCCTGAATTGTCAGGATGAGCATGCCCTATCGCAATATCTCAAATGGTAAGAGAGGGGAGATAATATATGGATCCAAAGCCCTAACCTAAGACCATTTTTCCTAGGATTGGACAAGTATCTATTGACTACCCTATCCAAATTTGTCAGGTTGACAAAGTTCATGGATCCCTTCCTTGAGCTTGTTTGTTTTATATGATGATCTTGATTTATTGTTGTTTGAGTATGTGATTTTCTATAGTTATGGAAATTAATATTATATTTGAAAAAATAATATTAAATTTATTTATTATGTTTTTGTATTCAATTATTAATTAATTAAAAATCAAATATTAGGATATTTGGTTTTAATTAATTAATTATGTGAAAATAGGATTTATATTGTCCATTAGATATTAAATTATTAAATTACGTGATTTAATGGTGTTTGGAATATTAAATTATTTAATGAGAGTTAATAATTATAACATGTGCTTTATTAAGTTTGAATATGTCATGTTTCAAAAGGAGACAACTTGTCTTTAGGAGTCTAAGTTGAGTTGTGCACAATTAAATATATTTTTAATTATTAATTAGCATTTTCTCTCAACTAAAGAGGGGGAGTTTGATTAGGAGTTGGATTGTGAGTCATCTAGGGATTGCATGAATGGTGGAGTTGAATCCCTAATAGGGGGAATTAGCATTCATTTGGATTCAATCAAGTTGTTGGAGATTTGTGGAGAGAGCTTTTGGAGAATTTGAGACATTTTTGTGTTCTTGAGCTTTTGTGTGTGTGCCTAAGTTTCTGGGTGAAGATTGCATGCATCTGGAATTGGGCTTTGCATATAATGTGATTCAGATCTGCAGGATTGATCTCTTATGTTATCAGATCTGGAGGTTTTAACATTCTAGAGGCATTCTATTTTAGTTTCTCGCATTGGAATTGAGGTAGGGGTTTGAAGAAACTTTCCTATGATTTTATTTGTAGAATTTTTAGTATTTTACTATGTTTGATTTGATTTATAGATATAGATCTATTTTTTTTATTTGTGCTTTCAATTTGGGGGTTTAGAGATGTTAGGAATGAATGAAATTTTTTTTGGCAATCATTCTATAGCAGTTGTTGTTGCATTCATGACTTAGATTGTCATTGATGTCAACACAGTGATATTCTGGATATTAGCAGGAAAGCAGGTATAGTTTTGTTTTGCGCACATGTTTTATTGTAGATTGGATTTTTCACAGTTGATGGTATTTTCTTTGGTGTGTTATTAACCTATGGTTAACAGCGCAAAAAGAAATTCATTCATTTGTAAGAGTTATGAGCATTTTGGTGAAAGAAGTGTTTAGACAGTGTTTCTGTGTAGTGATGTTTGGAAATCAGAGGATATCTCTTAGCTGGGATGGAATCTAATTTTGCACAATTAAAGGGATATTGGAGACTCATTAATGATTACATGGTTCACAGCACAAACTTTGAGGATATGTTTGGAGAAAGTTACAGTAACTGGAAGCTGACAGTTTTATGTGAATTTTGTGTGTAGTGTGTAGAATTTATTATTTTGTAATTGAGGACCAACTCATTTGTAATTATTTGAGTTTGGTATATAAGAAGGAATTTTTTCCTTATTTTAATGTGTACTATGAAGAGTGAGATGTGAATATATGCATGAAGTGAAGAAAAGAGCTAATTCAGTGATGAAGGAAGACTTGTGAGTACAGAGATCTGGAATTGTGATCTTGTGTAGCAGAGTGCAGTTTTGGCATAGTGTGAAGGAGGTAATATATTTCATATTATTCTATTGAATAATTCTAAGATCTTTTGGATAGTGGGTTCAAAGATCTTGCCTTGAAGCTGTTTGGGCAGTGGGTCCTTCTGTCTTCCATAAACTCTTAACCGAGTTAGAATCTTTTGACAGGGATTCAAAATCTCCTAACAGGGATTTATATGTACTGAATGTATTTCATAAGACTCCTAATAGGGTCCATCCTCTAACAAGGAACTTTCATATTATTGCATCATTTTGTGGGCATCATTCCCACCGGAGTTTACTCTTTTCAAGAGGTTCCCTAGTTAACATATCTTGTGTTATTATGCAATTGTGTATGATTATCTTTCTATGGTTGATCAGTACATTGGTTATATTGTTTAAAGCTGTTGAATGGATAAATTATCAGATAACTGATTCACCCCCCCCCCCCCCCCCCCCCCCCTCTCAGTTATCTTGGGGATCCTTACTTTCTAACAAGAGAACCCATAGATTTGTTATTTCATGATTTTATATAGACTTGGCATAGTAGGGTTATGCTGTCAAAATTTCAAGAGGAAATTCATCCTAGATCACTTAGAAAATGAAAAAATTAATCTAGCTATAGTTTATACTATTGAGTTGTTGAAGTTAATTAATGGGCTTTTGAGAAAATTCAACTTGGCTTGGAAAAATTACATTCTGAAAAAAAAATATACATTCTATGTAAATTATACAGTTAAAAAAAAAATACCAGAATGGGAAAAAACTAGTCACATAAACCCAATTTGGATGTAAATTAATGCAATAATATTAGGAGGAAAAAGACAGATTAGAAAAAGACAAAACTTTGGCATGGATTTGTAAAAAACCCATATATTTCTAGAAAAATTATGTACAGGTCTGTATTTCCATTTTCAGAAATATGTCAAACTTGCTAAAAAAAATATATTTATATTCCTTTATTGTTGTAATATTAACATTTTACAACATGTTGAAAAAGTTTTTAAAAAATATAATAATAAATAATTTATCTTTTTGGATGTCATTGTTTTAATAAAATAATTTTTAAAAAAATATAAGTTGGAGAGGGGAGGCGAGGCCCATCCCCTCACCTCCACCTCTCGGTAGCACTTAGGCTGCCGACGATAGTCTAAGTACTGTCGTTGATAGTCTAGGCTACTAGCGGCAACACCTAGGCTACCGCAGCAACGCCTTGGGGAAAGGGGCGTGGGGCCCGCAGGGTTCCCCCCCAAAAGTAATTTATTATTTTTTTTATGTTTGTTTTATTTTGTTTTTTAAAAATATATATATATATTTATCATTTAATTTGATATTAATAATTAGTTTAGTTTAATTAAATTTTAGTTATTGATTTTAATTTAGTTTGATTTCTATTTAATTTTATATGTATTTTAAAAAGAGTTGTGAATTAATTTAATTTGCAATTAAATTTAGAAAGCTATGTTTATATACTTAATTTGTTAATTAATTAATTTTTAAAATTAAATTCATTTATTGATTTCTAATGAATTACTTTTTGATATATTAATTTATTAGATTAAACTTGGCTCTATAATTAATTTAGTTATTTAAAGATGATTTTGTTATCATTTTAGATAAAATTGAATTTGTATATTGTTATAGTTAAATCTATAAATTGATTTTGTTTAATTAAATCTTTTAGGGTTATAGACATTCTTGCGTCACTAGGATGTATAGTTATGTGTTTTGAAAGCATATTGGGTTTGAAAAACATATTGGTAATTGATGTGTATCTATTGAAAATGGGTTTGTTGTTTCGTTGTATTATTAGAATGATTATAGGGAATATTCTTATGATTGTTGTATTGTATTAATGTTTGTGTTATGTTCCTCTTAGCAATTTTATGTGTATCAAATTTTGGATTCAATTATGTTCAATATGGAAACATTAAAGTGCTTATGAAATTAGATCTCAATTTTCTATGGTGCAAATGTGTCTTCTTTGTGCCCGGAGTGTCTTCTTGTTCTTATTGTGGTTTTGGGATACTAGAAGACCTAGGGGGAAGATAGAGGCCGGGGTATGTGTCAGTTGTTCATGTTCTCAGTGTTTTATTTTGTTATGTGTATGAGATCTAATTATACCCTGACTTGACCATATAGGCTCATGATGATTTGTATTCTTCTTTTGGTGCCTTGGTAATCATTTTAGTTTCTTGTGTGTGAAACCGGATCTTGGATTACTTGGTTATATACCTGATTGATCTATGTGAGATTTGTGAGCCTAGGAGAGGTCAATTAGGTGCATCTTAGGGGAGTGGCTTACAATAGGGGTCTGGGGCTCAAAAGGGGCCAGTACCAAGGTAACCTATCATAAGTTGGTTTAATAAGTGATAATATAATAATAAAACTTGGAAAATAACATTAAATACAAGATTGATATTTTGGTTCCTCATGGATTATGTTGAGGGTCCGGGGTCCAGAGTGGCCAGTCTGGGGTAACTCAACCTAATAGATGCTTGAGGGTTCGGGGTCCAGAGAGACCAGTCCAGGGTAACTAAAGTAGTCATCCATGTGATGACACTCCCATAGTATGTAGCCTAAGTCTCCTCCATAGTTGTTTTGCATGTATCATATGCCTCTGGAATAATGAGTCTTACCTATCTTTGTCTTATTCACCTTGAATTAGAGAGCTTTCAGGATCCTTTCCTTAGCTTGAGTTGTTTGATGTTTTTTATCCAAGTGTGATCTGTTGTTATCTCCTTAGCACGGTGGGAGTGGACCATTTAGGTTCATGAGGTCAGGTGGTAGTGATTCTTTTACCATTTGAGATTCTGACGTTCGTGTACCAGTGCTGGATGATCCTTGTGGTAGTTGTTCCTTCTTGTTCTTCATTGATGGAGTTGTGTTCTTCTTTCTCTTCTTCTTGTGATCATGTATCTTTGTATCAGTTATTCAGAGATATCATGTGTACTTCTTTTCAGTTATTGTATTACATACCCTGCGACATGTGCAGTGGATGTAGGTTTATGGATACCTTAGGTACCAATTGTATTTATGATATCTTTGATGTGATGATAATTTTACCTTTCATTGTTTATATGAGATTTGTAATTGTACTTAATCTAATTTAATTAATTATGTAAACATAATCTTCATCGAGGAACCCTTGAGAGTTGTAACCTGTGTTGGTTAATGTTTTCATGTGATTAAATGGTAATTGCTTCCGCATTGATGTTTATCTTGTATGTTAACTTTTAAAAAAATATTCTACAAACTTAGATGCATGTTTAGGTTAAGTTCTCCTAGGTTTCCTGGCAGGGCATTACAGGAGGTCAAGGTCAGACCAATCCCTAGCAAATGAAAGAAAACATTTCTCCTCTTTCTGATTTTATAGCTCTTTATTCTCATTCTCCCCATCAACCCTCTCACCATATTTAATGACCACTTTGACCATAACTGACATATCCATATTAGTACAATGCACAAGGGAAGGGGGATTAATCATTAGAGCAGAGTCCTCATAATCAACAAGGGCTTGAAAACTCTAATTATCAAAGATAACCCCCATGTCAATCTGCACATGGGGAGATGCCTTTCCATCCTCTCTGCAATGTTTCTCAAGACCATTCCTAGTCTGAAAGTCCCGACCATGCACCTCAGACTGAGGAGCCTCAGAGTGACCCAAATCTTTAATGTTCCCAAAAGGGACCTAAACATACTCCTCTTGTCACGTCACATTATCCAGAGGCACAAAATTAATATCATCACCAACATCCACATTTTCATCATCACCTCCAATGCTCGTATTTGGATTATCATCTAACCCATTAGTATCCAATTCCCTAGACTTGGTACTTAGGGTATCTTCACTATCAGCATCAAACAACTAGACCACGAAAGCACCCTGAACTGATCCATCCTTGACATTAGGTTTTTCATCCTTCTCTTCCATCTCATCGTTGATGTCCATACCTTTCTCCCTAGTCAAAAGCAAAGCTTCTTTTCTCTTATCTAATTTAGGAACTTTATCTTCCATGTTCTTCTTCTTCTTGGGAAGCTCCAACTAAAGCTTTGAGATAGCTCTCTTTTCTTTCATATCCTACATAGACTTATGAATTTTCTCTGGAATCTTAAATTTAGCATAATCATGAATGAGTAAAATCAGAGCATTGTGAAGGATAGCTTTAGTATTAGGGAAATTCCTATTATCCAAAATGTTAGTACTCAAATATTTGCGGAGAAGGTAAGGGAACGAAACCTTCTTTGGGTACTGAAAGTGGTTGACAAGAACAAAGTGAAAGTTATAAACCCTAGTGAAATGACCCTCAAGCATGAAATACTACATTATGGCTTTAAGAATTTTGGCCTAGAGCATCTTAACATTCTTAATGCTATAGAGATCCCCTTTCTCTTTAACTAGGAGAGATTTATCTTCAGGGGTTTTAGGGAAACTAAGGGCAACAACTTGATCTTCTTTGCATCCTCTATAATACTTAACATCAGACTACTCAAGACTAGTAATCTCATAAATGAGCTCCTCGATAACACTAAAACACTTTCCATAGATAGAAACTTAACCTTCATTCAAGCTATTCACAAAATCTTTGGAAATATCATTATCAAAACTGTGAAGTCTCTCCAGATAAGGAGTAACACCTCCTTTCAATTTATGCCACATGATGGCTTCCTTCTTCCACTTGTAGACACTTGGTTCTTCTCTCTTTAAATATCCTCCCATGGTAGAAATACAAAAACTAGAATTATGAGGGCCAAAATTCTTAGAGCTCTTAGCACAACAAATGATAAACTCATAAAACAAAGAGAAACACACAAAGCCAGTAAGAAATAAAAAGACCCAAGAGGCATGCGAATTAAAACCCAAATTAATGTCTCTCTGATACAGTGGCATTCTTGGGTATTTATCAAATCTACATGGTGGTGTGTTGAAGTGGTTCGGTATTACTCAGTTGTATCTTTGACCAAGGATCTCAGTCATTGAAGGGGCTTCGTCGATGAAGGAACTCAATAAAACCTCTGGTGCTTAGTGGAACTTGTACTCAGTGATGCTCAGTCATCATGCTTTCTCAGTGAAGCTTGGCGTGCTTGGTTGTTTTACCAGTGCTCGATAGTTCTAGTTTACTGACTGGAGTTCTTGGAGTTTTGGTAGGCCGACTTAGTGAATTTATTGTTGGTAGCTTGTGTTGTATTATCCTATGTGGATCTAGAGGCTAACATGGAGAATTAATTATTTGTAAGGCTATTTGAGAGCCAACTATTGTTGCATTTAATATTTGTTTGTAGTACAAGCTGACTTGGCTTAGGAGTTAATTGTTTCTTCCAACTGACTTGTGGTTGAGGAAATGTATTTAAGGAGTGTTTGGGTAGATGTTTATAGGTGAGTTAGTGGAAGTAGATTTTGAAGGATAATAGTTGGATCCTATGAGATCTTGAAGATCAGATTGATTGTATCATAGTTGTAATAGCAGAGCTAGTGCTTTGCATGCTTGGAGACGAGGAGATTTCTTGGTGGCTTGCGAGCTCAAGTTTAGATTTTCCTTAGTGATTCCATCAATTTTTGATGTTCTTTAGAGATGGACTAGCTAGGATATTGAAAAATTACTATTGTAAGTGATTGTATTTGGCCCTAACCTGGAAGGCCTTACAACCTGGCATGTTGAATGAAATTCTATTTGAAGCATTATATTGTTGTATTCCACTGTGATTGTTGTTGTTTTTATTGTTGGTGTACACTTGGACTATCCATTTTGGGATTATCTAGATCTCCCCTACGTCAGGTGGTATTAGAGCTTGAATTTCTTGAGTGTGTAAACCGATCTCCAAGTTGAGACAATTTGCACCAGGACCTTGAGTTGGTGATTTGTTGCCTTGGGTTTTTGAAGATCTTGAAGGATGCCTCTGAGAAGATTGCACCCTAGGGCGATTGGAGATCTCTATGATGCTATGGAATTATAGATTACAAAGAAATTTAAAGTTAATTTCAGATCTGAGATGGAATTGATGAAGAATGACATGATCGCTGAGGTCATGAGGGCTATTACTGGTATGCCAAGGAATCTTGGTACTGAAGATGGTTATGAGGAAGCTACTAAAGATGGTTATGAGGAAGCTACTAAAGACTTTGAATCTACTGGATCTAGTGGAGATGACCGGAGAGATAGATCTGGTGAAGACAGAACTGGTTGGTTGCATAGATCTAGAGCTTGGTTAATTACTAGTTACTGAATGGAAGTTTCTACTTACTCTGGTACTTTGAGACCTAAGGATTTGATTGATTGGATTGGTGAATTAGAAGATTTCTTTGAGATTGAATAAATTGAAGATCCTCTTAGAGTAAGATTGGCACAAACTAAGTTGAAAGGACATGTTGCTCTTTGGTGGAAATAATTGCAAAGAGATAGAGAAGATGAAGGTGAAATGAAGATCAATCAGTGGAGGTTGACGGTGACTAAATTGAAAGCTAAGTTCATACCTACCAACTATGAGCTTGACTTGTTTAAGAAGTTATAGAATCTAAAGAAAAAATATTTGACTGTGGAGGACTATATCGAGGAGTTCTATAAGATGACTATTTGGTCTAGACACAAAGAACTTGGTAAAGAAAAGGTAGCTCGATATGTGAATGGTTTGAGATTCAATATTTAGGATGAGCTTGGTATGTTGAAGATTCATTTGGTTCAGGATGCTTATCAGTATGCTTTGAAGGTAGAAGATATGTTGAAGAGGAAACAACATGGTAATTCTTGAGGGAAGGAGAAGCTTGATCACTCGATGAAGGATAAACTAACTATTGAACATGAACTAAAACCTGTGGAGCCGAAAAAGAAGACAGGTAGGGTTATCTTTAAAGGCACTTGTTATAATTGTGGTGAAGAAGGACACTAGTCTTTTGCATGTACACAGAATAAGATTGGTGATCGAAGGAATGTTGTGGTGAATGAGAACATTTTGAATGAACCTGAATTAGAGAACTTGTTGGTTTGAAGAACATTGCTCAATGCAAAGGTGGAACCTTGTTAGAGGAGTGATTTGTTCAGAACTCAGTGCAAGTTAGGAGGTAAAATTTGTAATGTGATTATGGATAGTGGTAGTATTGATGACCTTTTAGTTGAGGAGATGGTTTAGAAACTTGGTTTGAAGATAATGAGACATCCTTATCGTTATAGGATTGGATGGTTACAAGATGTTCATGCTCTGGAAGTGAGGGAGCAATGTCTTGTTGATTTTTAGATTGACCAGTACAAGGATCAAGTGTTGTGTGATATTGTGGATATGAGTAGTTGTCACATATTTCTCGGTAGATCTTGGAAGTATGATTGCAGAGCTATGCATGACTATTTCAAGAATGTGTTTACTGTTGAGAAGAATGATAGGAAGTTTTCCCTGATGCCTTTGCTAGATATGACACTTAGTAGGAGAAACCTGAGCTTTGGTAGTAGAGATGAGTTGAAGAATTCTAAAAGGAATCATCAGTATGGAGAAAAAACCTATTTGTTGTCAAGGAAAGACTTGAAAAGATAGAGGAAATAGAAATGGAAGAGTATGCAAGGTGAAGACTTGAAGGACTTGTATGTGAAGAACCAGTTCATGGTTTATGTGTTGAATCCCAAAAGATGTTCTTCCAGCCTATGAGAACATCTTTTCAAACCTTAGGTGTCTGATGTAGTGGCATTCTTGGGTATTCAACAAATCTTCATGGTGGTGTTTTGAATTGGTTATGTATTACTTAGTTGCAGCTTTGACCGAGGATCTCAATCATTGAAGGGGATCAGTTGTTGAAGGAACTCAGTAAAACCTCTGGTGTTCAGTTGAACTTTTACTTGGTGATTCTTGTGATGCTCAGTCGATGTGCTTGCTTGGTGAAGCCTAGTGTGCTCAGTTGTTTTACTGGTGCTCGGTAGTTTTGGTTTACCGACTAGAGTTCTTGGAGTTTTGGTTGGCTGACTTAGTGAATTTATGTTGGAAACTGCAATTGAAGCAATTTTTGTATTGTCATTGATGTCAAACCTTAACTGGTAAGACTATTGCTACTTAGGAAAGTACTATACCTATTGTGAGAAGGGAAAGAAAGGATGGTAACAATAGCACCTAGGGAAAGGTTGAGTTATCTTGATACTAAAAACTATACTTGACTATGTTGTACAATGATGAGACAATGTATTATTTATCTTAGTAAGATTGAGGACTAAAAGGCTTAACCAAGCAAAAATGAAGAAATCATGTTTAAGCCAAGTTATGTTAGTATCGACTGAGTTAGTGTATGTTGAGCAAAAATCTAGTGTCGACCGAGTATCAGTTAATTGCCGATGAAGACAGTATATGCCGAGGAAATATTTTTGGTAGTGACCGAGCATTTTACATGAAGACCAAGTAGATGATCACAGTATTAACCAAGCATTAGCATTTTTATATTTGAAGAGAATTCAGATTTGGAGCCAACATTGTTGAATTCTTGGATTATGTAAAATGTGTTAACTTTATTTATTGATTGTATGGAAGCATTTAATGCTTTGTAAAATGTTTTATTGTAAATCTTTGTGAGATTTGAGATTATTCTAGAAGAGGAGATGAAGAACATGAAGCGGGTAGATTCAATGAATCTGACCTAACCCTAAGATCTACGAAGGAGATTAAGTGGCAAAAGATAAGTTAACCTAATAGAGAAAAGTATTAAGGGAACCTAAACATTAGGTATGAGAATGCATGGGTGAAGGAGATGCTGGAGGAACAGTAAGTTCTATTGACTGTATAAGCGAAAAGGCTGAAGGAGGAGTGTGGTGATTGCTTGAAGAAAACTTCTGAGCAGATTAGAGATGAAAATGGAAAAGTTTCAAAGTCAGTAAACCAGCATTTGTGTATGGAATTGGATCTGATATTTGCAAAGGTTGGCTTTTAACCGAGCTCACTTCAGAAGAGTGAAAATAATAGTAGCATGTTACAAAGTGGTTTTTCCCATATTGGGTTTCCACTATAAATCTTGGTGTCAATACTTGTGTGAATGTTTTGGTTTGAACATTTTTGTGTTTTACAAGTTAGTTATAGTTGGGTAGTGGACTACAGTGTTATATGTTTCTATTATTGAATCAGTGATGACCAAGTTTGTTTTGGTTTCTTGATCTGATTTAAGGAAAAAATTTTGAAGTTATTTTATACATCAAGACCTGAGAACAACTGATTCACCCCCCCTCTCTGTTGTTCTAAATCATATTAAAAATTGGTATTAGAGCTGTGTTGCTTATTGGTGTCTACAGAAAACAATTTTGAAGGGACTTGAAGCAAATGATCAAGATGTATAAGAAGGAGGTACCAAAGCTAAACAAAGAAAACTTCCCTGCATGGAAAAGCTTGATGAAGCTACATCTGGCTGGTATTGGTGATTCTGCAAAATACTACATTGAGCATGACTATGTCACACCTATTGCACCTTTGACTTCTGAGGAAATGAGAGCTAAGCAAGAACATAATCAGGCAATGCTGGAAATTGCATCTGCCCTTAGCTATCCAGAATTTGAGGATATTAAGGAATGCACAACTACTAAACATATGTGGGACACTCTTGCAAAGATCTATGGTGGTGATCTATATGTGTTGAAAGCCAAAGCTGAGAGTCTCAGAGGTAAGTTTAATGAAATGAGAATGAATGAAGATGAAAACATTGCACAATATTGTGGTAGAACAAAAGAAGTTGTGAATGCTATTAGAGGAGCAAATGGAACTATTGATGATGAGACCATAATTGGAAAAGTACTAAGAACCATGTGTCCTATATATGCTATTAAGATCTCAGCTATTCAAGAATCTAGATGTAACTATGGAAATGTGCTTACTTTGAAAGGTTTGATTGGAAAACTCACTACTTTTGAACTATCTAACTATGATAATTTCACTGTTGGTAGTATTGGAAATGTTGAATCTGCTTTTAAGTCAGAGTTAGTTCTGAATAAGCTGAAGAAAGAAAAAGAAAGATGCACTAGTGAAAGTGAAAGTGATAGTGACACTACTGATGAAGATCTTGAAGATCTAGAAGCTCTTATGGCTAGAAGACTGAGAAGAGGAAAAGGAAAATATAAAGGTAAACTCCCTATTATATGTTTTGCATGTAATAAAGTCAGTCATATAGCTGCTAGATGTCCTGACAGGAAGGATAAAGATGAAGAAAGAAACAACAAACACAAAGATAGAAGAGATGACAAAGGCTATTGAAGGTTCAAAGACTACAAAGGAAAAGGTAAGAAATCTTGTTACATTGCTGAACAAGAGACTGGCACTGATAGTAATGATTTTGAAATTGAGGTAGTCTATGTTGCAATGAAAGATGAATCTAATGAGGATGAGAAAACTACATTGATTTCCTATGTGAACAAGAATGACAAATGGATTAGAGACAGTGGTTGTTCACATCACATGACTGGTGACAAAAGTAAGTTTGAGACCTTACATCATTATAAAGGTAAAAGTGTAACATTTGGTAATGATGCACCATGTCCTATTAAAGGAAAAGGATTGATTAAATTGACTGATAAAATCTCTTGTGAAAATGCTTATTGGGTTGAAGGATTGAATTATAATTTGCTAAGTGTTGCTCAGCTCAACAAAATTGGCTACCGAGTGGAATTTCATCACAAGAAAGCTAAGATATTTGATGCTACTGGTGAATTGATTGGAAGTGGTGAGCAGACTAGAGGTAATTTGTTCTATCTTGACCTATCTGAAGAAATATTTATATTGCACAACTTGATGACATTTGGTTATGGCATAAGAGGCTATGTCATGTTAACTTTGACAATCTGGTAGAGATAAGTAAGAAGAAAAAAGTAAGAGGCCTACCTAGATTGAAGAAACCTAAGAATGCGATGTGCAAAGAATGCTAGTTAGGAAAAATGACTAAGTCAAGTTTCAAGAGAAAAACCTTTACTTCTGAATTGTAATGTCCCCACCAGGGAACCCATAAGGAATCAGGTCTTATGACCAAAAATTGCAACTAACAAAATTTTTTATTACATTACATCATTACTACTTCACATTTACATTCCTTAAGGTTCCCTTAATGAATTCATTCACTAACATCTATACATTTCTTTTCCAAATTGAATTTCATTTCCTTTCTTTACTATCACATTTTAGAACTAAGAGATAGGGTAAGAAAATAACATTTCATTTACAATCATATTCCATACTTTACATACTAAGCTCATTTCTCCTTTCTACACATTGAATAGCTATTCATTACAAATTTCATTTTAACCTTAGCATAATAAATTTTTTCTTTCATTGCCATAAAGAAGAGATAGAAAAGATCATTCAACATTACATTGTATATTTCCAACTTTGTTCTTTCAAATAATAACCCCTTGAAATCAAGCCTAGAACTATCCCTCCCAATTACATTGCTTTTCTTTCCAATTACATCTTTCTGATAACAGATCTCTCAATAACAAGTACATGAATGGCCCAAAGGCATTACAACATATCTTTTCATCTTTCCTTTCAAAAATACATAATACAAAATACAAATATCTGCATCAATACATAAATTTGAACGCAGCCAAGTCATGAACCACGAACATGACCTCGAAAGATTTTTGCCACCCAACCATGTGCAACTGATGAGGTTCCACCCCCTGTGCTAGGAGATAGAACCAAGATAATCACAAGGCCCTAAGCAATCTAAGGCTCAGAAGATAAAGAAATCCAAGACTCAAAAAGAACATAAAATATCATCATACTATAACATAGAGGTCAAGGTTCTAGGATACCACCTAAGTGAGTGTCATCACACAACCTGTGTATTGGGATCCACCCTGGAAACCATGTAACCCCGGTCCCCCCTTTATGAATAGGGATCCACCCTGGCAGTTATCCTTGGTCCCGGTACTCCAATCAGGTCTGTGTGGCCATTATTATATTCTCTTTCATTATCTTTTGAATCCCCCCTTCCCAGGTTAATTTTTTTAAGGTTATCACTTTTACAAACCCACCCGTAGGAACATCTGGCAACCACTTTAGGGTTCCAAAACCTATGGTGAGCCACTCACATAAGGTTCCTATCCC
This sequence comes from Chamaecyparis obtusa, assembly GCA_027943335.1. Taxonomy (NCBI): domain Eukaryota; kingdom Viridiplantae; phylum Streptophyta; class Pinopsida; order Cupressales; family Cupressaceae; genus Chamaecyparis; species Chamaecyparis obtusa. The sequence continues at coordinate 2,101,079 of BSBK01003364.1, read as the reverse complement.
CTTACCACACACACACATGAGCCATGAAACCCACAAGTAATCTCAAAATGATCCATCTCATAGGTCTAGGGAACCATCCAGTGCACTCAAGCCACCCGAACAAGTTTCGACCTTATATTATGGACTTTATCAAAAGCCAAGTATGAACAAAAACTTAAACTCAAAACCATGTGTAGAAATTCACAACATAAAACTTCCCACATGCATTGACACAACATTCCATAGCCTATTTCAAAAATCTAGAAAAAAGTGTCAAGTGCCTGAAATTTGGCTAAGTCTGAATTCTTAAGAATTCTCAAAATTATAAATTGCATCTTAACTCCTATGAATCTGAAACCTATCCCAATCATCTCAGAAGGTACCTGAACCCTTTATACAAGTATAACTTAAAGTATAAGAAATTAAAGTACGTAAACTTATACTTTAATGTTATAAAGTATAACTTAAAGTATAAGAAATGAAAGTACGCAAACTTATACTTTAATGTTATAATTGTATAAAGTATAAAGCCTGAATCTTGTTTTCCTTGGTTTACACTAGACCTGTCGGTTGACACTACCTTCATCAGTTCATACTGGATTGGTTGGTTAACATTGCACTGGTCGGTTAACACTGCATTGGTCGGTTAATACTGGACTGGTCGGTTAACACTGCAGTGGTCAGTCAACACTGCACTGGTCAGTCAACACTAAATCAACCTGGCTCGGTTAACAATTAACTGACCTGGCTTGGTTAATAATAAACCGACTTGGCTCAATTAACACTTAACCAACTTGGCTTAGTTAATACTAAACCGACTTGGCTCAGTTAATACTAAACCAACCTGGAACTACAGAAAATGACTATCAACTATGTCTTGCGGGTAAAACTGGGCATAATGGAGACTATGGTTGCCAAAACTGAGCATGACCCATTTGAGATCTCCTAGTTTCCCTTTACAAATGGCTCATCAATCGACCCTATCTATCTAACAAATATCTTTCTAGATCTGGACAAGAAAAGTGGTACACAAACTGACATAGACCAGTAAGGTTGAAATAACAGTTTTAAATTCTGGAAGCACTTATGCATATCCTAGAAGGAAGGGAGATAACAAGGAGAATACTAAGGATCCTATAGGCTAAATTAATTCAAATAAAAGCATAAATCTCATAGAGAAATCTGCAAGAGGAAAATAGTAAGAAAATGACTGCATCCAATCCTACACCTTCATGACCCTTCCCATTTCTTACTGGACTTCCCTATTTCATTTAATATTAGATGAACTCATCCTTCCACATGACCATAAACAAAAACTATATAATCATGCACATTTTATTAACATATCATATACAAACACATTCACACACAAAGAGGAAGAATGGAGATTCTTCCTGGTTTAGACCCTACCTTGGGTCCTGCGGAGAATCCTTTTCCCTTGACAGAATAATCTCTGCAAACTTCAATCCTTGAGTAGATCTCCTTCCAGAAATATTCCTCCAACAATCAACTCCCAATAATCCAAAGCTCTCAAACTCACATAAACTTTCACCAAATATTTCTGGAGAAATCAATTACAGACAAGTCAAAGAAAACAAATCTTCCCAAAATTTTTAACATCCTCCCGCACACAAAAATCTACAAATATTTATCCCCCAACTATGTGGTTGGAAGAGTTTCTTTACAGGAAGAAACTTCTCCAACTTCTGTAGTTGGTTGAAGGAACAAAAAAATAATCTCCCGTAAAGACTTAATCAAGGTTTTTAATAAATTTAATTAAAATATCTTTTAAACGAAAGCATAACAATAATAATAGACAAATACCTCTCAAGAAAAGCACATAGCACAATAGGAAAAGAAGTGGCCTAACTTCTAGGAGGTCTCGAGTTCAACTCCCTCCTAAATAGCCAATTTTACTACAAAGGCCATTTTCCTTTTATTATTATTATTTCTACTTTTTATTTAATACAATTATTAAATATACTTTATTTAACTCACTTTATTTTCTTATTATACAAAACATACAATTTACACAATTAATGAAAACATACAATTATTATTATTATTTATATAAGAATGGATATATGTGTGTGCACCCACATATACACAAACCTATATAAAATAAAAACAATTATAACATAATTATTTATTATACAAATAAAACAAATTAATACTAACTCTTAACATAAACTCAGACCAACATCAAATCAAGTCCATAACATAAACTGCATTCCACTTCCCAACTAGGATCGCTTCCTAAACAGAATTCTAGGTCCATGGGTAACCTCGGGAGTAACTTGGTTAAATCTCCACACATCAATAGTTCAAGGATTTTTTGAAGGCACACTCAGACCTATGTAGCCAGGTGGAGACGATGCCTGGTACCTACATCCTGCATCACCAACTGATATGCATATACAACTATATAAATATAAATAGATAGTGGCAAACAAGGAGGGAGAGTGCGACATTGTGTGGATCTCCCGTGGGAGTAACTACGACTGCCCCTCCTCATCCTACACTCACATCAACTAGTGAACATTAAACCATAATAGGGTCAGTAGGGTTAGATCATAATAAAACATCATAACACAAATCAATGTAAAACATTTTACTGATAGTTCATTTCTAGCTATTCATCATTGAATTATAACTCATTTAATATTTCCAAATAAACTACAGTAACCAAATATATATGCTCAAATGTCTCATAAAATGCTAACTAAATAATAATCATAGTCCATCATAAAATCCAAAGTGTCAAAACAATAGTCCTGTCAGTCTAACATAGGAAGATGCTAGGGTGGGCATTACATGGATACATTTTAGATTTGGTTCATCCTAACCTTTGTGGACCTATGGGTATACAAAGTTACTATGGAGCTAGATACTTTATCTTGTTTGTTGATGATCATACCAGGATGATGCATGTAATGTTTTTAAAAGAAAAATCTGATGCTTTTCAATTTTTTAAGTGGTACTTGGAAAAGGTTGAGAAGGAGATAGGTAGGAACCTGAAATGTCTTAGATCTGACCGAGGTGGAGAATTTACATCAAATGAATTCAATCTGTTTTGCAATGATAGAGGAATCAAAAGATAGATGTTTGCACCTAGGAAACCTCCACAGAATGGTATAGCAAAAAGAAGGAACATATCTATTTTGGACTGTGCAAGGACATTATTGATTGAAAAGAATGTGGCATAGAAATACTAGAAAGAAGTTATAAGTACAGTTGTTTACACTCTTAACTGGGTACAGATCAAGAAAGGTACAAATCTGACACCCTATGAATTATGGTATGGGCATGCACCGAGTGTTAAATACTTTAGAATCTTTGGAAGCAAGTGTTACTTATTAAAAGACAATAGGAATGGAAAGTTTGATGCCAAGAGTGATGAAGGCATATTCCTAGGCTACTCCACAAAAAGTAAAGCTTATAAGTGTTTGAACTCTAACACTAACAAAATTGTGGAAAGTGTGAATGTAAAAATTGATGAGTATGCAGAAAGAAATGAAGCCGATAGCAAACGAGAACTAGAAGATTACAGATCTTTTGTGTACATTAAGGAAATAGAAGAGGTAGGTAACAGACTTGCACCTGATGCCGAGTCTCAGGAAAACAATGCCGAGCGTCAAGAAAATAGTGCCAAGAGAGAACAAGAACATGTCATGCTACAAGATAATGCTGCCAAGTATCAGGAAGAGGTTGTCGAGCACCCAGAGGCTGAATATGACAATCTTGTTGATGAACCTGATGAAATAGAGGAGAAAAATGATGAACCTATTTTGGAAAAATATGTAAGAAGACATCATAAGCCTGAATAGATAATTGGAGATAAAGACACTAGAATTCAAACCAGAAGCAAAACCAAGGATCCAACATGCTTACTATGTGTGTTTGAACCTAAGATAACTAAAGAGGCATTATAAAATGAACACTAGATACAAGCAATGAATGAAGAGATTGACCAGATTGAGAAGAATGAAACCTAGACTCTGGTGCCAAGACCTACATATAAGAATGTTATAGGAACAAAGTGGGCGTTTCAAAACAAGTTGAATGAAAAAGGTGAAATCACTAGGAACAAAGCTAGGCTGGTATGCAAAGGCTACACACAGAAGAAGGAATAGATTATGGGGAGACATTTTCCCCTATAGCTAGATTGGAAGGAGTAAGAACTCAGCTTGCATATGCTACTTATAAAGATTTCAAGGTATATCAAATGGATGTCAAGTCTACATTTTTAAATGGTGTACTGGAAGAAGAAGTCTACATAGAACAGCCAGAAGGTTTTATTGATCCAAACAAAAGACACATGGTATGCAAACTGAACAAAGCATTGTATGGATTGAAACAAGCTCCCAGAGCATGGTATGAGAGGTTGCATAACTATCTGATGCAGATTGGATTTTCAAGAACAAATGACATAAGCAATCTGTACTTGAAGGATGAAGAAGGTAAAGGTATTGTATTGGCCAAAATTTTGTTGATGACATTATTTGTGGTGGACAAGATGCATTGTGTAAATTTTTTTCAAAAGAAATGCAAACTGAATTTGAAATGAGTATGTTTGGTGAGATCAAATTCTTTGTTGGTTTACAAGTATATCAGATGAAGAAAAGAATTTTCATTACATAGTCTAAGTATGTTAATGAAATACTGAAAACTTTTGGAATGGAAGATGCTAGACCAATGGGAACTCCTATGGTTACTGGACAAAAGTTATCTAAGAATGATGATGCTACAAAAGTTAACCAGACTTTGTATAGATCCATGATTGGAAAATTGCAGTATGTTGTGCATAGTAGACCAAATATTGCACTAGTTGTTGGGATTGTGGCAAGATTCTTTGCCAATCCTAAGGAAACACACATGATGGCAGTGAAAAGAATCATGAGATACTTGAAAGGAATTGCTGACTATGGGTTATATTACAAGAAGAATGACAAATTTGAACTTAGAGTATATAGTGATGTTGATTGGGCAGGAAATGTAGATGACAGAAATAGCACTAGTGGTGGATCTTTCTTTCTTGGATAGAGATTAGTCTCCTGGACAAGCAAGAAACAAAATTGCATTTCCCAATCTACTGCTGAAGCCGAGTATGTTGTTGTTGCAGTAAACTGTTCAAATTTAATATTGATAAAATAGTTGTTGATAGGCATGAAAGAAGAAATCACTGAACCTGTTGTTATTTTATGTGACAACACAGGTGCCATCAATATTTCTAAGAATCCAGTGATGCACACTAAGACCAAGCATATAGAAATCAATGATCACTATTTGAGGGAATTGGTACAAGACAAGGAAGTCCAAATGGAATATATGAATACAAAAGAACAATTGGCATACATATTCACTAAAGCTTTACCTAAAGAAGCACATGAGTATTTGAGAAGTCAATTAGGGGTCCTTCCCCTAACTGAGGCTGCCTAGTCAAGCTAGGAGCACTGCATCAAATATGCTACAGCAGAATAATTGACAAATTGATGCACAAGATTGTCACACTTTAGGACTGTCCTAGAGCTGTGAAGAAGAAGCAAAGACAACAAATCAGTCATAAGCAAGTTGACAGAGGGAGAAACACTAAGCTGCAAAGATATATCTACATCTATTGGATGTAAGTTTTAGTTGCTGCTTTGGCATTTTTGTCAAAGAGGGAGATCGAACTGAAATATTATTATAACACATGAACTAAAGAGTAGGGATGATGAACAGAAATGAAAGATCAGGATAGAGGAAGATCCAGATACTTCTGACGGTCACAAAAGTGAGATTTACATATTTTGAATCAGAATGAAGCTAAGCATATTATAAATTTTCTCTGATGGAAAGATAAGTTTTTGGATTGGTTGGTAATCCATGTGTTATTCAGGTGATATCATATGGTGTTGCCATCAATGCCAAAGAGGGAGATTGTTGGAAACTGCAATTGAAGGAATTGTTGTATTGTCATTGATGTCAAACCTTAACTGGTAAGACTGTTGCTACTTAGGAAAGTACTATATCTATTGTGAGAAGGGAAAGAAGGGATGGTAACAATAGCACCTAGGGAAATGTTGAGTTATATTCTTGATACTGCAAAGTGTACTTGACTATGTTGTACAATGATGGGACAATGTATTGTTTATCTTAGTAAGATTGAGGACTAAAAGGCTTAACCGAGCAAAAATGAAGAAATCATGTTTAAGCCGAGTTATGTTAGTATCGACCGAGTTAGTGGTATGTCGAGAAAAAATCTAGTGTCAACCGAGTATTAGTTAATTGCCGACAAAGACAGTATATGCCGAGGAAATAGTTTTAGTAGTGACCGAGCATTTTACATGAAGACCAAGTGGATGATTATAGTATTGACCAAGCATCAACATTTTTACATTTGAAGAGAATTCAGATTTGGAGCCGATATTGTTGAATTCTTGGATTATGTAAAACATGTTGACTTTATTTATTGATTGTATGGAAGCATTTAATGCTTTGTAAAATGTTTTATTGTAAATCTTTGTGAGATTTGAGATTATTCTAGAAGAGGAGATGAAGAACATGAAGCGGGTAGATTCAATGAATCTGACCTAACCCTAAGATCTACGAAGGAGATTAAGCGGAAAAAGATAAGTTAACCTAATAGAGAAAAGTATTAAGGGAACCTAAACATTAGGTATGAGAATGCATGGGTGAAGGAGATGCTGGAAGAACAGTAAGTTCTATTGACTGTATAAGTGAAAAGGCTGAAGGAGGAGTGTGGTGATTGCTTGAAGAAAAGTTCTGAGCAGATCAGAGATGGAAATGGAAAAGTTTCAAAGTTAGTAAACCAACATTTGTGTATGGAATTGGATCTGATATTTGCAAAGGTTGGCTTTTAACCAAGCTCACTTCAGAAGAGTGAAAATAATAGTAGCATGTTACAAAGTGCTTTTTCCCATATTGGGTTTCCACTATAAATCCTATTGTCAATACTTGTGTGAATGTTTTAGTTTGAACATTTTTGTGTTTTACAAGTTAGTTATAGCTGGGTAGTGGACTGCAATGTTATATGTTTCTATTATTGAATCAGTGATGACCGAGTTTGTTTTGGTTGCTTGATCTGATTTAAGAAAAAGTTTTTGAAGTTATTTTATACATCAGGACCTGAGAACAACTGATGCACCCCCCCCTCTCTGTCGTTCTAAATCATATTAACAATTTAATGTTGGTAGCTTATGTTATATTCTCATGTGTCGATCTAGAGGCTGACATGGAGAATTAATTATTTGTAAGGCTATTTGAGAGCTGACTGTTGTTGCATTTATCTTTGTTTGTAGTACAAGCCAACCTAGCTTAGGAGTTAATTATTTCTTCCAACCAACTTGTGGTTGAGGAAATGTATTTAAGGAGTGTTTGGGTAGATGTTTAGAGGTGAGTCAGTGGAAGTAGATTTTGAAGGATAATAGTTGGATCCTATGAGATCTTGAAGATCAGATTGATTGTCTAATAGTTTTAATAGCAAAGCTAGTGGTTTGCATGCTTGGAGACAAGGAGATTTCTTGGTGGCTTGTGAGCTCAAGTTTAGATCTACCTTAGTGTTTCCATCAGTTGCTAATGTGCTTCAGTGCTGGACTAGCTAGGATATTACAGAATTAGTTTTGTAAGTGATTGTATTTGGCCCTAACTTGGAAGGCCTTACAGCCAGGCATGTTGAATGAAATTCTATTTGAAGAATTATATTGGTGTATTCTATTATGGTTTTTGTTGTTATTGCTGGTGTAGACTTGGACTATCAATTTTGGGATTATCTAGATCTCCCCTACATCACTCTCTGCCCTTTCCAAGAAAGGAAAGCACTCGTACTACATAACATGAAACTACCTATCCCTTTCATCATGGCTACATATCATTCCAGGATTATGATGGATCTGCTCTTATATGATAAGGTTAATAGTTTCCTTATTTAAGTCAATTTTTCCTTGCCAAATAATGATGCCATTCCATCGAACACCTAAGTTAGCCAGGTTGTCAGAAACAACATTAATTTCATGGTAAGTGTGGGCGACGTAGATCTCCACAAACCTACTTAAATAATCATTAATCTACTCCATAATGTGTCCTATTTTCTATGAAGGTTTGTTGCGGCCCGTAATACAATTAGTTATATTCATCGAGTCTCCCTCGACCCATAATTTATTGCAACCTTTTTCTACCGCCACCTTACATATTTGAAGAGCATCCATAGATTCCACCACATGGCTAGTCTACATTCCAATCAGAGAGGCCACATAGACAATACAATTACCATAACAATCTATAAGGATGCCACCACAACCTGCATACCAAGGTTACATGTTATTTATGAATGTTATCAATGACAAAGGGGGAGATTGTTAGAATGTGAAGGTGATTCTATTCATGTTATTATCATTAATGGTTGTAATTGATGTACACATATTCCATGTATTTTCATGTTTTAGTTGTATCGGTTGATGTGTACCAATATTCTTTGTGGTATCAGTAGTTGTACCATAGTATGTGTGTCTCGGTAGAAGTGTTCACTGAAATATGTGCTTCATATATCTATCCTTATCCCTTTGTAGTGATAGTTCTACTTTGTGTGCAACATATGGTGGATCAGTTGTTTGGGGTCAATCCTCTTTGGAGCATGTTTTTTTATGTTTCAATCCTAGCAATTATTATGTAACATTTTCAACATGTCCATTGGAACCAATGGCTTTGGAGATGGTGTTGTGTGTTGGCATGGGCGAGGGAAGTTGTATTGGTCGACATGGTCCATATTTCATTCCTTACCTCCACGAGAAGGTCATGTGCAACCTATTTTAATTTTTTTTTTACCGACATGGATGATGGCATCAAGTAGTATAAGAAGAGTGAGGATCTATGTTATTTGTGTGGCTTATGTGTTTCTTATATGCGAAGTGATTGTGAATCTATTTTAGGAAATCTGTGTGTTGGTTATCATGTGCATGGAAGAGTGTTTGTGACAGTGGTCTTAGTGGTGGATTCAATGTCTTTTCATATATTCTAGCAATGAGCCTCTTTGTACTAGCAGTGAGCTATTCATATTTAAGGGTAGCTAGCTTGACTAGTAGTGAGCATAACCGATGGTGAGCCTTTGTAAAAATCACTTTAACCAGTGTCATCCTTGTTGGAATTGGAGAGATAGGGTACTGAGAGGGGAGGGGTTAATCAGTGCCCACAAAAATTTTGAACTCATAAACCTTTCAAACCTTAAACAATAAACAGTAGTAACCTTCAACTATAACTTGAATCCATTGCATGCATCATTCATTCATTTAACTATCAATGGTAAATAGCATGAAATCAACAAGATAACAGTCACATAACACAAGTATTTTGGTAATGCAAAAACCCTTGTTAGAAGGTAAAAACTGTGGTGGGGATGACACCCACAAATTCTTTACTGCTGCAGATAGAAAAGGTTTGCCTGTTAGGGCTACAAGTGGTGATCACTTCTAGTGATCTTACCCTGTTAGGAGTACCATGTTAGATCGATTAGATCTACCTAGTGATGGATTTTAACAACACTACTTGAGTGTGTACTCGGTTAAGAGATTTACAAAAAGACTATTAGGTCTACTCTGTTAGGATATTTTACCAAAACTTTGTTACAATGATTAGAAAATAATAGGTAAATATCTGCTAATGACAACTCAACTTGTCTGATACAGATCTATGAAATATTGAATAGATATCACCTTTCTGTGTGAATATCTCTACTCTGAACTGCTCGGTAGGCTTGTCTGATTCTGCTTAATTTGAATATCTCTAAATACTATTTTTCTCTGCCTGATAACTAATATTCATGAAGTTGGCTAATGCTTCAAGAAATTCTTCTCTTGTTCTCAACCTCCTTATCAAGCTTCTCTCTCATGCATACAAAAATAACATGAAATTACATTTATATAGCATACTTCTTTTGCCGCTTAACAAAATTTAGGTTACAATATCTTAGAGAAAACCCTAAGATCAACGATGTATAAAAATAACCTAGATCTAGCAAATACATAAAGATAATCATTGCAATTAATGATGGAATCTTCAAATAAATGATCCTCGATCTTGGTAAATCATTTTTTGATTTTATTGTAACCGTTTGCATAGATAAATGTGTCATTCCTGATTACTATGCCATTTACTTTCTTCCTCAGTAAACACTATATATTCCGCTTGGTAATTATACTGGTTCTCGGTATCCAGTCTGCTTGGTGTTTATTGCCACTCGGTATCAGTGTACACTGATGCTTGGTAGAACTGCCCTATTGCTCGGTGTGAAGACTTAACTGACTGGCTTGAAGTGCTTGCAATTATTGACTAGAGTAGCATAGGTAACTAACCAATGTCTTTGATACTAACGACAACCTTTAATGCTCAAATAGAGATAACAATCTCCCCCTTTGGCATTAGTATCAAAACCTTAAATGTCTATAGACATATGATCTCAAAGTACTTTTTGTCTCCGTCATATACATAGATACTTATCAAAAAAATTCTATTACTCTCCCTTGGTGCATGCTCCCATTAATGTGTAGTATACTTATAATCTATTTACATATTTGGCATATACATTATTATCCCCCTTTTTGATACTAATGCTGAATATATATATATATATATATATATATATATATATATATATATATATATATATATATATATATATATATATATATATATATATATATATATATATATATATATATATATATATATATATATATATATATATATATACTTACAACTTATAAAAAATGTGCTGGTGGGTTTTCTTCAATGACTCCAAGATGTTTTCCCTTTCCTCTTTCAAGTCGGTGAGAGCAATGTGCTCAAGACCAACTTGTGCATGCATGTCAAAAATGTTGTCCAACACAAAGATTTTTGGTGTTGCAACAAGTGTTTGTGCCTTGACAATGTGCTTCTCAAAGATTTTCAAGTAGGGAAGCAACTCAGTTTGCAATTTTGTGACTTGTTCACTGATTATTTCTTCATGTTTCCTGAGATCTGCTCTTAATCACCTGAGTTCTTGAACTTTCAAGATATGCTTGGCAAACGCTTGAGGCTTAGTTAAGGCTGCTTGTGCACTAACGATGATTTCATTATCAAGATTTTTAATCTTTTCACCGATCTCAGCAGTGAAGGTTTCCACAGTGCATAGTTTGAATAAAATTTGACAAATTAATTGAGTAATACCTTGAATTTTAGTTATTACCTCAGATAGCTTAACCTTGTGAATTGCCACTTCTTAGCTGATTCTTTCTACAAGTTTATTTTGTATCTTGGATTCTTCCCATTCTTCTATTCTCTTGTCTGCTTTGACATCTAGGGCATTTATCTCTTTAGCAAGTGTAGCAAGTTGGTCCATGATCAGAGTATCTTCATCTATATGTACCTTGGGTACAACCTGTTGTAAGATATCTCTTACATTCTCAAGTATTTCCTTACTCTTGCTTTCTTGTTTTAATTTCTCTTGTTCTACCTTCCTTGTACATAACTCCCCATATTTTCTTAGTTCCTTGGGGCTAAGGGTCCTTGGGTCACAATCGGGTATAACTATGACTTCATCTAAAGTGACCGGCCCTCTACCTTTCTTTTTCCTCTTCTTCTTCTCCAGTTCTTGAGGTTAACTTTTTATAATCAGTACAATGCCCTTTACCTCAAAAATTTGTGTAACATACCCATGTGACATTGTATCTACCTTCTAATGCTCCTTAGTGACCTTTGTGTCAGTAGACTGTGTCGGAGCCTCTGATGTAGTGTCTAGTGGGGTGGCCTCTGTTACTTTAGGATTCTCTTGATCCTTTGTTTCTACCTCTAGTGCCTCTTTCTCTTCAGGCTTGTTTGTTTCAGTTGGTGTTTTAGTGCTTTGTTCCCCTGTTGTATCCTTTGGTTGTTTGGGGTCTGAACCTTTGGGTTTCTCTTGTGATAAAATCTCAACTACTTCCACAAGGATAGGAAGCTCACTCAGTAATGATGTGTATGCATATTTGGTAACTTGACCTTCATCTTGTGCATTGTCTGGTGCAATGTTCACATATTCATCATCATCTTTATCATCAAGATCCCCATTTGTAATGTCCTCAATGAGTACATCATCATCATTTTTCTGCTTTATCTAGATCACTACTGGATCTCGTGAATCATGTGAAATACTTACAACTTCAATTACAAGAGTTGTATCAGTCACCTCGGTAAATGATACACCTAATTCTTTTGTCTTCTTTTCTATATCACCATCATCTATATAAATACCTTTTACTTTTGACCTTTGTCTCTTCTTAGAAAGATTAAGGAATGCTTCATTCTCAGCTTGCTCTTTTGCTACAAAAATTGATGTCCACATGAGTTGGCCAATCTCATCAACATCTGCCAGATTCTCATCTAATATTTTCATAGCCCAGCCTTTTACTTTGAATCCCTTGTAGTAAGTGTTCATATATTCATCAATTTCATCAAGAGTTAAATTTGGTGCAGCTTCAACTAGGGATTGTTCCCTCATCTTCTTCTTGGTGTCCAAGGCATATGACCACTTCTGATTTATTCTTTCTTCTAGTGCCTTGGGAAGTGGTTGTCCAAACTCCAATGGAACTCTTTTAAATCTTACCATCATCAGGATAACAACTTCCTCAATTTTATTCTGATCCTCGGTAGACATGTTGTCAAACAGACTGAGTTCGAGATTTGTGAGTGCTCTATTCTCAATTATATTAGCAACAATGTCATCAATTGTCCTATTCTTATTACTGACAACCTTGAACTAATTTTTGTCATCTTCTTCATCCTCAAGGTCTTCTCTTCCTTGAATTAATCTTCTCCTTTTCATTGGTCCTGCAGCTACAACCTTGGTTCCTCTTTTTGCATAAGTTTTGGTCGGAGTAGCTGTCTTAGATTTTATTACCTGCTCAGCTCCCTTTTTTTGTGGTGGTGAGGCTCCAGTTTTTGTACTTGTTCATGCACCTATTTGTACTGGCAACTGCCTCTTCTTTGGAGTTGCGGTGGTAGAAACCTGTATCAAATTTTTTTCCTTGTCAAACTCAGTTTCCTCACTCATGTGCTTTGTCAGTTAGCAATAACTGACCTTTAGTTTTAGGTTCAGTCGGTGACTCCTCAAATGAGTTAGATACATCTCCAAACTGTTCAATTAAAACTTTCTTCATTTTCTTTGCTTTTCTTATTATTTTGCTAATGACAAGATTTGTTTTTATTCTAGATTTTGCCTCTTCATAGGTTCCAAACCTCTCGGCCTTCTTTTCCTTCAATAATGCCAATAAATCCTTAATTGATTTGAAACCGAAATCATGATCTATTTCATATCCCATGGGGGCTAGCCATTTAGTCCTCAGCTCTACAGCTTTAATCAATGTATGGTGAGTATTAACTAGAAAACATATGTCCATCTCATACTTTTTGACCAATGAACATGGAATCCTATATCTAAGATTCATATTAATCTTGAACTCCTCAAAATAACCATCTACAACATTATTTTCATTATTTCCCAAACTTTTCATTATATCAGAAATTTGTGAAATGATCGGTGTGTCGGTAGACCAAACTTTGTGACCGAAAGAAGGAAAAAATTTCTGGAGATAGAAAAATAAACATACTAGTAGTGAGCCAAACTTATAGGTATTAGACTTTTGTGACTTGATTGTTTTCATATTCTCTTCAACCTATTTTAGGAGTACCTCTGCAAGGTCTATCTAATGACCCTTCTTTATCATTTTATAAGCGATATCCATAACACTACACGGTACACTATTAAGTGTGCTCGACTAAAAGAACTTATAACTTATTACATGTGCTATGAACTTAACTTTTGGATCCATAATTGATGCAATATTTAATGCTTTGTCATCCCATGTTGTGCCTGCATTTTTCTCAACATCGGCTCGAGATGAACTTCAAAATGCTTTAGCCTTGTCAGTTGTAGGATATCATGTAACCCTATGAATCATTTTCTTTGTCACTTTGATCAGTTTATCTAGCCAAAATGTGCCCTCATGATATCAACTTAGCACGGCCCTTATCCATTTTGTTTTGAAATTCTTTAGAAAATTTAGGGCATTAGTGAGTCCAATCATTTCTACCTGTTTATGCTATGGTTTCAACTTTGTATCTTCATCACATAGTGCCTGGTATGCAACATACATATTGAAATCTCCTATTTCTCCTATTTTGCAATGAATGTACGATCAGATGTCTTCGACCAATAAAACCCTAGGTGGGATGCTTGAAAAAGTACCCGCTAAATCCATTTTTTATGCTACTTCTGGATGTAACTTGTACTTGGGTTCACTATAGTTTGCTGACACTATAAGATTGACTTCCTCTTCCACATCTTTAGAAGTTCTCGTAGTGGATTCCATTATAGCAAACTAGGTTTTCAGTAAGTATGATGAATATGCTCGGTAGGGGTTTCAACTTACTCGGAATATGTCGAAGAATGTGCTCGGTTTGATCTGCAACTACTTTGGATGAACTTGAAAGATTCTTTTCTCGAACTCACTCTGTGAAGTTTTCGCTCTCTGAAATCACTTTGTGAAAAATGAACTCAGACTTCCGTGTATTTATAGTATTTTCCAAATTCCCACTTAAAACTCTGTCATTAATGCTTGACCTACTTCCAGCTCGGTGACAACTGTCAACTCGGTGACTACTACAAACTTCCATCAGCTCAGTTAACACATGATTTCTCACTCAGTTGATACTGATACTTGGTTAACCTTGAATAATGATTACTGATGGGTAACCATTTGCTTGGTCTAACTTTTACCGACTGTGTGACTTTGTTAGCTCATAACATATAAACCATAGTGCATCTTTATTTATGCAGATTTGGTATGTGCTCATCATATATAAGGAACTGTATGTAAAATATGATCATTTGAAATGTCAGTTCCATACATACCTATATCACCATAAGTAGAAGTATCGATGTCACCTAATCTAGTGGATGAGGTTTCACCAACAGCATTTCTTGACTCTCCATTCTCATTTGATGCTTTCCTCCACATAGTGTTCCTGATTCTCATGATATCTGCAATAGTGTTTCCACTCTCAAATACATGTCCTTCTGGTGCTTGTTCTCTATAGTCCTTTCTTAGATGACCGACCTTATGACAATGTAAGCATGCCATTCCAGTGCCTATCCAACTTCATGATTGTCCAACCCATCTTTTCCTATTACAGTTTGCTACAATGTGGCCATACTACCACATGCAATGCAGTCAGCCCATGTGTTGTAATCCCAAACATAAGAATTACCTTGTCTCTTCGGTTGATAAGGCTTGGGTTTGCCTTTTTGTTTTGGTGTCCATACTTGCTTCATTTTTGCCTTACACTCTCGTACAGTGTGTCCATGTTCATTACAAGTATAACATAATTTCTCCATAATAGGATTGTTAGCATTCTTATCCAGCTTAGCTCTACATTCATAAGCTTAATGACCAAATTTCCCACATTAATAACAATATCCATTAAAATTAGGAGTGACTGGGGGTTTACCTTGTGCTTTGCTTCTACAGACATTTGAGGTATGTCCCGGTTTGCCACAATGATAGCATGATAGCATCTTAGGTCTTTGATTTTGATTGTTTTTTACTTGTTCAACTTGTTTGGATGATTCTCCTTTGCCAGTATAGCCTAATCCATCTTAACTTCCAAATCTTCTTTCATTAGTCATAAAATCATCAATCTTTTTCGAACTATCTTCAGCCAATTTCATCATTTCATTATGTTTTTGTTGAGTTTTTACTTCATTTCTCAGTTTCTCATTCTCTTCCCTGAGTATTCCAATATCTTCAAGTTTTCTTGATAGTTCACCATTTACTCGGTTGACTTCCTAATTCACAATCATCATCTAATTGGATATTTTGAAATGGTGCTCGGTGAGTCTTTGTATCTTAGTTTCCTTTACTTGAAGTTGTTCAATTATCTATCTTCGGTCTTCAATAGCTAGATTCCTTTCTTGCTCAGCATGTCTAGCATTTTTCATTACATCTACCATTCTCACCATCTGAGACTCTTGACTGATTTGCAGTGCTTTCACTTGTTCAGTTAAGTGAAGATTCTTTTTAGAAAAATCAGAGATTATACTTTCAAATCCATTAGAAATACTTCCTGAACTAGATCTAATGTGATCAAATAAATTATCAATCTCTTCTTCATGGTAACCAATCTCATTTTGAAAAATAGCTAGGTTCTTCCTTTCAACCAGTAATTTCTTCAATCCATCCTTGGCTTGCTTATACTGCTCAACAAACATCTGCATTTGAATCTTTTTATTCTCTATAGTCTTATCCAACTTATATCTCTCCATGGTTAGATCTTTACCCTTCAGTGGTTAAAATGTTCAATAAGAGAACTGAGCTCTGATACCAATTATTGGAATTGGAGAGATAGGGTACTAAGAAGGGAGGGGTGAATCAGTGCCCACAAAAACTTTTAACTCGTAAAACTTTCAAACCTTAAATAGAAAATAGTAGTAACCTTCAACTATAACTTGAATCCATTGCATGCATCATTCATTCATCTAACTATAAATGGTAAATAGCATGAAATAAACAAGATAACAGTCACATAACACAAGTATTTTGGTAGTGCAGAAACCCTTGTTAGAAGGTAAAAACTGTGGTGGGGATGACACCCACAAATTCTTTACTACTGCAGATAGAAAAAGTTTTCCTATTAGGGCTACAAGTGGTGATCACTTCTGGTGATCTTACCCTGTTAGGAGTAACATGTTAGATCGATTAGATCTACCTAGTGATAGGATTTTAACAACACTACTTGAGTGTGTACTCGGTTAAGAGATTTACAAAAAGACTGTTAGGTCTACTCTGTTAGGAGATTTTACCAAACTCCGTTACAATAATTAGAAAATAATAGGTAAATATCTTCTAATGATAACTCAACTTGTCTAATATAGATCTATGAAATACTGAATAGATATCACCTTTCTCTGTGAAGATTTCTGCTCTGAACTACTCGATAGCCTTGTCTGATTCTGCTTAATCTGAATATCTCTAAATACTATTCTTCTCTACCTCATAACTAATATTCATGAAGTTGGCTATGCTTCAAGAACTTCTCTTGTTCTCAACCTCCTTATCAAGTTTCTCTCTCATGCATACAAAAATTACATGAAATTACATTTATATAGCATACTGCTTTTGCCGCTTAACAAAATTTAGGTTACAATATCTTAGAGAAAACCCTAAGATCAACAATGTATAAAAATAACCTAGATCTAGCAAATACATAAAGATCATCATTGCAATTAATGATGGAATCTTACAATAAATGATCCTCGATCTTGGTAAATCATTTTGTGATTATGTTGTAACTATTTGCATAGATAAATTTGCCATTCCTGATTACTATGTCATTTACTTTCTTCCTCGGTAAACACTATATATTCTGCTCGGTAATTATACTGGTGCTCAGTATCTAGTCTGCTTGGTGTTTACTTCTGCTTAGTATCGATGTACACTGATGCTTGGTAGAACTACCATGTTTCTCAGTGTGAAGACTTAACCGACTGGCTTGAAGTGCTTGCAGTTACCGACTAGAGTAGCATAGGTAACCAACCGATGTCTTTGATACTAATGACAACCTCTAATGCTCAAATAGAGATAACAACCCTAACAGATGTTTCATTTCATGAGAATTAGCTTCTCTTTGTTTTTTTCCAGTTTAGATTTTCATGTAAAACTTAGCGTTCTACATGTCAGTGTTTATGTGCTTTCATGTTTAAATCTACTATGATTGTTTAAAGTTCTTAACCAATAGATTTGAAGTTGTTATTGTTGTTTTTTAATAGTTTACCAACAAATAATTTTTTTAATAAAGTGTGTGGGAATAACTGATTCATCCCCCATCTGATTTATTTGGTATGCTCAACATAGTGATCAATTAAGTTCTTTGTTTACGTTTCTAGGCTAAGGCTCCTATTTCCACCCACTTCACTTAGGAAGGATGTGCACCTCCAATATAATTTATCACCTCATAACATATAGGTGATGACAACCATGATAAAGAATTATATGTTTTACTAAAGAGAAAGTGTGGCTATATGTGAGATTGTAGCACCATGAATATAAATAAGAAAATAAAGAATGTTATTGGTGCCACATAATAGATGAAAATGAATCAAATAAGAAAGGTGTAAGGATCTCAGTCGATAATAGAAGAGAGAAAAATAGATGTGAATTCTATATTGCACCCTTTTGCAAAAAATATAGATATAATAAGTACATCGGTGCCATAGGTGATATCATGTCATAAAAAGAACAAACTCATATAATAATGTAGATTTGTTTTCATATCATAAAATAATTAATCTTAATACAAAAATAGAGGAAGCCCAATATATATTATGTAGAATGAACTAGATAGAGGTGAGCCTCCATGCAATTTTTCATGTAAAGAAGAGACATGCACATCAACAAATGGAAGAGTGAGGACACTTGTGCTAAAAGGTTGTTGGATTTTGTCTTGTAAGGCTCAATATTAATTGGTGGAATGTCCAAGTGCTTGATGGCATGCATAGAAAGAAAGTTTTAATTGATTTTTTTGTGAATCTTTTTTTTAAAGGAAGAGGAAGAATGATCTTTTGAAAAGCCTCAATAAGATACATTCTTCTTTAGATCTAGAGGGGGAGTAAGAAGAAGCTCTTTTTTATTATGGAGAAAAGTTTAATTTCTCAAAAGAATAAATAATGGAGGCATCGAAAAATAGAGGAGATGTAGGTGAAGGAGAAGGTTGGTAACTCAAACCCATTGTAGAAAATTGTGGTGTGTTCCAAAAGGACTTTGACTCCTTATTCCATATGCCCAAGAACATTTCATTTGCATCCATGCTTAGAAAGTATTTTGAATCTAGGCTCATAATGTTTCTCCAAAGAAGGGAGAGAAAGAAAGTCAATGTCACTAGCCATAAAAGAATGATAATTATGATTACATGTAGAGGAAGAAGCAGTAGCTAAATTTATAGAAGAAGAATGATTGATTCTAGCATTAAAATGTAAATAATTGTTAACCAAAGGAATTTCAAAGTGATATATATCTTTTTGCAAACTATAAATCAGTTAATGCTAATTTCTTCAACTTTGTAATTCTTTGTTGTAGTTATATTCAAACTTAAGTTGTCTCTTTCAAGATTATTGCCTTGTAATAGATCATTGTTGATGATTTCCAACATTAGGTGCACTTATTTTCTACCTTTTTAGTCATGTTTCTTCTACAATAGAAATAAATTGTGGCAAGTGGAATTATATGTGTACAACTAAGAGGTCGTGATTAAATTTTGTTTAGTAGACAACCTCTTATTTAGATACAAAACAATATGAATGATGGGACAAGAGTGATTGTCTTAACGGATAGATCAGAAGTTGTTATTGTTGTTTTTAATAGTTTACCAACAGAGAAATTTATTTATTAAGTGTGTGGGAATAACTGATTCAGCCCCCTCTCAGTTAATCATCCTGCTCAACATAGTGATCAATTAAGCTCTTTGTCTACATTTCTAGGCTAAGACTCCTATTTCCATCCACTTCACTTAGGAACGATGTGCACCTCCAATATAAGTTATTGCCTCATAAAATATAGGTGATGACAACCATGATAAAGAATTATGTGTTATTACTAAAGAGAAAGTGTGGCTATATGTGAGATTGTACCACCATGAATGTAAACAAGAAAATAAAGAATGCTATTGGTGCCACATAATGGATGAAAATTGAATCAAATAAGAAAGGTGTAAGGATCTCATACGATAATAGAAGAGAGAAAAATAGATGTGAATTCCATATTGTACCCTTTTGCAAAACAGATAGAGATAATAACTATACGGTGCCATAGGTGATATCATGTCATAAAAAAATAAATTCATATAATAATGTAGAGTTTTTTTTATATCATAAAATAATTAATCTTAATACAAAAATAGAGAAAACCCAATATATATTATGTAGAATGAACTAGATAGAGGTGATCCTCCATGTAATTTTTCATGTGAAGAAGAGACAGACACAAAAACAAATGGAAGAGTGAGGACACTTATGCCAAAATGTTGTTGGACTTTGTCTTGTAAGGCTCAATATTAATTGGTGGAATGTCCAAGTGCTTGATGGCATGCATAAAAAGAAAGTTTTAATTAATTTTTTTATGAAGCTTTTTTTGTAAAGGAATAGGAAGAGTGATCTTTTGAAAAGCCTCAATAAGATACGTTCTTGTTTAGATCTAGAGGGGGAGTGGGAAGAAGCTCTTTTTTTTAATTATAGAGAAAGGTTTAATTTCTCAAAAGAATAAATAATGGAGGCATCAAAAAATAGAGGGGATGTAGGTGAAGGAGAAGGTTGGTAACTCAAACCAATTGTAGAAAAATGTGGTGTGTGTTCCACAAAGGACTTTGACTCCTTATTCCATGCACCCAAGACCATTTCCTTTGCATCCATGTGTAGAAAGTATTTTGAATCCAGACCCATAATGTTTCTCCAAAGAAGGGAGAAAAAGAAAGTCAATGTCACTAGCCATAAAAGAATGATAAAGTACGATTTCATGTATAGGAAGAAGCGGTAACTAAATTTATAGAAGAAGAATGGTTGATTCTAGCATTAAAATGTAAAGAATTGTTAACTAAAGGAATTTCAAAGTGAAATATATATATATATATATATATATATATATATATATATATATATATATATATATATATATATATATATATATATATATATATATATATATATATATATATATATATATATATAAACTATAAATCATTTTATGCTAATTTCTTCAACTTTGTAATGCTTTGTTGTAGTTATATTCAAACTTAAGTTGCTTCTTTCAAGATTATTGTCTTGTAATAGGTCATTGCTGATGATTTCCAACATTAGGTGCACTTATTTTCTACCCTTTTAGTCATGTTTCTTCCACAACAGAAATAAGTGGCAAGTGGAATTATATGTGTACAACTAAGAGGTAGTGATTAAATATTGTTTAGTAGACGTCCTCTTATTTAGATACCAAACAATATGAATGATGTAACAAGAGTGATTGCCCTAACCCATACAAGAGAAATATAATACTTAATAATATAAATATAATTGAAACTTTCTTTATATAATTTATTATTCTTTATCCTCATATTACACATCAACATCACAATCTATTATTTGTAACTAGAACTAAATGAATCTCCTATCACCCTTTGTGTAACACCTTCCACATTTATATCACAAATCATGGTAACATACATTGAAAATACCAAGAGTAGAATGAGTTTTTCAAAGGAGAATATATTTTACAATCATTTTGACATAATCTAAAAAACAATTCTACTCAATATTAATTCTCACAAGGATATAATCATTGGGACACCATCATAGCTATAGAATATACCTTGAAATAATTAAAAAACAATGAAATTTATGTGACACCATAGGTAGGTATGATTGCCTTGGGTAGATAAATTTAATTTCCATGAAAAAATCCTTGTCCTGGGCGGTCACTTATCAAGCTTGTCTTACATGGCTTCATCATCAAAATTGTCGTATTTATTTGCTTAGAACGAGAAATTTATTTAAGTGGCAGACCATGTAAACTTTAATAGTGGTACACATGAATAAGACAAGGTGATTTATCTCTTGTTCAAGAGGGTTATTATTGTGGAGCAACATAATACTTCGTCTCAAAATCAATATTTTTAGGAACTTTTTAAAATTGTGTTGAATGGATCAAGAATGTGATGATAATATACAATAATAATAATAATAAACTATAATGTTTTCAATGTAAATATATTTTATAATTTTATTAATTATTTATATCATATTTTTATTTTCCATTCCTATTTTATTATAATATAGCTTATATTAGAAATAAAATATTTTATGATTTCTTGAAATTAGATGCTTAATCTAATATCTAGAAGATAGTTTTTTATTATTTTCTAATAAATGTTATTTATATTATTGCAATGTGTTTCTTTGAACATATATAAAAAATATTATTATTATTATTTAATTTTATCAAACACATTCATATTGAATGCAACATTTTTGAGCTTATTTTGATACTTATTATTTTTGTTTTTGTTATTTTAAATAAAGATCATTATTTCTTATAATGGATATATATAAATTATATATATAATATTAAAGGTTACTTATATGTAAGATTTAACATTGTTGGATGTCTTTATTCAACGTCTAAAAGATGAAGTTCGATTGTTTTTCATTAGCATTTCAAAAGATGCAAAGAAGACTCTATTAGAGATTCAATTCAAATGTAAGGAATTTTATCCAAAAGAATTTAATCTTTCTTTAGTAGAATCCTCAAATGTGAAACAATGCATTTTTGTCCAAGGAGTTGACCTTCATTGCTTAAAAATGTTAGATTCTCATTGTGTAGACTCAAGTTCAATTCTCCATAAGAACATCTAAAATGGAGTTCTAAGTTGTGACCTTTGATCTTCCATAAGAGGTGGTTTCTATATATAAATGGATTTTTAAGTAGTTAATTTTTGTTTTCCAATGTGATTTTTAATGTGTTTTCTTGTAAGAAGTTTGTCTTTGATTAATGTTGATGTTCATATGAACAAGATATTAATAATTGATATTCAATGATAAAAAAATTACATTTTTCTTAAAAATGTGATTTCAAACCAAAAAAATAATTTAAGGAGAAATCATTATATTTCAATTTGAATATACTATTTTAATACATTTATGATATATTTTTTTTTGAATAATTGTTTCTATGATCTTTTTCTTGAAATAATTTTTTAAGCGTAATTTTCTTACTCTTAACATGTCATATAATATTTGCTTATTCCAGCTCACATTCACACCATCACCAAACACGATAAATTTTTTATAAGACTATAATTCTTGAAATTTTAGAAACAAATTAAAAATACTTTTTATTATTTAAATTATACATATATTAATTATTTTTTATTTAAGAAATATTTTAATTATTTTTAAGAACATAAACATTACCTATTGAGGAACTGGGAAATGTGGGAAAGCATTTCCTCATTTGAATAATTATTTCTTTGGAATATATACCTTTTCTATTAATCACCTATAATGACGTGAATTCAAACCTGCCCATGTTCAAGTAGAATCCTCAATAGTAGAAGTATCAACCTAATCCTAGTTATAATGTCATATTGACTATGGATGTGCTACTTTGGATTCTCTCTTTTAAGAGATTAACAGTATATTAGGTGCTATTATGTTCTAATTTTTATTGAAGATGATAGTCACGCCCTCATTCAACTCATCTTACTACCCATGATGCTAATGTTTTTTAATTGAATAAAGTAATAGTTGCATAGTAAAAGATTCACAAATCTAATAAAACCATGGACGAAAGGTTGACTATAACACAGGAAAATAAACACATCAAACTATTCTATGGTGGGAATACTTGTGCAAACGTCAAAGTTAATGTTGAAAGCTATCTTATTCTTAGTATGACAATATTCCAATGCACTAACAAGTGGTGTGGTTGAGTTTGCTTCATCACACTAAGTCAAACACCATAGTAGATAAATTAACAACTCTTTAAAGTAATATTCTCAAGCTTGTCATGATTCTTATCCAATTATTCTAAATTAAGGTACCATGAGTTGTTTTTCAATTTTGTAGTGTGTTCATTTATGTTGCATCTTACATGAGACAAGAAAGGTTCATCACTCAAAGGAGCTTAAATTGTATGTTAACAATCTATGCATAACTTAAAATTAGAAATGAAAAGTATGTATTTATGTTTTTATTAGTGTTAAATTATAATAAGTAGAAATCAGATTGAGAGGTTGAAGAGGGTAGAATTATATGATAGTTAAAAATAAAAAATATTTTAGGAATTGTAAATGATACCTAATGCAAGTGAGATAAGAAAAAAGGTTGAATCAAAAAATATTTGACAAACTCTCATTTATTTCAAGATGGGTAGATGATTAATTGAACTAAGGGGAAGTAAAGATGGTTATGAATAGAGAGCATAAGATATATCAATGCTTAAACAATAAATCAAACAAGTGAATAAACCTTAAAGTACCATAAAGAATCATTAGATTTCATCACTTTGAAATTAGAAAAGAAGTTATGTCATTGGAGTTTTAAGGCAATTATTAAGATTAAATTTAAGATGCAAACATTTCTAAATGGTCTTCAATGTTTATACAATTAAAAAAATGAGTACAGATGTTGGTCAATTTGGGTCAAAGTTATCAAAAACTAGTTTTAGTTTCTTTTCCCTACGTTCATAAGAATGTCAATTTTTTTCATAAGGATGTTAATTTATAGTTTTCAAGTAATATAAACTTGATCGTGTTTTACTATTAAGAAAAATGCATTTTAAACTTTCCTCTATGTTATAAGGGATAAAAATGCATTTAAAAAAGAAGATGAATGATTTGAAGTGTTTTTTATTTGTTTATTGGTTTGCAAGATTCTATTTGCACCAATAATTATATAAGTTGTTGTACAAACTCTTTGAAAACATCAATGGGGGTTATACATGTTCATATGTTGTCATTGAAACTATTTAAAAGACCTCCTTGATCATCAAAGAGGAGATGACATGTTCATGAGGAGCATTTTGAGATCACTCAATATAAATGAGAATTTTGGGTATGTGTGAATTCTTTTTAGTTATCTCACTCTTAGAATCATTAGACTAGGATTATTTTTAACGTTAGCTAGATACATTGGGTAGAGTATGTTGATAGTAATTTTTATACATTTCATGTAGTTGAAACTTTTGGTTGCAATGATGTTGATTTTAACTAAGATGGGGTAGTACACTTAGCCTAAGAGGGGTTCAGTTATCAATGTTAGGATTTATAAATAGATTATAAATCTAAAATCTTTTTCTATGAACTAAATTACATCAAATTATAAATAAAATATTATTAAAATTAAAATGTCAAAACAAAGTTACTCTCCAAGAAAAATGCAAGATTTCATAATGACCTTTTTTCTATTACTAACAAAAAGAAAAGATATACAAATATATATCCTCATAGTTTCCAATTTTGATGAGGATGAGGAAAAATCATGAAATTAAATATTAGGGTATTTCTTATCCAAGGTTTCAAATATATGTGGATAAGGAAAAAGTATAATTCCATGAAAGAAGGATATGTGTAACTCATTATTCTATCATGTCTAAGTAATTAAAATATATTACTTAGATAAACTTCAATAAATATGTGCAATATCATACTTAAAATAAATGTACCAAAAGTTTTTTTAAAAATGTATATCATACTAACACTTTCATTAAGTATAAATAAGATAATAAAAAAATGGTTCCTATCAATAAGGCCATATTATGTACTCATGCATAATCTGAAATGAACCTAAAGGACAAATATGGTCTACCCCCTAGAAGTAGAGAAGAGAAAATCCATTAGAAAAAACTCTATTTCAATTGAGTTATATGATAGAGGAAAAGATAGCTCCAAAAAAGATAACTCTAAATCAATTTTGAAACCATTCCATGTTGACTAACCTATAGTAGATCGTGGTCATTGAGGTGGTAAAATTGAAGGGCGCACAATATGCTAAGAGGGCAAAGCAATGAATTGGTATTTATTGATTTTCAAACTTAATTTAACACTAATTATAAATAATAACATCTTCAATAATGATCCTTAGAACCTTAATGTAACTATAAAAAAATTCTTAAGATGTAACAATTAAACAACACATACAAATACACATTCACACATATAAGCACTAAATATATATGGAAACCCAAGATGGAAAAACTATAGAGAGAATAGCTACTTGGAACTATTGCCCAAAATCTAATATCACAAAATAATGAATCAACTAACAATGAACAAAAGACACACCAATCTACCAGAGATACCAATCCCATATTGTGTTTCTCGACACCAACCTACTAGAGACACTAATCCCCTTTGTCCAGATCTGAGTGTGAACTCAATAAAAATGAATTCAATCTCATAACAAAAAAGATATGAATTGAGGACCTTCAAAAACTACAATCAAATTACACTTAATGTGATCTACCTTTAAAGAACTCTCCCACGTAGAAAATAATCTTCTAATAAACTCTTACAATGTTTTAAATGAAATTCACATTGTTTGCATCTGACCACTCTTCAACACTTGCTAAATAATTACATTGATGTACAACCCATGGTAGATCCTAGAGCCCTATATATATGCATTATAATCATAATTGAATTCACATACTGACCTAGAATAGGAATAATACATTTTCAATTTGGCCCCATCAATTTTCCTTAATGAAATGTGTAATAAGATAGGTCCAATAGACCACACGCTACTCCATAAGAAAGAGCACGATATATGGTTCCTAATTTAGCCCTGTCTATTTCCAACTATCAATCACATGCTACAATCCTTTTCCACATCAATCTAGAATAGCTACATACATGATTAGCAATCACATTGACCCTTCCGTCACTTCAAATTTTTTATCTAATGAACAACAAGTCCAAAATTAATAGGCTATGATAGAACATATTTCTACATGCTCTCCTTTAAAACTACAAATCATACTCATATAAAGTAATGTTGATTAAATCAAGTTTTCACTACAATATCTTTGTCTAGGTAACGTGCCTTCTACAACTTTGGAAAAAACATTTATGATAACCTTTATCAATTGGGATAGATGCATGTGTATGAAAGAAAATATGGATGGGATAAGGATTAAATTGTTAGGATCAATGGAAAAACTAGGAAACTCACACCCATATTCTTTTCTTTCACTACATTGGAAGGAAAACTGATTCACTAAGCTAAAGAAGAGTTAAGCATTGAATGGATGCAATGATTCTTTCACTATAGTTGAAAGATAACTATGAAAAATATAAATTATAAATTGGAATGAAAGAACTAGGAAAGAGGAAACAATATGAATGTAGGTAGACAATAAAAAGTAACACCAATTCTGATACTAGATCTAGAAATCCAAAATAGCCACTAACATGTGATCCAAATTTCTATTTAGAATGGGAAGTACGAGGTGAACCAAAGGGTATGGGATGAGTTTTAAGTTAATGGAAAGTATAATAACCATTTTCCAACAAAATTTGATAAAAACCCCACCAATCTATAGCTCTTTGTCATATCTTCTTGTAGCCTTTTTCGTAGTTGTGTCACCTATCACCTACAGACAAAAATGGGAAAAATATTGGTGGGAATAATTTTTCCTTGGTCAAACCACTATAGATAAATAAACCTTGAAATTAAAATATAAATACATAAAAAGGAAGAGTTTTGTTAGTAGTAGAGGCTTGATAAGATGTTTACACCTTCACGATCCTTCCTAGTGGCAAATTTCTCATGGAGATGCTTGAAAATGTTGTTGATGTTGTATTTACCTTGGAACCAAGATGGTAAGAACATGAATTCCTTCATACATTCTTAGATATAGATATTAACCCTTGTCTTTCATGCTTGATGCTTGATTGATTGATGGATTTGAACTTGATTAATTGAACTTCCTTGATTGCTCAATGAATTGTAGTTTAAGTACTTGAATTCTTAGAGATGATGGATTACCAAAAAGAGGGAGGTAGCTTTTCTTTTATAAATCACCTAGCCATTTGGGGGCCATAAAATTGAAGAGGTTGTTGAGGTTTTAGAAATCTTTCTAAAATCAAAATATCATTATACCATTTAAATTTGGGCTTGATTTATGAGGTATGGGGTGACTCCCAAGGTTTGGAGAAAATGGACTTACCTCATACCTTCCCAAGAACCCTATATTGGCCAATCTAAACTTAGATATGGCCCAGGGTTAATATTGATATAAAATTTAAAAAATACATTTGAAATTGAGGCTATATCAAGCATAACAAGTATGGAAGCCTTGGACACTAAAATGGGGCCTAGATAAGGACCAATATTGTACGTGACTATAGTTTAGGATATTATATTTAGTCCCCACTTTAGCAAGAGTATGAACTCTTCATACTCATTGTAAAAGAGAGAAGGGAATAGAAATTCCCCAAGTGACTTAGGTACTTATCTATCTAAAACCAATACAAAGGAAACATCTGCATCAGAAGAGAGAGAACTAAATAAATGACCAAACTATCCTAGTAAGGTTTAATTTACCATGGGTCATGTGGAGAGAGAGAGAGAGAGAGAGAGAGAGAGAGAGAGAGAGAGAGAGAGAGAGAGAGAGAGAGAGAGAGAGAGAGAGAGAGTTGTGTTACAATATTCAACCCATCTAATGATAACCAAGAAAATCAGTGTACACAAGGAAATTCTCCTAAAGAAATGGTGCAATAGGATTGTCCCAAGAAAAGCATTATCTCCAAGGAAATCTACTAAGTGAATGGTGTGAAAGGATTTCCCCAAGGAAATATTTGTCTCTAAAGGAATCCACTAAGAGAATGGAGTGAAAGGTATGCTCCACATAAAACATTGTCTCCAAAGGAATATTCTATAAGGAGATTACAAAGAAAAAGGTAGAGTTTTCTTTGTAACTTTAAAAAAAAGACAACAAAATTTGATTTGTAGTGTGTGCATAATGTGTAACAAAGATAAGAGTGTATGCCCTGGCATTAAATTGATTGCATATTCCTTACTAGGAGAAATTTCTTTAAGGTAGCATGCATACATCTGACACAAAAGGATATTTACCCTACAATATTCACCTAGACAAGGACAAACCAAGAAAAATAAAACACATGACAAAAAGAGAACATAAGGGATCTACTAACTTTGGGATGTGAATATGTGAAAAATCATGTCTATCAAGAATAATTTTAATTAATTGACCTCATCTCCTAAAGGTAGTAGAATTATGAGCATAATGAAAGAAGAAGGTATAATAAAAATGAACTAAAATTCTTTTTGGATAAAAAATGTAGAGACCAATATGATAGATGGTTTCTATCACTTTACATTATCCCCATCTAGACAATGAAAAGTCACATTTACAATAATAGAGCATGGAAAACATAACAAATATATGTCATATAGAAGAATTGAGATACAAAATAGAAGAATTTCATAACAAGCTTGATCCCTTTATCACCTTTCACAAATAGAGCAACAAGGGTTGTCTAAAAAAATCTAAAACAATAAAATATAATGTGCAACACTTCATGAGGGAAGCACACTACAAACAAGAAAACACACAAAACAATCCACCGCATAAGAGGATCTATTCAAGCATATCATGTACCAACCCTTCTTGTTGAACATTATGTAGGGAATGTGGATAACATGTGAAAAGAGAAATGTAGAGAACAATAGATGGAGCTACTTAAAGTTCCAAAAAAGTACCATGTTGTGATGATGAGTCACTTTTTTGTTACAAGGAGCAAGAGATAATGCTTTGGAAAATATTTCAAATAATTCATGATTAATTTTAATAACCTCATAATATCATCAAAATCATTAGGATACAAATTATTTGTATCATTAACATTATTATCATCATCAAAATATCATCATCATCTAAATTAATAAAAATAGGATCTTTAATACAAAAAGTAGAATCATCATATTTGGAAAGTTTGATGTTCTTAATATTTACTTCCTCCCTTGGACTATGCATAGGTTGGTAAAATAGAATAAAAGCATCATGAGATTTATTACAAAAGGAAATGGTTTGGAATGAAAGATCATGAGCCTTAGCACAATGTCTATGGTAGAAATCTTGAGGAAATCAGTTGCATATGTTTTTTCTTAAGATTCGGGAAGGTTTAGTTTATATCAACATGGGCTCCTTTTCTTCCTTAGAAGGAGTAACAGAAGAAAGATACCTAGGTCGAGAGATAGAGAATGTTGATTGCTTATATGATATAGGAGAAAAAATGAAAGAATAAATAGGAGGAATGGAAGTTTTAGGAAGGAGTCTAGGACTAAGACAAGGACACGGGACATCCTTAGGGTTTCTCAATTTGGAGAAAATTTTATGTTTTAAATATTGGTAAGATTGGAAGAAATTATCTTGATGATGTTGCAATATTTTAGACATTTGAGCTGAAAATAAGTCAAGGCCAAAGTTTATTCAACTCAATAAAGGTTGATAGAGACTACGATTGATCATGATAATATCTCCACTATGGGGAAACTTCAAACACTTATGGATAGGAGACAAAATAGAATACATAGAGGTGATCTAAGGAAGTCCAAGTCTTACTTGTAATTGATCATAAGTAGGATCAATAAGGAGGATTTAATGGTGAATTGATTTCAAATTTTCTTGTGAAAATGTGTTCCTCTATTATAACATTTACCATGCAAGTAGGATCAATAAGCACTCCTCGATAGAAATTATCATTAATGTTTGTAAAAATGTGAAGAGGACCATTGGGTTCCTTAATAGTCTCCTTAGGATCAAATTTAATGAAAATTTTAGGTTTAGAATTAAGTTTGGATTGGTCATTAATATTAACAAAAAATTTGGCCACACTACACATATCATCAACCTCTATAAGGCTAGGGTAACTAGGTGCAACCATATTGGTGGGAGGAGAAGGTAATGAATTGGTTTGGTCAACAACATTGGTAGAATGGGAAGAGAAAGGATTGGTATAGATTTGAAATTTTTAGTTATGGGTTATAATGGAGTTTTTTACCTTATCATTCACACCCTCAATTTTTATAGTATTGGAATATATGAGGCCTTGGATAATATTCTTAAAATGATAACACTTCTCATTATCATGGTTAGGATGGAAACAATATTGGAAAAAGGCTCTAGTATCATGGAAATTTGGAGATGGTTTGTAAGGGTCAATCAAATTGACAAGATGAAGTTTCAAAATATTAGCATTAATAAAATTCAACATAACATTACAAAATGGTTCAAAAAGAGCTACAAAATTTAGAGATGGTTTGAAAATAGATGACAAACGAGCCACACCTAATTTTGCAGCTACCACTTACACATCAAAATTGTTGGAATAATTATTGATCTTGATAAAAAAATTGTTGGATTTTGGAACTTTTTAGATGATTACTGAGAGACATCATTCTTATCAAGAAGAGTCATTAGAGTGGATGACTCAAACCGGCTCACTTGAAATTGATAATTATGAAGCACTACACACAATTGGGTAAAATAGGTGAACTAAAAAAAACCTTATCTCTAATATCTTTTTTCTAGTTAGAAATAAAAATTGTTTGAATGTCCATATTAGGCACATGATAAGAAATTTTAGCATGCAAATGTTTGAGTCTACCAATAAATTTAGTCACTTTTTCCTCAACCACTTGTTTACAATGAATCAAATCAATTAATGAAATTTAGGGACCAATATTATTTTGAAATTGTTAAATGAAAGCATTATCAAGTATGTGAAATGTATAAATAGAATAAGATAGTAAATATCAAAACCATTTCATAGGGTTATCTCTAAATGTCCTAGAAATTTTTTTTCCATAAGTCTATGATCATTAGAGAAGTCACTGCGCAACGTTTGTAATGTCTTAACATGAGTCAAGGGATCACCTTTTCCATCACATGTCTCCAATTGAGGTATTTACATTTATTGGGGGATAATGGAAATAATTATGTCATGGGACAATGTGCTATCAATATAACAAGTAGGGATGTTGTATTTGGATTGGTTTAGGGAAGCAAGTTGTTATTGCAAAGAGGAAATAGTTTGGGCAAGGTTTTTAATGGTTTCTTCAATGAATATGTTGGTATTAGACATGTTGGATGATGAAGGATGTAGAATTTTGTGAGAAATGGATGGAGCATTAGAATATGATAATGTGACATTATGGTAAATAGGTATCGATGATGGGTGGTAAATATATGAAACATTCATAGGAGCAGGTATGTTAGGATTATGAATTCCTCCAAGGCTAACATGTTTAGGGTTGATGTTTTGGATAAATGTATTCATGATATGTGGAGTGTAGGTAGGAACATTAGGAAAGGATGTTGGAATTGGAATGGAATTCTCAACATTGGTATTACGATTATAAAGATTAAGGGCTTGAGCATAGTTTTTCTTAGACCTAATATTTTTAGTGATAATATGGGATATGCTACATAATAAATAAACATTATTTTCATCATTTTAAACCATTTTTCTCAATCATTTAATCAATGGGATTCCCTCACTACTAGAATGTTCTTTCCTATCCAATGTTCAAGATTTTCCAAATCATCAACAAGATTTTATACTTGGCTAGGGGACACTGTTATTATGGATTCATCCTCATCATGTGAAGTATGAGAAGAGTGATTTTTAACAATATTAGGTACATCATTGGTAGGAATAGATGTATCAACTACATTTTCATTGAATACATTAGATGACTTGAGATCTTCACCTTTGAGGGAACCCATAAGTATACAACATCTTCTCATGGGGATCTTACATGTAAGGCTCAAGGCTATGAAACTCATACACAATGAAAAACAAGAAAAAAATGTCTAAATATTGTAAAGTATGAATAAAGTGGTCATTTAAATATTGCATGAAAGTAATGTAACAATTTAATTGGATCTAACGTTAAATATTATATAACATATAGAATTGAATGCAAATGTAATCATCTAAACACAAAGAAATATGTCACAAGATTTATAAATCCATAAATTATAACAAATAAATGTGCACAAATTAGATCTAGACACCAAATTTAAATTAGGATGTTAGAGATTCAAGTTTACCAATATGTAATGAAAGAAAATATGGGTGGGATGAGGATGCAATAAGTAGGATGAATGGACAAACTAGGAAGCTCACAACCATGTTATTTTCTTTCACTACATTTGAAGGAAAATTGATCCACTAGGCTAAAGGAGACTTAAGCACTAAATAGATACAAGGATTTATTTTCTTGAGTTGAAAGATGACTATGGAAAATAAAAAGTGTAAATGGGAATATAAGAACTAGGGGAAGAATGCAAGGAAAGAGTACACAATATGAATGTAGGTATGCAATAGACAATAAAATAAATTATGATAGTAGATCTCGGAATCTAAATTAATTACTAACCTATTATGTAAATTTTAGTCTAGAATGGTAGGTATGAGGTGACGTAAAGGGTACAAGGTGAGTTGGAGGTATAGGGAAAGTCTATCCGCCTTGTTACTAGAAACATTTGACGAAAACCCTACCAATATATATCTCTCTATCAAATTTTTCTGTATCCTTTTTTTGTAGCTGTGCCACTTGTCACTTGCACATACAAAAAATGGAAAATATTGGTAGAAAGGGGCCTTCCTCAATAAAACCCCTATAGAGGAATTCAACTTGAAATCAAAATAGAAATGCATAAAATGGAAGCATTTTTTAGTATCATAGGCTTGATAAGATGTTTATATATTTAGGATCATTTGTGGTGTCGAATTGCTCATGAAGACACTTGAAAGTGTTTTTAATGTTGTCTTGACCTTGGATCTAGGATAGGAAGAGCATGAATGACTTGACACATACTTAGATATAGAAATTACTCCTAGTATTCCCTTCTTGATGCTAGATTGATTGATGGAATTGAACTTGATTTCTTGAATCGCCTTGATTGCTCCTTGAGTTGATAACTTAATTTCTTAAATTCTTAGAGATTATTAATTACCAAAATTATGGATGTATCTTTTCTTTTATACCTCACCTAACCATTTCAAGGCTATAAACTTTAAGGAGGTCAATGGGGTTTTAGAAATCCTACTAAAATTAGAATACCATTATACCATTTAAATTTGGGCCCAATTTATAGTATATTGGTAAACTTCCAAGGTCTAGGGTGAGTGGACTCACCCCATACCTTCCCAAGTGCCCTATACCACCCAATCTAGACTTAGATTTGGATCATGGGTTAATTTTGATATGGTAATTCTAAAAATGTGTGCAAAATTGAGGTTGGATCAAGCATAATGGGCATGGAAGTGTCTAACACTAAAATGGGGCCCTAGCTAAGGACATAAATTATACATGACTAAAATTTTGGATATTATAGATATTTTCTAATAGAATCCACTATCATATCGCTTCATAGTATTTCCACAACTCAAAATGTAGCCTAAAGAAATTTAATATGACATGAAAACTAATTTACCTTCCTCTAGATACCCCGTCAATCAATAATTACTACTTTCTAACTCTTCTTCTCACTCCTTTTCCATCACACTTTTGACATCAACAATTTTTGTTTAACAATCTCTTCCTTTATTGATGGAAAACAACAAAAATTTCCAACAGATCAACACAAATCTAATGTGCCAAGATCAAGATCCCCATTTTAGAATCAAGAGCTACCCTTATCTGATACATCTAAAAAAATTGAACATCATTCTCCTTTTTAGCATTTTGAGTTCTACTCTCAGCCTTTGAAATTAA
Source organism: Chamaecyparis obtusa (assembly GCA_027943335.1). Lineage (NCBI taxonomy): Eukaryota > Viridiplantae > Streptophyta > Pinopsida > Cupressales > Cupressaceae > Chamaecyparis > Chamaecyparis obtusa. Next base: position 2,066,749 of record BSBK01003364.1, on the reverse strand, counting down.
TGAAAAAGGTCAACATTCCATAAAATAGTTTCTCATATAGACTTCCCATTAGTCCATACCACATCAACCCACTTAAATTTGTATCTTTATACATCCATATTCTAGAACAATTTGCAAGACAATCAATTGTTCTTTCAGTATAGAGTCAACACTCCCCTCACCATGTACTTCCTCTTGATTTAAGATGATAGATAAACCTCTCCCAACCTCTACCTAAGATATTTAAAAGTTTCCTTAGGTGGTGGTTTTTTGAAAATGTCTACAATTTGTTCCTTATTCTTGGTATACTATAACTTTACTTCTTTTTCTACAACCTTTTCTATTAGAAAATAATATTCATTACAATATCTTTTATCTTTGAATGAATTACCATTTTATTGAGATGTTTATTTTTCTTCCATTATCACAAACAATTAAAATATGCTCATCAAATTATATCTTTGTCTCCTTTTAATTCTATTTTGTTCATAATACCTAGGTGCAACAAGAAGTTGTTGCAATGTATTATGCTTATGTTGTAGATAGAGAAATTGAGTCCTACTTTTTGCTAAACCATGACACAAGGCTATCACTAAGAGAGAATGTTCCTCCACTTATACTCTACTATTCATCTATATATCTAGCTCAATTTACATTAGTTTATGCAATCAATTTGTGATTTTTAGTCTTGGCATATCACAAATCAAAATCTATTTTTGATTAAGGAAATAATAGGTTTTGGAGGGACCCATAACCCTTTGAAAATTATATTTTTCTAGGGATATGGAACCAGAAAAATACCTATAGCTATATCAAATAGATCACTACAATCTAGAAACTAAAAGCTAGCACACCAACAATAGTCTAAAAAGGAAAATAGGAAAAGTATGAGATTTTCTAGAAAAGACTAAAACCTCACAACAAAGCACGGGGTTTTTAAAGGATCCTTAAACCTAAACACCATACAATGGATATTGAAAGGATCTTTCCACCTTGAATGGGTTTTCACAGGCTCCCACAACCTAAAATGTGGGTTTTATATGGTTCCCATAACCAAAAACAAGATAGTCAGCCAAAAGCCATCTAAGGGCTTCAAATCCATATCTAAGAATCAATAACAAGTGGTTTTGAAAGGCTCCCCAACCTTCATCAAACAACACTTACAATAAAACTATCTTCAACCCCACAAAAATAACCTCTATATGAATCACTAGAAAGAGAGAAGATGATTCAATGCGAAGATACCTCCTCTTGGCTACATAGAAACCCACCTCCATAGGAGTTCCATCCACATAAATAGGACTAATATCTAAGAACAAAGAACTCTTCTAAGAATTCAAATCCAAAAACATAGAGAGAAGGAGAGAAGAAACAAGATCATTGTTAGAGTTTTAGGTGACTCTACAACACCCCCAGGATCAAATGAAAGGCCAAGATAACTTCCACAAGATACTAGAAAGACAATTTCATTAAGATGAAAGCATGATATTATTGATAATGGAATTCATTGAATGAATAAAAAGCACATAATAGGCCTCCTTAAATAGGAAAGGCAATAAGAGACACTGATAATAAGTTGATCAGCTATCACTTATGCAAGGTGTAATCACATGTCCACCAAAGGTGGATCATCCTCCATTGTGCAATGAAGTATGTGTCATGATGAGGATGATAATGTGATATTATCACTAAAGGTGGATCTCACAGCTAAAGTGTAATCTCTCCTACACCATGTGCTTAAATTAGGTTCAAAATCTTAGGTGTCTCAATGAAAAACTACTATGCAATGCATTATCCTAAGTAAGATTAAGTAAAGTGTAATTAGGAATTTTTAATTACACCAACACCCCCCCTTAAGTACAACTTAGGGGAATGCACTTAAAATCACAATGCAAGATGGATCCTAGATACTAGGACATGTTAGGTACCCATGTACAATATGAAATGCAATACATGAAATGCAATCTCTCATAAAATGGAGAAAGAGGGAAAACCTCATGGGAAAAATGCTCCCAAAAAAAGAGAGATTAAAATACAAGATGCATGGATGGACAAAGTACTCAAGACCCCCCAAGAACTACATACATCATGTATATACAAATAATTATCCCCCCATAAGAAGGATAGTTAGAGACATGATGCACCCCTCATAATGAAGAAGCTCCAATGTAGATGAAGACTACCTACAAACAAAACATAATCCAATTCCTACAAGAAACATGTCTTCCCTTAGGAAGAAATAAATACATCAAATGAAGAAGAAGCCAATCCATATGAAAATGGAAGGAGGAAGAAGATGAAGGTCTCCATGTATGCATCTCTAAAGCATGAATAGGTCTCTCCAAGCTCAAATAATATATCACATCATATGAAAAATCAATTGAAGGAGAAGAATCATGAATACCAATCTCCAAATAAGGTGAAGAAGTATCTCGAGCTGTGATGCTATCATTAGAGAGAAGAGAAACCCCCTCTTGTATGTCTTTCAAATCTCCATTATGAGAATCAACAAAAATGATGAATTTGCATCCAAATAGTTATCACGCTCTACAAGATCTATAGAACTAACATCATCTTGTTGAATAGTAGACCCCATGTTTGAAGAAGCAGGAGGTGGAGGAGTAGGAAGCTCAACACTTGTCTCAACAAAAAAATTATTCAAGTGTCCAAAGTTCTCCTCACATACATAACTATCCCTTGGTAAAGGGGTGTGTACATAATGAATATTATCATCATCATCAACAAAATGTGAAAAAGAATACAAGCGTGATGTATGATCAACAACTCCCATAGCTATGAAATCTCTAGTCTTCATGTCCCTAATGTAGACATAATCAAGAGTGAACTCAATAATTTTACCTTGTGCCCCATGTGTAATTTGGTAAATAGAAAAGAGATTATAAGTCAAGGATGGTAGATAAAGAACATTAAATGTCCCCTCTCCCATAGGAATAGAACCTTTCCCATAAACCCTCATGTATGTGTTGTTACCCATCAATATATTAGGAGAATTACAAGGCTCAATAGAATAAAACATATCCATAGAAGATTCCATATGATGTGATGCACCTAAATCAAGAAGCCATTTACCTTTCTCACAATGTGTGGAAGCCAAAATTTCTTGTCCTTTACCTCTATCCTTGGACGATGATGGATATGTACAAGCTAGAAAATTTGTAGGAGGAGTAGACTCTGATGAGGGAAAATTAATATTGTTCTTTTTAAATATGTGAGTGAGCTCATCAATCTTCTTGTGAAAACATTTATTCTCATCATGACCTAGATTTTTACAATAGGCACATTTTTCCCTCTTTCTTCTAGATGATTCCTCTCTTGAAGAGGACTTGGATTTAGAAGTATTTTTTGAAGGAGATTCATTACCTTTGTCATGAGGCTTAGGATCCTTATGTTTCTTCTTTCCTTTTCCATTAGAAGCCTTTGGGGTGGAGTCATTTGCAAGCAATGCATGGTTTTTTGAAGGCTTCAATTGACTCACGTGTGCCAACTTTTCTTGTTCCCTGTGAGTTGAGCTGCAAATTCATCAAGAGAAGGAAATTTTTATTCACTACCAAGAGCATCCATAGTAGCATAGAATGTAGAAACAAAGATTGAATATTCAGGACCTAGCTTGGAAAGATTAGAAAATATCAATTGTTCATCCTCTTTAGTAATGCCACAAGTAGAAAGATTTAATCTAATAGAATTGGACTCAGAGAAAAAGTCTTTAATATTGTCAAAATCACTAAGATTTAGACCTATGACCTCATTCTCTAATCTAAATTTTCTCATTCTATTAGGTTTACCAAAGAGTCCCTCCAAGATTTCCCAAGCATCATGAGGAAATGTGAAAGATGCGATATGAAATAGAAAATCATGAGAGATGGATGATCTAAGAGAGACAAATGATTTATCCCTTTGATCAAACCATTTTCTCCTTTCTAAAATGCTTGTAACTGGTTCTTGATCTTACCAAAGAGTCATTCTAAGCAATTCAATACTTAATAAGTGTTTAGATAAAGACCTTTTCCATTCATGGTAGTTATATGCAGTGAGGATTTTGACCTTTGAAAAATCCATAATGCAACCAAATAATGACTGATAACAACTGATAACTCCTTCAAATTACTGATACAAATCACAAAACTAAAATCTAAGGATTAACCAAGTGCAAATATAGCCCCAAAATAACCTATTTCTGAAAGTGATATTTCCACCCCAAATCACTTAAATCTAATCGCAGATCTGGAAAGTAGATGAAAAACCATGCACTTTATAAAAAATCACTTGAAAATGTTATTGTATGTGCCCAAACGAAGCCCTGTAAGTTGCAAAATTAAGGAACAAACAAGAAAAGTCATGAAAATATGCAATTTCTGATTAATTTGGCCACCAAAATGCAAAAATAATGTCACCAATGGAAACTTTGGAAAATTCAACCCCAAATAAAAAACAAATGCTCAAAAAGCAGAGCAATATTGAGCAAGTTATGAGCCTCTAAAGATCAACTACAAAATGAAAAAATCAAATGGTGTGAAGGCAATAATTTTCAACCAGTTGATGATGTAAAAAAACCATGTGATTAAATTTGATGGTCGTTTGACCATCGCTGCAAAACAACCAATTTTCCCTGTTCGACGTCCACACGGGCGTCAATTTTAAGACAATGAAAAATCTACGTGGCAATAAAAAAGTTATCTGGCTGATTGGGTGCTAATGTGGAAGTGACAATATGAACTAATGTGGATAGGTGACATGGCGTTGACTGTGTTTTCCTATACAATCTAACATGGCACTAACGTGGGTAGGCTAACTGTGCACCTATGTGGCCGTCAGGAGACTAGTCGATACAACTTATGTGGCACTAATGACATAGGCAGGTTGTGTGGTAGTGATGATGTGGAACTTATGCCATGTGTCATGATTTGATTGGCCTAGTGGATTTCTAGCATGGAAAATTTTTGTCTGTGTGGTGCTGAGTGGACCTGATGTGGCAGGTCAGTTATGTGGCACTGACTGGGCTTTACGTAGCAAGTTGATACTAAATAATGTCTCACCATTTGTCACAATTGTGGCTTGGAATTATGTTGCATATCCTCGCTACTTACTGGGTTGGTCCGCATATGCTCAATAGTGGAAAATTAGCGCGTGGTGCAGAGGTGGCACCGTTGTTGGCTTCAGTGGTGGGATTGGTAACCACTGCTTGTGGGATTTAGTCCCACTTTTGGTGTCAATTGCTTCAATCCCATTTTTATACGAGAGCTGACCACAAGTATAATGAAGAACTAATGCCATTGGACATTGTGGATATCTCCAAGTGATAGTAAATGTCACAGTTTGTTAGGGACTGGGATCTGACAACCTGGTCTTCTGTTTATGACATCACACCAATAATCGATTATTCTGACAAATAAATATAGGGATCGTGCCAACCCCAAAAATTTTGTAGATGTTTCAAAAATACAAAAATTCTACAAATAACCAAATGGTACCGCAGAGGAGCAGATCAGGCCATACGACTTGGTTTGCAATAAAAAAAATTCCCCAATTTTGACTTTTACAAATATGGGCAGATTTATTATCAATTTTCACCAAAATAGCCTCCTGAACACAATGGTGATGTCCAAATTTCAAAATAATGCACCCATAATCAGATCAAGATAAGATTTTTCTTTTTGAGAAGATGTATTCACACCTTGAGAGCTCTAATACCATGTTAGAGTTTTAGGTGACTCTACAACACCCCTAGGATCAAATGAAAGACCAAGATAACTTCCACAAGAGATTGGAAATACAATTTTATTAAGATGCAAGAATGATATTATTGATAATGGACTTCATTGAATGAATAAAATATACATAATAGGCCTCTTTAAATAGGAAATGTGATAAGAGACAATGATAAGAAGTTGATAAGGTATCACCAATGCAAGGTGTAATCACATGTCCACCAAAGGTGGATCATCCTACATTATGAAATGAATTATGTTTCATGATGAGGATGATAATGTGATATGAGCACTAAAGGTGGATCTCACACCTAAAGTGGAATTTCTCCTACACCATGTGCTCAAATTAGGTGCAAACTCCTAGGTGTCTCAATGGAAAACTACTATCCAATGCATTTTTATATGTAAGATTAAGTAAAGTGTAATTAGAAATATTTAATTATACCAATAATCATCAATGCCCATCCCCTTAAAAAAACTAATTCGAAAACTCCAACAAAGACTCTGCAACCAAGATTGATCTAACCTCCAATGGAACTAAAAAAGAAGGAAAAGTTAAAATAATCATAAACTAGAGAGAGAATAAAAAAAGGCCATGAACATAATAAATCCCATCCACTTCAGATAGTCACAACCTTCCATGATCAACAACCCTTCAGCGAGGAGTCCCAAAACTATCACAAACAAAGATAGCGAGACATAGTGGATCCCACAAAGAGAGAGGAAAGGGAAGGGGGAAAAACATGAAATCCCTTCCACTTAAAATTCTCACCCCCAAGAACATCCACTGACACTTCAAACATGATCTATCCAATCCAAGCGAGAGCACCAAATTATGGGATTGGAAATGTCAAGTACAAAAAGAGGGAGTAGAAGGGTGTAAGAACATTAGCACCCAACCTCTCAAAATGCTTACTACCAACCACCCCCAACCACATTAAAACAAGGTGCCTCTAAACACCTGCACCAAGATAATTTACCTCCAACGAGAAAAAAACCTGAAGAGACGGAGTAAATCAAAAGGTATGAAATCATCAAAGTTACTTCCCTTAAGAAAATCAGCACCTACCAACTTTCTCACCTCAACTATTAGGATACCTTCTTCCCATGAAGAGAAACCTCCAAGGACACCACACCAAAAAATATCTTCATCCCTACATGTGAAGTTTCTCCAATAAGAAGAGACAACAACCACTTCCAAGACATCAGAATCGAGGAGGCACACAACATCAGTTCCCAGAAGCGCCAACATTAGGATGAAGGAATTCTATCCAAGAAGGAGGACAATGATAGGGATAAAATTGTCAAATCTCCCCTTCTTAAAAAAATAGACCCTAATTGCTACACCAACTTTTCAAAAAAACTAAATACCTTGAAGTAGAAGTCAATCAAGCACACGCAAAGGAGGAAGAAGGGCATCTACACAATGAAGTCCACCCTCTTAAGAATAGACACTCAAAAACCCCAAAAAACACATCACTCCAAGACAACTAGCCACCTGCAACAAAGGACTTTAGCACCAAGGAGAATGTATCCCAAAATAGAAGGAAAAGAGTGAACAAACTAAAATCATCAAAACTCCCTCCCTTAAGAAAATTTTCACCATCCACCCTTGCCAACTATACAAGAAAGACACTAGCCATCCATAGGAAGAAGCCAACCAAAAGCACCAAGAAACCACTGCATCACTGAAAAAAGTGGGCTTTTAAGGCAAGGGAAACCCAAATTTGAGAGAGAAAAATAATAGGATTGATCATCAAAGCTCATTCCTAAAAGAAAACCAATCCCAAAGAAATCCAACTCTCACTATTGTATTTGACTCCAAATCCCGATGAATGTTTGTTGACATATTGAAAAACTATTGTCAAATTACCAACCAAACACTCATATAAATTTCATCACTTTCATGACTGAATTTTATACGTAAAAATTATTACCCAAGATCGTTGATCATCGGCATAGAAAATGGAACCAATGTTCGTTGGAAAATCAATGCAAACTTCATCCATCTAGCAACAAATAATAACCACACAACATTGGAAGATGCCTCTTTGGAAGCGTAAAAAAAACATCAAAACTTTTGTTTCCATTACAATGAAAACATTTTTGCATATACAACAAATTTGTTGGAATTCTTTGTATTTCATCAATATATGTTGGTTAAAATTCTGACAAAACCCTACAATTATTGTTTTTAAAAATTAGTCATTCAAATGTATGCTATTACATACATTCGAATAAATTTTATTATTGGTTTGGGTGAGTTTTTTGTTTCAATCCATGTGTCTATGTTCATTTTAATGAACCATGATTATTGTCACAAATTTATTATTACGTACTGTATGGGTTATCTAATAATGATAAGCTATAATGACATTTAGGACTGTCCTCACAATAAAGAGATCAAAGTCTGATTTCTTTCAAATCTTGGATCCTTCCATTTCTTATAGACCCTTAAGGACCATTTGAATGTTGTCTTAAGTTCATCCATGAATTCCACTGTGACCCATGTTGGAGGGGGATCAAAAATAGTAAGCACATAAGAGCTTGTAAGTCTAATTTTGGAGAATAACTTCCAATTTGTTTATGGTGTTGTTACAAAAAAATGTAATGGAAGGAATTGCATTTCAAGATCTTTAAAAGGTGGGGTACCCTATTTTGTTTAGATTCCAAAGGTTTAATTTCAAGGTTTAATGTCTTTGATCTCAACATTCGATTCATGTGCTAAAATCTTGGATCTCATCACCTAAATGTCATAGTCCTTGTTAAGGTGAATTAACATCATGAGTGGATGTGTAAAGAATAAAATTTGAAGCATGGTTTTATTGTTCCCTACTATCCTATTGATCAAGAGTATTGTTCCTTTGAAGAATATGTTGTTCCTTTGTTCAATCTATGTGTCCTTTAAGTTGGCCCTAGTTATGTGTTAAGCCTTGATGAGACATTGTGTCAAGAAGGCTTTGTGGGTGAGTTTCCTAATTAGAGCCTTGTGGATCTACATCATATTGAAATCAACCAAGTTAAAGTGAAAAGAGTTGTGTGCGATAGACAATAAATTTGGTCATGCCATTAAAACCCAAAAATAAAACTCCAAGGCAGGGTAGGAGAAGATGAAAGAAAACTCCAAAGATGGTCAGTGATCATATTTCCACAAAGTTAGGGTAGGACCCAAACAAAATCCAAGGTAGCACCACTGGGATCCACATGTTAATCCCTTAAACATTGGAACCACTCATTTTCCATTTTACATTGTTGTATTGTATTTGTGTAACCACATGAATCTCCATTCAACATCAAAATCCATGAAACCTTAACTAAAGCTCTAATACATCCCATAATACATTCCTCTAAGTTTTCATGACTTCTATTTTTACATACCGTGAATGCTAGGCAAAACTGTGCAACTATACCCTGTCAACTACTTCCTGAACTTAGTAAATTTTCCAATGCGAACATTCAAAACTGATCTGAACTCCAAGTGATCATGTCAATGAGTAGTGTTTCAATAAATGAAAACCTCTATTCTATAAACACCAGGCCACTTGCCAACAATCTCCCCCTTGGCATTGATAGCAACACTTAGTAAAAATGACTAAGTGTCTAATGCCAAACTACTGACTATACATTAGTATACATTTTTCATACTTATTACTCCCCCTTTTAAATCAACAAAAAAGGTATATAAAAATGTAATTATATACATATTAAAAAATGTAGAGCTACTCATCAAAATCTTATATCATATGAAGTATATCTTAAATTGATAGTTTAGGAGTAAGAATACTCCTCAACACAGACAATCTTCCCAGCAGTCTTGTCTTCTTTGTCTCTAACACACTCATTTTATCCAATAACTTGGATAATTCCTTGTCCTTATTTGTATCAAATTGTGAGGAGGACCCACGATTCTTTTCCAGGTCATCCAGTGTCCTCTCATCATTGTGGATTATATCCACCACATTCTTTACATGCCTGGAAGGGTTTATGCAATAGTTGTATATCTTATTCCCATGCATGATGCAAGACCTAATACCAAAGATAGTGGTTTCCAATATGCTAAAATACCATGTTAACAACTGACATAGCTCATCTAGCTTATTTTCCATGTATTCTCTTTCAACTTTCAAGGTGGTGGCCTTCTCCAAAAAAGTAAAATGAACATCAAAGTCATCAAGGATTTTGTTCAGATTATCCACTATGTCATTTTTCTGAAAAGTGAAAGGTATGGGTAGAATATTGTTAATGCTATCTAATGCCCTATCCATTACCTTTGCCTTCTTCTCTATCCTTTGTTTTTATCTCTCCTTATCCTTAGAAAAGGCTATGAATGACAACTTCATTAGTTCATCTTCATCCATGCCATCAACATCAGTGTTGAGAGGTTTACTATCACTTGTCAATAATAGAGTTGAAGATACAGGAATAGATACATTCATTTCTTTCTCAGCTTCAACTTCATTCTTTACATCATCCAAACTTACCTTAAGTTCTTCCTTAGTTCCTTTTTCTTCTTCCCTGGTAGAAGCTTCCATTTCTCCCCTAGTCAATGTGCCAAGATTGACCGTATTATGTTCATTGTTTCCATCTACCTCAGTAGTAGTATCAATAATCCCTTGAAAAGGGTCACCAATATCTTGTGAAGTGTCCAGGGTCATAGGCACACCAGCAACAAAGACTTCTAGTTTCTTAATTGTATTGAAGAACCGGTTCTTGTCATCTTCATCCTTAGATGAGTCAATGTGTACTTGTTTAGATTTAGAAGACTCTTCATTCAAAATAGTTTTGGGCTTAGTAGTCTTGAACTTGAGAGGTGAAGGATTTTCTAATTCAGGTTCCATTAATACCTTATCAATATCCTTATGATTTTTTTCTATTAATTCATACTTTCTTCCCATAATCTTTATCAATCTTGTTTTTACTCTTGACAAGGCTTAATGGCTTTCATTATTATTTCATTCTCATCGAATGAAACAACAGGTAGCATGTTTTCTATGAATTTTATCTTTATCTATTTATCTTCTTTAAGTGCTAATTATTTTCTTACTTCTAGTTTCTCATATAAATCCTTAGGAATACTACCTTTGACTTCAAGTGGATTCCTTTTAAATACTTGTAATACCCCAAAAATGGGCTATAAGTTCATTAACCTCTTACATCGACAAATCGAACAAAATTGACATCGAAGTCCTAACCTAAGGCACATCTAAACATCATCGAATCATAATTGATTATCTTAAATTCTGCATCGGGGAATATTCCTAGTAATATTCCTAATCATCATAATTATCTTTAATTTTATAATTATTTGGCAATAAATCACATTTATCCTAAAGCTTGATTAATTGAATATTTTTATATTTAATTAATTAGATTTAATATCTTGCCACTTAATTGTGTAATTAAATTTAATTCTATCTATTATTAATTGTATTATTTAATTTTGACAATAAATCCAAATATCCTATGAATAATTGATTAAATTTTTATTTAATTAATTAAAGCAAGTTTTCATTATTTAATAATATAGTTTTTAATAAAAATTTGATTAAATAATTGATTAACCCATAAATCAATTGTTTTATTTTTAAAAGCAGTTAAGTTGGAAATAAATCACTTTATTATTAAATTAATTTATAAATAAAACATGCACAATCATAAAAGCAGACAACTATCAATTATCAATTAAAGCTAAACTCTATTTTGAGTTAAAACTTAGCTTTTGCATATTTTTGTGAGTTAATTATCCTTTATTTAAAAATAACTCAAAAATCAACCTGAGTTATTTAAGTGATTTATGGCTTTTTTTCATGCACCTCCAAAGCCCTGGATTTCTATAAAAACAAGGCTTATCTCTTCATAATTCATCTCTAAAATCTCTCAATCATCTCTCAATCATCTCTCAAATTTGCATCTAAGTATCTCATATTTTTGCACAATCACGCTGGAGAATTGGAGGTTGAGGAATCAACTTGCGAATTCAAAGCTTTGTGAGATCAATTTCAATTGCATAGTTTTTATATCTTAGCATAGAATTTCATAGTTTTCATATCATTGTTAGAATCTTCATTGTTAGATCATTTAGCATTCATTTCATATCAATTTTCAATAGCATTCATAGCATATCAATTTCATCTAGCATAGATTCATATCAAGTTTTTCATTCTTATTGCATAGAAAATCCAAAAAAATAGCTTAATTTCATTCAATCTCATATCTAGATTAATTGTATTCAAATCCTTCATTTAGGTGTCATCTAGGTCACTGATCTCGATTACAATCTGAGAACATCAATCTCGCACCTACTAGAAGGCAGTAAATCGCTTGGTTAGATAGTTTTCAATTTTGCACGATTTCGATTATCACTAACCTCTAATGTTTTACTGAAGTGTTGTGTCTACAGATCAAGTACAATTTTCACACACATTTCTGGTGCCCACCATGGGGCAACCCACCTTTGCATGCTGATTTTGATTCTTGGAGCTAAAACCCTAAAGTTTTAAAGATTTAATTTTATCTCCCAAACGGCTTGGATTTTTGGTCTGAAATTTTTTTTACAAGTTGGAGACATATCAGGAAAGCTTTGAAAACAAATTCAGAATTTTTTGAATTATTTTGAATTTTTAATAAATTTTTTTCAATTTTTCATAAAAAATTAATATCTGACGTAAATCAGCATATTTTTCTGAAATTTTTACATTTTTGGAAAGACCTTCAAATTATACAGGGGGTCTATTATTTGTGTTTTAAATTTGGATGCAATTTAATAGCTCAAATAGTCAATTTGCAAAAACTAGTTTGTTTTGATAAAATAGGTCTCTAGGGCACAAATGAAGAGAATTTTCTAAAATTTTTGCATTTTTGGAAAGCTCTCTATTTTTTAGTTGGGGTCTCTATTCTGAATTTCTATTTTTATGGTCAAAATCATATCAAAAAAATCAAATCTTGTTGACTAGGTCAAATGTAGTGCAAAAAAATTAAAATTTTATGATGGGTATGCACTTATTTTTCATATGATTCAATGCATGATATGAGTTGTCATTTGGATTAATTTATGGTTATTATTTCTCCTAACAATTGATTTTTAGAGCTAACCCTATGGTTTTCATAAGTTGAATATATTTTGCATATCTTGTTTGCTTGTTTGCTTGTTTGCTTGTTGGAGAGTTCGTCACTTGCTTGCATGGAAAAGCTCAACAAAAATTGCTAAAAATCAGGTAGAATCTACTAAGCACGTTGTGAGGATCATGAGGTATTCTCCTTGTTCTGAAAATATTTCGATTTGGACTTAAAATAAATCTCTTATGTATCAAGCTTGTGTGCATATTTTCATGCTTTTGATCTATTTCTACACACTTGCATAATTTGATACTAGGTTGTGATCCCTTAAGGATTCATTAAGTAGTCTTAGAATACTTGTGATTGATCTTGATTGCTATCTTGGGTTATTGGACTCGCTAATCCGCCGGCCCCTCATTTCCGCCCCGTGGTTGCAATCTCAGCGCCATAAAGGGGAGGGGTCAACAGGACAGAAGCGTTAAGTGTTCCACTTGGCAACCCTTTTGTGATTTTAGGAACTCACTTGTTTTCTAAGTCAGGGACTCATTTTTAGCTTGTGTGAGGTGTTAAGTGTTCCACCTTGTGGACTCATCTCATATTTTCTTTAAGCGTTAAGTGTTCCTCTTTCTACTTTTTGGATGCTTTTGGTAGATTTGCTTTCGGGAATATATCTGTGCTCACATAGTAATTAGGCCCTATGAACACTATTCATGATTCTTGAGAGATTGGATTCCTAGAGAAATCCTTCTTGATGACAGAATCCTTGTAGGTAGGGAGGATACTTAGTGCGTTTCACTTTCAACTTGGTTAGTGCATCTTCTCTTATTGATCGACACATTCTCTCTCCGGAGAGGTTGATAGATCACGTAGGGTTGATATCATGAGCTTTGGTGAATCAAAATTGGTTAGTGCGTCTTCTCTTATTGATTGATACATTCTCTCCCTAGAGAGGTTGATAGATCACGTGGAGTTGATATCACAGACCTTGGTGGAACAAAACTTTTTCTTAGCATGTCGGATTAATCTGCTTGCTTTGTTTAGATTAAAAGTGAAGAGGTGTCAAAACCTTGAATTTGGAGCCAAGTCCCCTTGTGGTATAAATCTATGAGTCACCTTTAGAGAGGGTTAACCATAGCGGACAATCCCTTCACAGGGAAAACTACATTGACGGAACCTCAAGCGGTAATAGCCATTTTTGCCATGGTAGTGACAGCCGCTATATAAATGTCCTTGTGGAAGAAATCTCCACGGGTATGGTTCATTGTTGGGTTGTCAGATCTCCCTAGCAGCTCTTGAAGATTAAGTTCTCAGACTGTGTCAAAACCCTGGTGCGCCGGGATTGGAGTTCACCCCTTTGAATCATAAAAGTTGCAGAGTCAAACCATTACTAAAAACCCTAGAGAGGCCAATTTTTCATTCTCAGGTATATGTGTGTTATTGCAAAACTTTTCAGAACATACACAATCAGTACTCTCAGGGATTAGCACAATTTGGTCACTTGATTGTTCATGTGCAAGGTTGCTTTTGCCCTTGTTCATTGTTTTCAGACGTGCTTGGAATCACTTGCTTGCTATTCTGTGTGTTTGTTTATCTACTTGGCTATTAAAAATGATCAAATCTGGTATAACCTTCAAAATCTGGACAGTACAATTTGCAAACAATCCAGAACTGAAAACCTTAAATTTTGCAAAAATTGACGTAAAATTCTTTTTGGAGTCAAAAGTCATTTTAGGAAGTCAAAAGTCATACGACTTTTTGTCAAATGTCATTTCAGTATTTTCCATCTATCGTATGATTGAGAACCCAATGTCGTACGAGTTTTCATGCTAGCAAATCCAAGGAAGTCAAAATCCTGTTAGCAACTGTCGTATGATATTTACAACTGTCGTTTCATTGCTACCCAACTGTCATACGAGTTTTACAACTGTCATTTCATTGCTACCCAACTGTCGTACGAGTTTAGCAACTGTCATTTCATAGACTACCCAGTGTCATACAAGTCTGCAGAGTGTCATTTGGAAAAATTTGAGAGAGTTGTCAGAAATTGTCAAATTGCAAGATATCCAATATTTCCAGCCTAGTTCCAGAATCTGTCAAAAATATCATTGTGTCAGGAACAGAGCAGTAGCTATTGAGCATTCTACCATTTTCCAAGTTTGATCTTTTGAATCCGATCTAGTCTTCTATTTGATCAATTTGAGTCCTTTTTATCTCGTGTCAAAACCTTGTCATAACTATCAATCTTCAATCAATCTTCAAAAATAGACTAAGTGTTGAGAACTCATGTCCGCTATCTTTTGGGCGATCTATCCCATACATCCAGGGCACTGTTTCCTTCACCCACATCTCATCAGATCTTTAAAACTATCATAATCTTGACAAGGTTGCGTCATCTAATTTTCTCGAATCAAATTGTTCTTCAGTTGTCTTCATCCTTTTCTTCTATTTCATTCAAAGTTAATGGTGGAGACGAGAGCTTCTTCACACAAGAAATTAGAAGAAACATCTCAGCACTTACTTTTGACCAATACCCCAGGTCCAACTCTTGAACAACTCATCAAGTCAGGTATCTACGAAGACGACAGTCTCGGTAACTTTTGATTGAAAACTGGTTACATACCTCCTTTATCAACTCACAAAGGTAATCAGCAAACTCCTCCTCAATCTGTTCCAGGGAGCCCAAAAACTCCTACCATGTCTCAAGCAGGGACAAACCACGGTTCTCTAGGAGGAGGATCCCAGGGACACCATTCTCAACATAATGCTGACCAAGAACCTACGCCCTCTGAAATCCATCGATTTCAGAATGACGATGAATTCCAGAGAATGATGAGGCATTTCTTGAAAGTGGATAGAGAGGCATACTTTTTACAATTAGCCCAGGAAGGGGCTAAGCTTCCTCCCAACTTTAACGTTGATGATATAATCACACATGAGGAAGAAACTCCACTCACAGCTATGACAAAATAGATGCATGCTATACAAGTTGAATTTAACAATCTTAAGAAGGAGAAGGAACCCAAGGAGTTCTCCATGGAGGCCCTATGTCCTTTCCCGTTCGACAAAAACTTGTATATGCCACCATTCCCAAAAAGAGTGGAGATACCAAAGTATGACAAATATGATGGACACTCCGATGCTCAAGATCATGTCAGAGAGTTCTGTACGCAATCCATGGAATTCATGCATGAACTAACTTATCTAATGCATCTTTTTCCTAGATCCTTGGGAGGAGCATCCATTCAGTGGTTTTCAAGATTACCTTCTACGATCAAAACTTTTGAGAAATTGATTAAATTGTTTTATCAACAATATTCTTACAATATTCAACATCCGGTCACCATGATCGATATCTGTAACCTCAAGCAATATCCAGGGGAATCATTCCTAACTTTCCTCAAGAGGTGGAGGAAGAAGTTCTCTCTATATGCTAGACAAATTCCCGAAATGGATAAACTTGAAATCTTTATCAATAACCTTGTTCTAGAGCTCAATTATCCATTACAAATGCAAGATCATGTATCTTTTGATAAAATGGTGGATAATGCAATCAAGATTGAGAAAGTACTTGTCAAAAAAGGAGAAATCACACTTCAAAAGGACAAGTCTGAATCTGGATCTAGCTTAAAAGATAAAAACAAGAGCTGGAATAGAAACAAAGGTATCATCCCTAATGGTGTCATTAACACTATCCGCACCCCATCAAAGGCACCGGCCTACAATCTCACCCTTGCCACCAAATCCATTGAAGCTTCAGAGTAAAAATCTGTTGAACCATCTCCAAAGAAGCCATTCAAACGATGGGATAATAAATGAAAGTTTACTCCCCTGGGAGAATCTTTGGAATCTGCCCTGAGAACCCTAATAGCTGATAACATGATCTCTTTACCACCAATCTGAAACCCTGATCCGGATCCAAAACCATATTGGTGGAAAGATAATGCATTTTGTGCTTTCCATCGGACTAAAGGCCACAGAACTAATGGATGCTTCCACTTGAAGCATACCATTCAAGACTTGATAGATCAAGGGGACATCACTATCGATAATCCTACCAGCAATAATGATCACACAGCATTTACAGAACCATTTCCACAACATGGCAAGGGAGTTTCCACTTCTCAGCCTAACATGGGGGCAAAAGTCAACTATGCCTACCCTGGAAACAATGCTGTCATCAATATGGTTGAACCATGTCTCTCTGAGAGCTGCAATGTTATCACGATTGTACGAAGAGACAGAAATCATTCCTCAGCTAATGCGGTTACCAGATCACAAGCTTAGGCTCATCTGAAAGGACAAACACCAAGTTCATCTAATGTCCCTAAGATACCTTTCAACCTCACATCTGCTTCCAAACAGAAGGCTGCCTCGAAATCTTCCAATCCAAAGGATACAAGACCTACATCTTACAGCATCATCCAACAACTCCAGCATACCAATGCCAAAATCTCTATGTTTGAGTTACTTTGAATATCTCCAACTCACAGAGATATCCTAGACAAAGCTTTGCTCGGCTCTAATGTTCCTGATGATCTAGATCTAGACAGGTTCCAGACTATGGTTGGTCATCTAACGTCTCTGCAATATATCTCCTTTTCAGAGGAAGATGACAACTCCCTAAGTCACCCACATAATCAACCCTTGCACATAGAAGTCTTGATCTAGAATTGTCGAGTCAAACGTGTGTTGATAGATGGGGGCGCAAGCCTTAACATTTGTTCTTACAGCTTAATCACACAGTTGGGATTCTCAGAGATGGCTATTGATCCTCAAAAGAAGATCACCATAAAAGCCTATGATGAACAAGAAAGAGCTTCTAAAGGCACCATTGTCTTACCCATCTGAGTGGGTCCGGTCATCAAAGATACCACATGTCAGGTGCTTGATCTACCATTAGCTTACAATATCCTTCTAGGGAGACCCTGGATCCATGAAATGCAAGCCATCCCTTCTACGTACCATCAATGCTTGAAATTTCCCTATGAAGGGGTAGAAGTTACTATCCCAGCAGATCTGAGTACAACTTGCAATACATTGAAGGAAAGTGTTGATAAGCTTGTTCCCAATAACAGAGAATCTTCCATCAAGCAGCTAAATGTTGCTTCCACATCTAAGATGGACAACATTGCTAAAGAGATCAATATCAAAGAAAATGGGATGGGAGAATACACTATAGAGCTAGTCTTGTCTCTAACATCTCTCCCAATCTCACCTAAGTCATATGGACAATCATTGAAGTAGTCTAACTCAGAACCTAAGGAACCTATGGAAGCATACAAAAGAAATTTTGTGGCGGAGCAAGTATCAAAACAAGAATTTGAAGAGGATGAAGCTGTGCTGGCATGGCTATATAAAGAGGATTCTGAATCTAAAATTGTTCAACTTAGTGAATCTATAGCAGCTATAATCCCTTCTAATTCATATGGTCCAGGAAACAACTTGATAGCCAAGATGGGATATTCCGGTCAAGGACCTCTAGGAATCAGAGGAAAGGGTCTTGTGACACCCATTTCACATATTGGTAGAGCCAACAAAGATATTGGTGGCTTAGGATTTAAGAAGAAACCCTATCATCTCAAAGGTCGTTGTTCTCATGTCATAGAACAAATTGCACCAGGAGAACCCCTTCTTAAGAAAGAAGAAACAAAACCCTCTGATGATGATTCAGATAGCTCTGAGCTTATCCCCTATGAAAAATTGCCTAAAGAGATCAAAGATCTTCTTGATGATAAAGATGATCCTATCAGAAGAATTAATGTAGTAGAAACACAAGAACCTACTGTAGCGCAAGAGATGGCCAATCTCGAAGGCAATCAAACTGATCAAGAAGAAGGGGGTAGTTATTTTGACACTGATTCCCATGAATATGAATTCAAGTCAGAGACTGAGGGTAATCCTTCTTGGGGTATTCATCCTGATTTCACACATTTTCTAAGATTTCCTAGAGATCCTGAATCAGAAGCTGAGTCAAATGACTATGAATGGGGTGCCATTCCAGAAGAAGATGAGCTTATAACAGAGAAATATATTGATGTTATTCACCAATATGTATCTCAACCCAATGTAGGTCTAGAGCGAAACAATGAACTTAACGTGTCGGATCCACCTATGGCTAAAGAGGACTCCCATGATGATGTTGAGCCTATTCACGAATTGAACATTTTGAGCTGTAATATCACCTTTGAACTTGAGCGTTGGGTTAGGACCAATGATGACATATCCCCATCCATGAACACCATATCCCAAGCCTTTCCCGCTTTAACTATCCAATGCCCTTATCTTATCGAGCAAACTTCCACAAACCCAAGCCATGGTGTTTACACCTTTTCTAGTGACTATGCCCTTGCTTGTTACCTCAATGCAGTTGAGGCTATGAGGACTTCCATCAGCAAACCGAGCGTCAGCATGACCGAGTCAGACATCAAATATCTTAGTCAAAAAAATAAAAATAAAAAGAAAAAGAGTTCTGAGGGTGAAAACCACTTTGTGGTAGTCTTAGAACCTACAAAAGTAAAAAGAAAAGATGTATCTCAAGGTGAAAACCTCTCTGAGGCACCTAAGGATGAGATATTTGATGTCCTTCCGAGTCATTTACAGGATAGATCTCCAGTTCTGATTGAGCCAACTCAATCCATCAATTTGGGTACGACAGAGGAACCACAATTGGTACATGTAGCACAATCTCTATCAGAAGAAGAGAAACAAAAATTCACTACATTCTTATCAGAAAAAAAGATCAATTTTGCATGGAAATATTTAGATATGCCAGGATTGGATCCCAATCTCATTATGCACCATCTATCCATTGCTCCTGGAGTAAAACCAATCAAACAAAAACTGAGAAAGATGCATCCTCATGTTGCACTCTTAGTCAAAGCAGAACTAGAAAAACTCCTAAAAGCTGGATTCATCCGTGTCATAGACTATGCTGAGTGGATCTCTAACATTGTACCTGTTGCAAAACCAGATGGTTCAATCAGAGTGTGCACGGACTTTAGAGATGTGAACAGAGCATGCCCTAAGGATGATTTTCCACTTCCTAACATTGATATGATAGTGGACATGACTGCGGGCTATGAAATGTATTCCTTAATGGATGGCTTTTCTGGGTACAACCAAATCAAAATTACTCCAAAAGATCAAGAGAACAGCTTTCACATGTGCGTGGGGAACCTTCTGTTGGAATGTTATGCCATTCGGACTCAAAAATGCTGGAGCTACATATCAAAGAGCAATGACATCTATTTTTCATGATATGATACATAAAACAATGGAGGATTACGTGGATGATACCTTGGCAAAATCCATGATTAGAACTGAACATCTAATAGACCTGAGCATGATCCTAGATAGAATGGAACAGTTTAGTCTCCAACTAAATCCTAAGAAGTGTGCTTTTGGTGTCACTTCTGGAAAGCTCTTAGGATACATAGTTTCAAAGAAAGGCATTGAAGTTGATCCGGCTAAAGTCAAGGCTATAATAGAGATGCAACCTCCCACAAATATTAGTCAAATGAGGATGTTGCAAGGCAGAGTACAGTCCATCAGAAGATTCATATCACAGTTAGCTGACATATCACAACCTTTCACAAAGACATTACATAAAGGTGTGACCTTTGCATGGAATGAAGACTGTGCAAAGAATTTTGATCATATCAAGAATTATCTCTCAAATCCTCCTATCTTAATGCCTCGTATTCATGGGAAGCCATTAATATTATATGTCTCCAGAACAGATACATCACTGGGGGCATTGCTAGCATAGCATGATGAGAACAAAAAGGAAAGAGCCATCTACTATATAAGTAGAACATTGGTGGCGTATGAAAAGAACTATTCTATGATTGAGAAAGCTTGTCTCGTTGTGATCTTTGCATCATAGAAACTGAGACACTACATGTTAGCTCATACTACTCATTTGGTAGCTAAAATTGATCCACTAAAATATCTCCTAAGCAAAGCTGCCCTCACAGGTAGACTAGCTAAATGGGTCATACTCTTGAGCGAATTTGACATTGAATATATTGAAAGAAAAGCTATCAAAGGACAGGTCATTGCTGATCAATTAGCTGAAGCACCACTGTTTGATAATACACCCATGCAAATGGAATTTCCTAATTCCTCTATCATGAACCTCTCTTCTAGAGAATGGCAGTTATTCTTTGATGGCTCCTACACACAAAATGGACCTGGAGCAGGCATATTGTTCATCACTCCTCAAGGATACTCGATACCCAAAGCATTCAGACTAAAGTTTCCTTGCACAAATAATATTGCTGAATATGAGGAACTTCTCAATGGTATAAAAATGGTAATACAGTGGAGAGTTACAGAGATGCACATCCATGGAGACTCACAACTGGTTATCGACCAAGTCAATGATGTGTACCAAACCAAAGATGAAAAGCTCATTCCTTACAAGAGAATGGTAGATGATTTAAAGAAATACTTCATCTCTATCACATTTGAGCAAATACCCAGAATGGATAATAAGGCTGCCGATGCAATGGCGACATTATCTACTCTCTTACAGCAGCCTGAACATGAACTATGCTACGAGTTCCTGGTGGAAGCCCTATCCTATCCTGCATATGACTCCCCTGAAACCCGCATGATCTGCACTGTTGTAGGTTATGACTCATCTCGCTACAAAAATCTGTTCTCCTATCTTCATGACCAAATCATCCCTGAGTCCTTTAACCATTTTGAGAAATGAAACCTTATCCGATCTGCATCCTGATATGTCATCATTGGTAATGATCTGTACAAATGAGGTCTAGATGGTACACTGCTTAGATGTTTAGAACGAGAAGAGTCTCAACGTGCATTAGGGGAAGTCCATGAGGGTATATGTGGGTCACACTCGAATGGTTTAACGTTAGCTTGAAAACTTATTAGGGCTGGGTACTATTGGCCTGAAATGGAGAGAGAGGTTATTAAATTTGCTAAAAACTGTCAACAGTGTCAAGTACATGGTAACTTGATTCATGCTCCAGGGAGAGATCTGATTCCCTTTACTACACAATGGCCTTTTCAACAATGGGCATTTGATCTCATAGGTGCTATCCATCCGCACTCTTCTAATGGACATACCCATATAATCACAACTACAGATTATTTTACAAAATGGGTAGAAGCAGTTCCTCGAACACAAGCAACGGGGAAACAGATCTCTATGTTCATCCTGAACTACATCATTTGCAGATATGGGATCCCTCACTCTATAATCACAGATAACGGGGGATAATTCAAAAACAAGGATCTAGATGACTTATGTGCTAAATTCAAGATTACACAACATTGGTCTTCTATTTACTATCCTCAAGGGAATGGACAAGCTGAGGCTTCAAACAAAAATCTCCTGAAGATCTTGCACAGAACAGTGAATAAAATAGGAAGAGACTGGCATCTAATGATCAATCCAGCTCTCTGGGCATACAGAAATAGTATTAGAATGCCTACAGGGGCTACACCTTTCACTTTAGTTTATGGGTCTGAAGCGGCACTGCCTATTGAGGTTGAAATCTCATCACTCAGAATCAGAATGCATGGACTTGTCATTGATGAAGACTACAGAGTGTCTAGGTTACAAGAACTGGAATTACTAGATGAGCGTAGGCAAGCAGCGTATGATCATCTCAGAGTGTATTAGAAAAGAATGTCTAGAGGCTACAACAAGAAAGTCTGACACAGAGAATTTCAGGTTGGTGATCTAGTCTTGAGAGAAAATCCTAAAAATCAATCACATTGAGAACGCAAGGGGAAGTTCGAACCCAATTGGCTGGGTCCCTTTGTTATCACTACTACTTTTGGCTCTGGTGCCTATCAACTCTCAACAACTGAAGGAGAATAGCTCTAAGAACCAATCAACGTTCTCCATCTGAAGAAATTCTACGCCTAAGGCATTCAATCTATGGTGAAATATCTTGAAAAAATCTTAAAAATTTGAAAAAGTCCTGAAAAAATAAACATCTTGGTGAAAACCTAGCAATAGGCACCTTGATGATTCACAAAAAAATCAAACAATATCAAAAATTAAAAAAAATTAAAAAATTAAAAAAATTAAAAAAATGAAAAATACAAAAAAAAAGAAAAAAAAGGTGCCTTGGTGAAAACTTGGAAACAGGCGCCTTGGTAGCAAAAATAGAATCTCTGCCAAGATGGTGAAAACCCGGCAAACGGGTGCCACTTGTTCCAAAATGCTCCATCTATCAGCACAATCTTGGTCTTTCCCAGCTTTCAGTCTTGCTTTAGTTTGTACATATCTCCTGGTTTGTTTCTGCATATCCTAGTTTCAATAAGTCGGTCTGTACACCAATTAGCTCAAGCGTCTGTATCCTATCAATGTTCAAATTTGGGGGCAATCAATGTCATATCCTATGGTCTCCCATGTATCTTAGACATTTCCTATCCAGTCAGAGTCCTTTGAAGCTTCTAGTTGAGTCATTCTGTCTATCTCGTCTCCAAAAAGGATTTTGCATCTACAACAATCAAACATCAAAACTCAACTGAAAATAATTTGTGCTTTTCATGCTTTTATCTCCTTGTATGCTTGCTGATCCGCATTGAGTTTTTTGCATATTGTGTCCCTTCGAGCTCTTTGATGATGTCCTTTACAAGATTTAGAGGGTGATGACTAGGGGCATAATCTTTTCTTTGTCTTCTGCTTGTATGTGAAAATCTAACAACTTTGGAAATTCTGGATTCAAATGGTGTCCGACCGTAAGAGCCTCTATCTTGAATTGGATGGCCATGCGTACCTCGACCATTGATACCCGAAAAATTCAAAGAAGTTTGATCTAACTATTGTTTTTTTGAAGTGAATTCTTTCTCCTATTGTGAAACGTGATCTTGCCTAAGGATGTGAACGATAAAGGGTCACTACGGGTAATTCACATTGGATTTAGAATGATCTCTTGACTGTTTGATGTGTTTGCAACGTAAGGCGTACTCAGGTCATCACGACGTGTATGTTTTTATGCTTGTACAAATTGCTATATCAAAATGGACACGATATTCAGGTCATCCTAGCGTTTGTGCCTTGATGCTTATATCTAATCCGACATTCTAAAAATAAAGTCAATATTCATATATCCATGGTTGTTGTCCAGTGGGTGTTGTATTGATTCTTGTGCATACAAATTGATATTCATATGTCTATGGTTTCATGGCTAGTGGGCATTGTATTGATTTATCCGGTTACCTAAAAGTTCAATGATGATAACAAATCGACACATGATCAGTGACTAGGTCCTAGGTCTTAGGTTGCATTTCATCTTGCATGTCTCTTTGCATTTTGCATGTTTGCATGATCTCACAATGATTAAACAAACTTCAATGCTTAAATGATTCTTCAAATCGCATCTTCAAGTCTAACAAGAACTGAATCTCACACGAAGGTTCCTCCAATGAAATAGCAAGTAGAATCTTTTTCGGGATCAAAATTCAAATCTGAGATCATTCATATTATCAATTGCTTGCATAATCAACCTTGAATCATCACAAAAATCTAGTATTTAACTTAACTGATTATCTAATATCAAACTATCAAAATTTCAACTTGGTCAACCATGGTCAACTCATGGTCAAACCTAGTCAAACTTAGTCTCCAGGACCTCCAAATGATGTAGAATGCATTCTCGGACGTGTATAACCATTTCTCAAATCAATTAACATGCTTCTAAACTATAACACTGACTTTTCTTGTCCGATTTCAATTTTAATCCCGAAGGGGGCATGGTATTGCACATCATTCAAAGTCTGTCAATCAAATCTATCAATATCTTTCATCAGTAATCAAGACAAACAATCACGTCTAGTTACTGATTCATCAAAAAAAAAAAGACCTCATCGCTCGGGGAAAATCTATCATCACTTGGGGCATATCAGATTCATCAAGATCCATATCAATCTGGTATTCTCCTAATCTTGTAAACTGTATCAGTTTTTGCAACCATCGGATCATAGTGTTATTTCCTTGGTTCTTCGGCAACTGAAGGATTTGGATGTGATACCTACTAGTTCTGCTAAGATAATCGAGTCTAGAACGGGTCACTCACTTCTTATCAATCCTAAGGTTCAGAATCAGGTATTTGGACACTTTTTCGCAATCATAGGTTCATTTTCTGTTATAGTGAACATTATCTTTGGTCATTCAGGACCTATTATCTTCATATCAAATTCAATATCAATCAACTCCTATCTCAATATCTTTCAATTGGTTTCTATCTTGAGATCGGTTTATCTTTTGAATCAGTTTCATATCTTTATCAAACACAGACTATCTTTGAACCACTGTGCTTCGCATAGTAATTCAAAGAGGGGCAAAATGTAATACCCCAAAAATGGGCTATAAGTTCATTAACCTCCTACATTGACAAATCGAACAAAATCGACATCGAAGTCCTAACCTAAGGCACATCTAAACATCATCGAATCATAATTGATTATCTTAAATTCTGCATCGGGGAATATTCCTAGTAATATTCCTAATCATCATAATTATCTTTAATTTTATAATTATTTGGCAATAAATCACATTTATCCTAAAGCTTGATTAATTGAATATTTTTATATTTAATTAATTAGATTTAATATCTTGCCACTTAATTGTGTAATTAAATTTAATTCTATCTATTATTTAATTTTGACAATAACTCCAAATATCCTATGAATAATTGATTAAATTTTTATTTAATTAATTAAAGCAAGTTGTCATTATTTAATAATATAGTTTTTAATAAAAATTTGATTAAATAATTGATTAACCCATAAATCAATTGTTTTATTTTTAAAAGCAGTTAAGTTGGAAATAAATCACTTTATTATTAAATTAATTTATAAATAAAACATGCACAATCATAAAAGTAGACAACTATCAATTATCAATTAAAGCTAAACTCTATTTTGAGTTAAAACTTAGCTTTTGCATGTTTTTGTGAGTTAATTATCCTTTATTTAAAAATAACTCAAAAATCAACCTGAGTTATTTGAGTGATTTATGGCTTTTTTTCATGCACCTCCAAAGCCCTGGATTTCTATAAAAACAAGGCTCATCTCTTCATAATTCATCTCTAAAATCTCTCAATCATCTCTCAATCATCTCTCAAATTTGCATCTAAGCATCTCATATTTTTGCACAATCATGCTGGAGAATTGGAGGCTAAGGAATCAACTTGCGAATTCAAAGCTTTGTGAGATCAATTTCAATTGCATAGTTTTTATATCTTAGCATAGAATTTCATAGTTTTCATATCATTGTTAGAATCTTCATTGTTAGATCATTTAACATTCATTTCATATCAATTTTCAATAGCATTCATAGCATATCAATTTCATCTAGCATAGATTCATATCAAGTTTTTCATTCTTATTGCATAGAAAATCCAAAAAAATAGCTTAATTTCATTCAATCTCATATCTAGATCAATTGCATTCAAATCCTTCATTTAGGTGTCATCTAGGTCACTGATCTTGATTACAATCTGAGAACATCAATCTCACACCTACTAGAAGGCAGTAAATTGCTTGGTTAGATAGTTTTCAATTTTGCACAATTTTGATTATCACTAACCTCTAATGTTTTACTGAAGTGTTGTGTCTACAGATCAGGTACAATTTTCATACACACAATACTAACATATGATTAATGACAATATTTTCAATCATAATTTT
This sequence comes from Chamaecyparis obtusa, assembly GCA_027943335.1. Lineage (NCBI taxonomy): Eukaryota > Viridiplantae > Streptophyta > Pinopsida > Cupressales > Cupressaceae > Chamaecyparis > Chamaecyparis obtusa. The sequence goes on along the minus strand of BSBK01003364.1, from coordinate 2,040,311 downwards.
ATTACTTTCATTATACCTATCCTAGTATCTAGGCAATTGATTCAACTTTCCTTGATCGACTATCCTTTTTGCCAACATTGTCAGATTGGGTTTCCAAAGTTGTCTCATAGCTAGTTTATTTTTTAGTTTTGTCCTCTTCAATAGTTTTTCTTCTTTCTTCTCTTCTTATTTATTCTCCACACTAGTATTCTTCCTTTTAGGAGGTGATTTTTGTTTATATAACCTTGTCCTTCTCATGGGAATCTCTCCTTCCTTCACTGTCTCAATTACGCTTGTTCTCTGTGCTAACCTCTTAGGTTGTGTAGGGGCGGTAGATCAGGATTTGCGACCACAGTAGGAGGTGAATCAAAAACTTCTACAACTTTAGGAGGTGGAAGGGATATAGGAGTAGTGCTCACCAACCTAGAAGCTCCTTCTGTTATCTTCTTTCTTCCCTCTTTTATCTCTTCTCGGCTTAAACCTTCCTTCTCATCAATATTGTCAACTATTTACTCAATATTTCTCTTCCTCACTACCCTTGATTATTCATCTCTTATTTTAGAAAAAATTCTTCATAAGTACCCCATCTTTCTTTAGTAGGATTGATCTCATAAGAGAGAACATGATCTACTTGCATAGACCTCTTCACTAACTACATAACCCATAGGGTAACTCCACTTATTTCTAGGTTCAACTGCCTCAAAACATACACAATCAGTTTCAACCATGAAATAGATTGTATCTTTTTACTTCTCTACCATTGCCTCTGGAATTCTCTTTCTTTCCTTCATTTTCCTTTGAAGAATCTTGAACATTCCAAAAAGTTCTCCATCTACCCATGTACTATTTTGTCTTATGTAGCTATTACTTACTTGAATAGATGTGGATTCATTATCTTTACATGACCTAGGGTACATTCGAGGAAATTTATGTACTAAATGAATGTAGGTATGTATTATTAGTGATCCAAACCTAAATGCTTTCAATTTTTCTCACTTGATCTACTTTATATTCTCCAAGAATTATTTTCTTAGTTTTTCACACAAGTTGTATTGAGCATTTTCCTTCACCATTTTACATGTCATCATAATTATACCTGTGAAAACATAAATAGGTTGGATGCTATAATGAAGTTTGAATCCCAAAATCATTGAAATCAATCTCATATCTTGCTAAAAAATAACGCTAATTATCATTTCCCTATTATCCCATTTAGAATGTGTTAGGATTTCTACTTTCTTATTCATGTTCTTCTTCGTAGAAGGGACAATGTCATTATTATCCACTACAGTCACATTATGAATCAACTTGCTGGAAATTATAATAGTTTGCTCTCTTATCCATATAAATTGGTCATGGACTCTACAAAGAATGATCTTGATCCATTATTCTTCATCAAACTCATATAGTTTCACCATTCACATGATACTAATATTTTGCAAATGAGTGAACTCATCCTTCCAAGTTCCATCATCCTTAATCATGTCCTCCTTCTTCTTGATGATCTCAAAGTCTCATATTGTCTCCTACTTGCAATGAATGTATTCCCAAATGTCTTCCACATGAAGCACACCATATGGAATTTGCAAAAATACGCCTTCAAGATCATCCTCTATGGATTTGTAAGGGTGTTTCTTGAATTTGTACCTCAGACTCTCATTAACATCAGAAATAAATGGTGTATCCATAGTAAAAAAAGCTTGCAGAAGATCAAAATACCTTTTACTCAATGAGATTGGATATGCACACTCAGTGATCACATAAATGCTTTAGCTCCTTTGCTTTCTCTTTTGATCTTCTTTAGTTATATTCAAATGGTGATAAAAAAAGTTTGAGAATAAAGAACTTATACTTTGCAATGTTCAAATTTACACATTTATCGATGAATTAGTAAGTCTGCAAGGATGCAATCATCCAGCTTCCTTGGTGATCATTAAGTATTGTATGTATAACCATGAGACCATAGATATAGACTTCAGATGCATTAAAATGTATTTCTAAAAGGTTTCATCAACTCATTCTTTGTACAAGGGTCTAGATAGGTTACTATTATATTTCTCTAAAGCTCCCCCTAAGGCCATGCTTAGACACTTGGGCTAATGTGGAAATGATAACATCAGTAGCATCTATTGATTCTCCCTAAACCTTAGTCTGACTTTATTCCTTTTCTTTCCATACTTTACCATTGTCTTTTTTACCTTCCTTCATAAAACATTTGTCAAAATCATCCATGTATTCTACCAGGCTTCTACCAATATCACCAACATTTTTCTTTACAACTTTAGATGGTGGTCTTCTGTTACTAAAATTTCCACTATGTTATTTCTTCACTGATGTATTTTTGTTTAGTGCTTGATAGATCAATTTTTCTACATTCTACCTTCTTGTGTCTATATGTATAGCAATTTAAACAATAACCAAAAAAATACTTATAAGAAGACTTACCTCTACAATCTCTCTTCATGTGACCAGCTTTGTTACATAAAAAGAATCTTCCTAAGAAAGGTCTGATCTTGTTTCTAGGTTCCTTTTTCTGACTAGGTATCACATATATTTTAGATTATCTTTCTTAAAATTTTGAGCATTCAATTTCATCAAAACCAACTCCAGTCATGTCACCTTTAGGATTTTGTAGTTCTAACTATTCATCAATCTTGTTATTGCTCGCATAAAGTTTCTCAATGTGTTTCTTCACTTCAACAAGCTCTCCCTTAATGATGTAATTATATTTCTCCAATTCTTGATACTTAATTTTATACCCATTTAGTTCAATCTGCATTTTCTCCATCTAAACATTAATGCCTTTCAAAGTTTCATCAACTTTTCTATTCTCTTTATTTAGCTAATGATGATCCTTCTCCAATGTTTTATTTTCTTGTCCAAGATGATTGATCATATCTAATGAGTCATTTTTAGATTCCTCATGTATCTTTTTCACAAGATCTTTCCTTTGGTTCCTAGAGAGTTCAAGTTGTTCCTTAAGATTCTTGATGTAACCCTCAACTCTTCTTAGTTTGAATTTAAATTCAACATTATCATATTTTTCCTTATCATGGTCTCTAAGTGCTACTTCAAAATTTTATTCCACACCACTTGAATCCATCTAAATCTCCCTCAAGTTGTTAGTCTTTCTCTCCAAGGGCCTCAAGATTTGATACCAATTGTTGGAATTAAGTAATAATGAAAGGGGGAGTGAATCATTATTAAACAATAAACTTAACCAAATTATCCATGCAATTTACTAAACTAAAGAGAAAATACACACAAAGTACACAACTCATAATACCATGATTTGTTAATGAGAAAACCCTAGCTAGAGGGAAAACCTTGGTGGGGATGATACCCACAAATGATGTACTAATAGTATAGTGTCCTTGTTAGGAGATCTATCCCTGTTAGGAGTTGATTATTACATTTAGTATAAATCCCTATTAAATGATGTAGACATAGGTGTAGTACACAGTACAAGGATCTGACTCCTCTTACAATGTAAAAATGCCTTTACAATGACTTATTAAAGTGAACTATAAAAGCATCGGCTATGCTTCAGTAGTCCCAATTATATGTGTACTAGAAGTACCTTTATAAAATTAGTTTCACAATATTTAAATCAAAATGAACTAATTACCACAATTAGTAAGCTATTTTAATGCAAATAAAGCCAAGAAACATCCTATAACTCTCTAATTAAGAATGCTAATGAAAAGCTCTCAGCAAGCCTCCATTAGTGACAGTCCTAAAATGAGAAAATGATAGATGATTGCACAAATAAAGTCTATTTCAAAGAAACTATGCTTAACTATGCTTAAAATGTCTTTCTAGCTCAAATCTGTAATAACTTTGATGTAATTGTCAAATCTATGGATCTTTTTCTCTTGATTTTAACCTTGCTTTTATAGATTTTAGTAAGCATAGGGGGTGGAGTTGATTTAATCATGGTTGAGTTAAGGTTTAGTCCATGGTTTCAATTATGGGGACAATTTAAATGGGTTGTCCTCAAAGCTTGGGATAATGAGATAAAATGAGTGGTCAAGATGCTCTCACCTTATGAGTGATTGAGATTCAATTTTCTTTTGATCCATGTGAGCCCAAACCTTGATTCCTATTGGTTGAGGTAATTTCCTCCCATGTGGTGGATGAGGGAAAATAGAAATTAATTAATTAAATTAAATTGATTTCTTTAGCCATGTGTACCCCTTGAATGGGTTAATTTGATTTTAATTGAACAATACAATTAATTAGATTAATTACATAATTAATTGATTTATTTGATATATTGGCTTTTGATTTTTAATTAATATTTGATTTTCAATTAATGTTGGATTTTGGCATGATTGTAATTAATGCCTTGATTTTTCCTTAGTTACTCACTTGATTTGACCATGACCATTTTTAGGTGATTATAAATGCCCCTCTTTGAATTGATGTGCGAAGTGCATTGGTTCAAATAATGTCCAATATCCTGATGCAGATTCCTAATTTTGATGATTGATGTTGATTTTGATGGTAGATTCAGATTCTTTAATGAAATCCTAATTGATTGATTGTCTCGATGGTCATTTCAATGATGGATCTTTGATGTGATGCTTATTTTTACCTGATTTGTTGATTTCAATGGCCCACTAATAAATTCAAAAAAAATTATGTTGAAAGATTGTGCTATTGATTTAATCATTTTGTTGATGATCTAAGTGTATGCCCCTTAGAAATGAAATGAAATTTGATTGTGGTGAAAGATTTTGCATTTTTTATCAACTTTGTTGAATATTTTCAATTAAGCGTTAATTTTAATTTCATTTCCAATATTGATTTTAAGATGATATGATGTCAAATGCCCCTGAATCATTTGATTTGATGTTTAATTTGGACCCTGGGTCAAAATTCTACTAAAAAGGCCCCTTTTTAGGTCAAATGACTATATATAGGGGTGAAAAGTCAATTTTACTATTCATTTTCACCTCTCAGTTCTACTTTTCACCCTTTGACTCCTCTGAGTTGTGATGATGGTGGTGCCTTATAGGGAGCACAGATTCGAGTGTGGTGGATGTTATCAGTGGCCAACAGATTATGGACCTCTAGTGAGTACCCCTAGAAACCTCTTTTGTCAATTTGATGCATTTAATTTCAAAAAAATTAGATTTTTCTAGCTAAAAGTTTTTTTTTTTCAAATTCAAATGAAATAGCACATACAACATTTTTAATAGCGTGTACAAAATAGTTTTAATGCATCCAAAGTTTTTAATAGCGCATATAAACAATTTAGTAGTGCGTACAAAGATGAACCCCAGGTTTGAATTTCTCTTCTTAGATTTCTTGTAGCGCATATGATTAGCTCTGCGCGGATGGAACTTCTTGTAGCGTGTACACATTATTCCCATAACACGTTTACAATTTCATACTGTGTTTACCTTTTTTTAGCATGTTTGATAGTTTTAATAGCACTTTTAAATATTTTAATGATGCATTTTCCTTTTAGCACGTACATGCAATGAAATAGCGTGTACACCCTTTTTTGAATTTTTTAGCTCTTTCAATTAGTTTTCCTTCTTGGTTGATTACATTGATTTGTCAATTGGCTTAATTGATCAATCTCATGATGAAACAAGTTGTTTGGTGTCAGTTTTGATCATGTGATGATGAATTTTGATTGTCAATCTTGATTGGCTGGTTGATTATGATTATGAATTTTCCATCTTCTCTGAGTAGATTTAGGAAAATTGATAGTGGTTTGATAGGTTTAGGATGTTGAATGACTTGTGATGAGTCAAAATTTGATGATTTTGATTACTGATGTGATGTTAACTTTCTTCCACGAGCTCCCCTTCAGAAGTTAGCTATCTGAGGGCTATATCCATGGTCATTGCAGATGATTGATGATCTTAGTGGACATGAGCGTCGAATGATCGGGCACTGTGGTCTCTCATTTTTACTTTCTCTTCCTCGATTCTAAGTGAATCAAAGGCTACTCATAGATATGGAAGAGAGGTGGTATTCTGACCACAATACCTTTCACTTGCCACTAGGGGAGATGACTATCACTCCCAAGGATGTGTACTGACTGATTCATATTCCCATACATGGAGAGATTGTGTACTATGATCAGGTTTATGATGGGACCGTATGTAGGAAACTATTTGGTGATCCCACCATTGGTGATGAGAGCATCTTATGGGTGTAGCTCACCTCTTTCCCTATTCTTCTCGTAGTACTTGGAGTATTGGTCAGTAGTTTCTTCCTTCCTGACCGACGGGGTCACGGCTTTGTAGTTGGTTGGGGCTGGATTCTAGAGGACATGGTTGGCCATCCTCAGAGATTTGGCTAGGGTTTTTGTGTATTAGCACAACTATATCATGAGCTTCATGATTTTTTCTATAGATGCGGTGTTGCACTATCTATTGGTGCAGTTTTATTACAGTTATGGATATGGAAGCATCTCCCTATCACACACTCGGTAGAAGTACGATGATGATACCCTAGGTATCCTTTTGCATTCATTTATGAGGGTATGGTTGTCTAGGAACATCTAGGAAAGTTTGACTATTGGCATCACATTATTGATGATTTGGATCAGGTGACTTGGAGGTCATATCTTGGATGTGAGTCATGGGTAGAGGATGTAGCAGAGCTTCCTTTCATGTGTATACCTCGGTGGATGATTGGGCATACACCATTGATTATTGAGAACTTTTATTTCTATAGAGTTCTCCATTAGTATGGCCGAGTACAGGGCATGCCATAGGGGTTGGCACTTTATGTGCACATTCAGGTAGAGCTATCCCTTTAGGGTCCTCATATATATTATAACATAACATGTGATGAGCTCCTAGGCCTACCACATTTGGCCTGGGATATGAGGGACCACATTATTGATGCTAGGATGACTGATGATTATGCCTAGTGGTTCCTTCAGAACCCATTTCCATGATTCACTGATCTTGCAGAGCTCATTCCTAGGATCAATGATAGATTAGATGATTATGGCGGTGGCAACGGTGGTGGGAGTAGAGGAGGTCAACAAGGAAGATGCACTCCCAAAGCCAAATAGGGTGGGAGAGTATCTATTCCTATTATTATTTCCCTTACTCCTGTCAGAGGTTGTGTTTGCATACATGGTGGTCAAGCACATGTCAGAGGTGGACCATTCAGAGCCTTACATCAAGTTCATTAGGTGAGACTAGGCAGAAGGGGCCCTCATAGGCCTAGGATTTACAGGCAGGTAGCCCTTGATTAAGAAACAGAGATAGGTGCACAAAGTTGTTGTACAGGTTCCATAGGAACCTCCATCTCAGGTGCCATCACAGGCTCCTACACAAGCACTTGACAGATTGGCCTCAAATGTTCAGTCACTATAGGATGATGTGATCGAGATCAGTCAGCAGGTCACACAGTTGACCACGATGATGTAGATCTTCATGACTGCTACGAGTCAACATGGATTACAGGCCAGCTTGAGCAGAGGTCTTGTACTAGGTCTTGATGGTCTCGACATAAATGGTAGTGCAGGTGTAGACACAGATGGCAGTTGATTCATATGAGATGCCTCTATTGATTGATACATGTATTTTTATGATTCTTCAATCGAGACTTTGTATATCACATATTCTTTTATCATATTCTGCTTATTATTAATCGATAATTTATGTTCTAGACCCTGATTATATAGACTTTGATGATACCATGGACTTTGATTTAATTTTATTTATGGACTTTACTTTATATGATGTCATTATGTGTTGGATTTCCTTTTCAGATGATTTATGAAATGCAGTTCTACATGACCCTATTTCTATATGCTTTGTTTTTATGCTTTTCAGATGCAAAATTTAATATGAATGCACATGCTATGCTTAATTTAATATGGATGGATGTCTTATTTATGACATAGATTAGATGAATGTATGGTTTTAATGATTAATGATCTCTAATGATGATATATATTTAATGATTTAATATTTAATGTGATGCTATGGTTGGATGGATGGATTTTAATGCTTTATGGTTTATGGATAATGTATGTAATGCAATGATATGATGAATTTAATGGATAATGAGATGTAATGCAGTCATGTGCAATGTTTAATGAATAATGAGATGCAATTCTTAATAATGGATTTAATGTAATTATGATGAATTAATGATTTAATGATTAATGGATGAACTAACTTAAGGATGAATGCACCTAATAATAATAGATGATAATTAACCTAATGGATGCAAACTAACTTAATGAATAATGAAATAACCTAATGATATGATGATCAATGCTTTAATAATGGACTTAATGCAATTTTATGATGACCTCGTGTACTTATTCTAAACAATGAAATTGAATGTTTAAATTTAATGAACCCTGAATGAATGCAACCTTATGCAATAAACAGAGTTAATGAAACTAAACAAAATGGTCAATGCAATGTGATGATATGAATTATGATGGAATCTAATGAAATTTTATACAACAAATTACAATTAATGTACTTTAATGATGAATTAAAATGAATGCAATCTAATGATGAATGCAACTTAACCTAATGATGAATTAAAAATGAATGCAACTTTGATTGAATGCAACCTAATGCAATGAATCTGCAATGCACCTTAATCTAATGAAAGTTTGACTTTTGATTTTTTGATTTCTAACACATTCTATCACATAAAGTAATGATGAAATTTTCAATTTTAGCTTAACTCCACCCCCTTTTTATCTTTCATAACCAATTTTGAGATAAGGATCCATGCAAACTAAATGCATTTAATCTAGTATGGATGCAATTAACTATCACTATTCAGAATTAGGAAGCTTATTTTAATCATCGAGCATTTTGAAACCTGAAATTGGTACAATCGTCACTGGTTCAACCAAGATTATATGAATACCTATTTCCTTCTACGTTGCATGCCTAAAGATGGTACAACTTTCACTGGTTAGATTCAACCATGAGATTTTGAATACCGCTTTTGTTGGATTCAATATTGCAAGTGGATTTGGGCATTATGACATAGAACATCAAAATATCCAAGGTATCATGTTGTGTAAACAAACAAGGATCTTGGTTTCACCATATGTACATGTCCTTGATGATTCTTTGATGAACATGTCATTAGACGATTGATACATATTTTAAAACCTTGATCTTAGAACACTCATGCAAAAATCAATAAAATATCATGCTTTTATCATCGCTTATCTGGCCCAAGACTTCATCGATTTGCTAAAAAGACATGATTTCACCAATCAAGTAAACACTTCGAAAAAATTTGCATTGTTTTTCAAATCCATATTTCAAGTATAGTTCCATCCATTTCATATTTGATTATTCATTTTAATCTTGATAAATAGAAGGCATTGTAAGATCAAGGATCAAAGTTTTCATTGTCGAATCATCATTTGGATTAGGATTTGAGTCGATCGTCTAAGTGTTATGTTTGTGATTTTATGCATTGATTTGTATCAATTGATATATGTTTGATGAATCCTTCTTTCTTTTAGGATAGATTTTCCCCCAGTTTGATTTCATTGTGTTGTTGGACTTGGACACTTTTCAGATCTATGACAAAAGCTTTAGGTATTTGCAAATGCAACTAGGATTTTATTATGCAATTTGTACAAATGCTAGCGAATGCAATATTTACAAAGATGGCTAGGCATGAGGCTTGACTTGACTTTCAATGGTGCCTGTTTACCAAGTTTTCACTGATTGAAATTATTGCTCTTTTTCTCTTTTTATTTTTTTTTGCTACCAGGGCGCCTATTTGCTAAGTTTTCACCAAGGCACTTTTTTTTCTTTTTCAATTTTTTTTGTATTTTTCTCCTTTTCAATTTTTCTCTTTTTCAATTTTTTTGTTTTATCATCAAGGCGCATATTTGCTAGGTTTTCATTAAGACAACATCTTTTTCAGGATAATTTTCGAATGTTTTTGGATTTCTTCATGCTCAATTTTCCACTATTTTTAATTTCTTCAGGATCACTTTTTGTTGTTTCTGCATTTCTGATTTTTTTCTTCTTTTCTACTTTTTAATGTTTTTGATTTTTTTCAAGATCACTTTTGACTTTGCAAAATAAATAGGATGCTTCCTCATCTGATTTTTTGATACTCTTCTGCTTTATACTCTTTCATGTTCTCTAGGTGTAAAACCTTTTCAGGTGTATGATGTTGATGGGTTCTTGTAGTTCCTCTCCATCATAATTTGCTAGATTGTATGTACCCATTCCAAAAGAAGAAGTAATAACAAACAGACCTAACCAATTTGCTTCTCATTTCCCTTTCTTCTCTCTTTCTACTTGATTCTTAGGGTTTTCTCTCAATACTAAATCACCTATTTGAAATGTCCTCAGTTTGATGTTTATATTGTAATTTCTTGACATCCTATTCTGATACACTTTGAGATGATCAAAGGCTTGTTGTTGTCTTTCATCAAGCAATTCCAATTCTTGCAATCTAGCAACCCTATAGTCTTCCTCATTTACAAATCCATGTAGTGAAATGATGCAGGAGCATCCTGGGTGTAAGAGCAATCTTGCATCACCCAAAAATATTTTTGTTTACTTTTCAATAAGGGCTATCTTATGAAGAGCTATTATTTATGGAAACTTACTATTTTTAGTAAGTTGGTCCTACGATCTCATAATGTTCTGATTTCATAGTTGGAGGTTCATCCCAGTCATTTCAGCCTACCAGTTGAGTTTCATTGCCACATCATCAATATTGGTGAAGTTATTGAGGTTTTTGGGTATAAAATCTTTTAGGTCAATTTTGAAGGCCTTAGAAGCTCTGAATCGCGATCGACCCTTGCCAAATTGGTGCTAGCGCATGTCAGGCATTGTAGATCTCATCATAGCATTTTTGAAAAGTGGTTACAATAGAAAAATGGAGTTACGGTTAAAAAGTTATGGCCTCCGGAAGTTGGGTTACCTAAAATCATATTTTGTATTTCTTTTGAGCCAACCCTATTGTAATAATTGTGAAAAATAAATAATTCTATGTTTAGTTGGCCTAAAGGGCTAAATTTCTGGAACCTTCTTGGGTGGTAGAAATTACCTATATAAGAAAGGTTTGTAGTGTTGTCTTAGGCAGTTCGGAGCAGTTCAGAGTAGTTCTGGGTAGATTTGGGTAATGATTCGAGGCTTTGTCCTACAACATATTATAAAGGGAATGCCCATGTGGCTTTGCATATTGTAATTCTGAAATTTGTAATTCCACATTTGTGGAGATAATAAGAAGCCCATTTTCTATTCTTGCAAATTGTTGTTGTTTCTATATTTTTGTTATGTGTTTTTGGTATTAAGGGGAGCATCCTTCATCAAGTGCTATCAGAGCATCCTTCATCAGTGGTATCAGAGTAGGAGTTCTTGAGTGTGTAAACAGATCATCGACTATGAGGCAGTTTGCACCAGGACCATGGGTTAGGGTTTCTATGTAAACAGATTGTCGACTGTGAGGCAGTTTGCACCAGGACCGTCGTTAAGTTTTTAGCTATACGCGTGAAAATGCCTCCACAAAGGGAACATGGCGGAAGAGATGGTGCTGTGACACCTGAGGTTTGAGAGCTCCAGAGACAAGTGCAAGCATTGCAAGAAGAGATTCACAGATGAATGAATCTTAATGTCAGAGATGAAAGTGAGGATGAAGCCGAAGAATGAAATGATGATCAAGAAGTAGAAGTCAAAGTTTTGAATCAAGAGGAAGAAAGGCTTTTCCGGGCCATTTCCAAGATTGGGAAAAGACCTAAGATCAAGGTTCCTACATTTTTAGGGAATCTTAACCCAGAGGAATTGATTGACTGGATCAATGAATGTGAAGAATATTTTGAGTATGAAGATATTGAGGATCCTGATCGGGTCAAGTTTGTGAAGACCAGACTGAAGGGTCATGCGAAGATCTAGTGGCAAGAGATTCAATTGGAGCGAAATAGAAGAGGAAAAGATAAAATCACAAGATGGGATCAGATGGTGGATAAATTGAAGTGATAGTTCATTCCTGTTGATTATGAACTTGACCTACTGAAGAAAATGCAAAGTTTGAAGCAAGCAGGAAGATCTGTTCAGGAATATACAGAGGAGTTCTATCGAATCCTCATCAGAATAGGCCATGTAGAAGCTGACAAGGAGAAATTTTCTCGTTACCTTAATGGGTTAAGTTTGAGCATTCAAGAAGAATTGAATTTGGTTTGAATGAACAGTATTGAAGAGGCATACCAGTTTGCCCTAAAAGTAGAGGAAAAGTTGAACAAGAAGTTTGAGAGAAGACAAAGCAGAAGAGGTCGTGATGGAAGATTTGGTGGACGGTCATATGGAGATCAAAATGAAGATCCGAAAAAGTAGGATGAAGCTAGTAACAGTCAGAATCAGAGAGGAGATAATTTCAATCATTTCCATGATCAGAATAATAGAGATCAGAGAGGGAGAGGAAGAGGAAGAGGACAAGGATCTGGAAGAGGAGGCTTCTGTGGAACATGTTCTCACTGTGGAGAAGAAGGTCATAGGGCATTTGAATGTCCTCGATGCCAAGGAAGGATAGATAGGAGGAATGAAGGCCAGGATAGAGTTGTACATGTAGATGAAGATGCCAGATCATCACATTCTAAAGATGCTGAAAGAGGAGAAATGTTGATTAACAGAAGAGTCCCACTGAGTGGTGAGAATGAACCTAAACAAAGGAGGAGCCTATTTCGCACTAGGTGCAAGTGTGAGGGTAAGTGTTGTGATGTGATTATTAATAGTGGTAGTACTGATAATTTGGTGTTAGAAGAGATGGTGACAAAGTTGAAGCTCAAGACGTAGAAACATCCACATCCATATTGGGTTGCTTGGGTGCAGGATGACCACAAGGTCATGGTCAGTGAAAAGTGCCTAGTGAAGTTCAAGATCGGCGGGTACCAAGATGAGGTAAGATGTGATATCATATCTATGGATGCATGTCACATGTTATTGGGTAGACCTTGGCAATTTGACAGGTGTGTTGTACATGATGGTCATGTGAATACCTATTCCTTGATAAAGGATGGAGTGCGACATAAGCTAAAACCATTGAAGGAAACAGAAGAAAAGGTATGTGGTAATGCAAGAATAACTTTTGTTGATAGAGGAAATTTCTTAGATGGTATGCGGCATGAGCATATGTGTTTTACCTTAATTCTAAAGGCTGGGAAAGAGGAAGTAGAAGATGTACCTATAGAAGTTGCAGATTTGTTGAATGAGTTTTAGGATATTGTGTCCAATAATGTGCCTAATGGATTACCACCAGTAAGAAAGATCAATCATTAGATGGACTTGATTCCAGGATCCAATTTGCCAAATAAGGCAACACACAGAATGAAACTAATAGAAAGTGAAGAGTTGAAGATAGATTTGAAGTTTAGTCCATCACATCAGCCATAGATTGTATATGGAAGTAGTCCCTAAAATGCATCTGGGTTGAGGAAGATAGATAAAGGAGAAATAAGTAGTGCTGAAGCTGAGGATTTTGCAGAACATTTTAAGAACATCCATGAGGAGGTGAGGAAGCATATTACCAAGATGAATGCGTAGTATAAGGCTAAGGCAAATGTGAAAAGGAGGCATAATGAATTTCAGATTGGAGATAAAGTCATGGTTCATTTGCGGAAGGAGAGATTTCTAGTTGGTACATATAATAAGTTGAAAATGAAGAAGTTTGGGCCATGTAACATACTGAAGAAGCATGATTCAGGAAATGCCTATGAGGTAGAATTCCCTATTGAGCTGAATATTTCACTAGTGTTTAACATAAATCAAAATTGATAGAGTATCATGAAGGAGGTGTTGAAGATGAGATCACGACTACACAATAGAGTATTCCAGCAACCAATTCAAATACCAAGGAGATTGAGGTTATACTGGACAGTCATGTTGGTAGAAGCACAAGGAACATGACATATGAAGGATAGCTGGTCAAGTGGAAAGGATGAGCTATTGAAGATTCATCATGGCTGACAAGGGAGGAGGTTAACCATCTTGGTTTTCCTCTTCACACCTGAGTCGTGACAGGGTCACTTCTCAAATTACCCTAGGTGTCTGATGCAGGCATCCTGGGTGTAAGAGAAATCATGCATCACCCAAAAATATTTTTGTTTTCTTTTCAATAAGGGCTATCTTATGCAGAGCTGCTATTTATGAAAGCTTACTATTTTTAGTAAGTTGGTCATATGATCTCGGAATGTTCTAATTTCACAGTTGGAGGTTCATCCCAGTCATTTCAGCCTACAAGTTGAGTTTCATTGACACATCATCAGTATTGGTGAAGTTATTGAGGTTTTTGGGTATGAAATCTTTCAGGTCAATTTTGAAGGCCTTAGAGGCTCCAGATCATGATCGACCCCTGGCTGACTAGCGCTAGTGCATGTTAGGCACTGTAGATCTTGTCATGGTGTTTTCAAAAAGTGGTTACAATAGAAAAATAGAGTTACGGTTAAAAAGTTATGGCCTCTAGAAGTTGGGTTACCTAAAATCATATTTTGTATTTCTTTTGAGCCGACCCTATTGTAATAATTGTGAAAAATAAATAATTCTATGTTTAGTCGGCCTAAAGGGCTAAATTTTTGGAACCTTCTCGAGTGGTGGAAATTGCCTATATAAGAAAGGTCTGTAGTGTTGTCTTAGGTAGTTCGAAGCAGTTTAGAGTAGTTCTGGGTAGATCTGGGTAATGATTCAAGGCTTTGTCCTACAACATATTGTAAAGGGAATGCCTATGTGGATTTGCATATTGTAATTCTGAAATTTGTAATTCCACATTTGTGGAGATAATAAGAAGCCCATTTTCTATTCTTGCAAATTGTTGTTGTTTCTCTATTTCTGTTATGTGTTTGTGGTATTAAGGGGAGCGTCCTTCATCATGAAAATCTTAGGGATGGAATTTCAATCTCTAATGGTAGTACCTCTTCAGCTCCATAAACTAATGAAAATAGTGTAGCTCTTGTTGGCATTATCACACTTGTTCTACATGCCCATAAAGTAGGATTTACCTAAATATGCCAATCTCTCCCTAAATTGTCAACTATCCTCTTCAATATTTTCAAGATGTTTTTATTAGTGGCCTTCACTTGTCCATTTCCTTGTGGGTAATATATTGAAGATGAATGATGTATCATATGGAATTTTGTACATAATTATTTCAAGTCCTTGTTCTTGAAATGTTCAACATTATTTGTTATGATGGCTTGAGGGATTCCATACCGATAAATTATATGGTTCAATATGAACATGGATATTTGTTTTCCTATGGTGGTAGATAGTGGCACAACTTTGACCCATTTGGTGAAGTATTCACTTCCATTTATAATGAACTTATGACCATTGGATGAAGGTGGGTAAATCATCCCTATTAAATCCAACCCCCATTGATAGAAGGGCCAAGGTGTAGTCATCGGATGCAAATCTTGAGCTGGCACATGAATTAGGTTTCTGTGATATTGGCATTTTTGACAAGTCTTTGCAAAATGGCAAGCATCTTTCTCCATGGAAGGCCAATAATATCCTATCCTTAGAAGTTTCTTTGCTAAGGTTAACCCATTTGAATGTGACCCACAGATTCCTTCATGGATTTATTGTAAGGCTAATTTTCATTCCTCCTTCTATAAACACCTTAAAATCATTCTGTCAAGACTCTTGTGATATAATGTGTCAAATACAAGGGTGTAACGAGAGGCTTGTCTTATGAAGTTCCTTTTTTGGTTTCGGGTTTGGTCCAAGGGTAAGGTTTGGTCTTTCAAGTAAGTATAGATAGATCCATACCAAGGTGAGTCATGTCCCACTAATAGGAAAATGATATGGGAATTGGAAGGTTCAAATGCAGGTTGTCCCATTTCTTCTACCAAGAATTCACATCTTGCACTTTGGTTTGACATTTTGAGAAGTGAAGCCAATGTAGCCATGGTGTCTAATGCTTTGTTCTTTTAGCTAGGAACTTTCTCAAATGTGATCAAGGTGAAGTATTTATTGAGATCCTCTATCATGTTCTTATAAGGTATCAACTTGTCATATTTTGTTTGATATTCATCGTTTATCTAATTTATGACTAGTTGAGAATCCCCATATATCTGTAATTTTGTCACCTTCCATTCTAAGGTCAATTTGATGCCAATGAATAATGCCTCATATTTAGCTATATTGTTTGTGCATGGAAATAGTAGCTTATATGATTTAGGGATTGTTGATCCTTGGGGTGTAATCAATAATATTCCCACTCCTGAGCCATGTTGAGTATAAGAACCATCAACATAGAATTTCCATGTTTTTTCTTCCACGTTGATTATTTCTAAATCTGGAAATTCCACCTAAATAGGATGTTCATCTTCTAATGGTGCCTCCGATATTTGATCTTCTATGACTTGGCCTTTGATTTCCTTTCTATCCACATACTCTATATCAAATTCAGTCAATACCATAACCCAGCTGGCCAACCTTCCTATCAAAGTTGTTTAGCTTAGAAGATACTTTAAGGAATCAATTTTTTCTATGAGTTTGATCTTATGAGATAACATATAATGTCATAGCTTTTGGGAAGAAAAAACTACCACCAAACATGCTCTTTCTATGAAAGTGTAATTCAACTCATATTTTACCAAGGTTAAGCTTATGTAGTAAATAGCCTTTGCTTTTCCATTTTCATCTTCTTGAGCCAAGAGTGCCCCTAAAGAATGTTTTAATTTGTTGCTGAAATGTACAAAACCAAGGGCTTTCTTATTTATGGCATCAAAATTGGTGGATTCATCAAGTAATTTTTGAGTAACATGAAATCTTCTTCACACTTATCATCTCATCTAAATACGGTGTCCTTATGGAGGAGTTGAGTAAAAGAATGGCATTTTTCTACTAATTGTAATATGAATCTTTTGATTGACTGAATTCTCCCTTGGAGTGATCTCATTTGACTCATATTTCTAGGTGCCCCCATTTCCATTATTTCTTTGAATTTCGCGGGATCCACCTCTATTCCTTTTGTTGAGACTATGTACCCTAGCAACTTTCCAGATTGTACCCCAAAGGCATATTTCTTTGGATTGAATCTCACCTTGAATTTCTCTAGCCTTTTAAATATTTTCTCTAAGATTGGTAGATGTTCCTCCCTTGATTGGGATTTCGAAAGTATGTCATCCACATAATCTTCTAGGAATTTATGCATCATATCATGGAATATGGTAGTCATGGCTCATTGATAGGTCGCTCCTATATTTTTAAGACCAAAGAACATAATATTCTAACAAAATATCCCCCATGCACATGTAAAAGCTATTTTATATTGGTCTTCAGGTGAAATTTTTATTTGGTTGTAGCCGCTAAATCCATCCATGAGAGAAAACATTGAATGACCCACTGTCAAATCTACTATAGCATCTATACTTGGTAAAGGAAAGTCATCCTTTGGACATGCAAGGTTGAGATCTCAAAAACTTGTGCAAATCATGATGGACTTGTCTACTTTTGAAATAGGCACTATATTTGATATCCACTCAGCATAGTTGATTTCTCTTATGAACTCAACTCTTAGTAGCTTTTCTAATTCCACTCTGACCAAAAGTGCTATTGGTGGGTGCATCTTTCTCAACTTTTTCTTGACTGGTTTTACCCCTTCTTTGATAATCAAGTGGTGCATGATCAAGTTTGGATCTCATCCTGGCATATCATCATAAGACCACACAAAATTTACATGCCTTTCTTTGAATAATTTTATAAATTCCTCTTTTTCTTCATTTGATAATGATGTTGCTAGATGTATGACCTTTGGCTTTGATTCAGTTCCAATGTTGATCTTTTCTATCAGTTCTATGAGAATAGGTGACCTCTCCTTGTAATTTTCAGGCAAAGTATCCAACCTCTCTTCCTTAGGTGTCACAATTGGGTTTTCACCTTTGGAAACATCCTTTATTTCTTTCTATTTTTGGTCAAATACTGCCACCTTGTCATTTTCACCATTAGACTCTTTCAATCTTTTATTTTTCTCATTTTTTCTCTTATTTCTGAACTAAGAGATTGGATACTTTCCTTCATCATTTCTTCTTGATATTTTTTGGTAGAAGGTTTAACTGCATTTAGGTATAGGGTCACAGATTTTTCATTTAGGAATATGGGAAGGATAGTTGGTTCTATGGAGTCTCATTCAATGAGTTCTGAATATATGAGGTTTAAAGGGTCATTGCTTTAGTTTGGGTTGATAGGACTTAGGGAAATGACTTCATTAGAAGGTTCGCACATTGTATCGCTTAAGTCTATAACATGTGCTTCTTCTAAATGTTCTAAAGAACTTGGGTCAAAATCCTCTTCACTTGAATCCTCTTGGGTTTCTTGTGGGTAAAAATCTTGTGGGTTGACCCTTTTGCTAGATCCTTCTATTGTTGGAGTCCATGATGGTACGTAGGGTTCTCCTACCCATTGAGTGTCTTATGCCTCTTGACTTGGTATATTTTCTTGAGCCTCTTGATTAGAACTTGAAGCTTGGTTAGAACTTGATCCCAAGGTTAACTCTTTCTTTTTGCCTTGATTAGGAGCATAAATGCAGACCACATCCACTTCTTTATCTTGGAAAGATTTACTAGATAATGAATCCCACTCCCATTTATTTGAATCTTAATCACTTTGAGAGTCTAATTGTAGAATTTGGTCATAGAATATGGGGTTCTTCTTTTGAGTGTATCCTTATTCAAGATACCCTAGTCCTGAATTCTCCTTTCTATCCCTCCAAGACATTTCGATTGGTTCAATCAACCCTTCATTTCTTCTACCCAAAGGTCATTGTCCTTTGTAACCCAGCTTTTGCATAATTTGAAAACCTTTGCCATATTGATGAGTAGGAATGATAATGTTTTGGCTTATTTTTTCATGAGCACTTGACTCATCATCCTTATATAGCCATTTCAAAATTTCATTGTCCTCTTCATCCATGGATGAATAAGTGCTAGCCCTTACAAAATGATTATTGTATTTTTGAAGTGGATGCAAGCTAGAAGGTTTTCCATGAGACTTAGCAGATAATGAAAAACCCATCATAGATAGTGAATATTGTCCCACACCTTTCTATTTAATCTTGCATTTTTCTTCAAAGTTTTTTGTCATGGTATCCATCTTTTGGTAATGAGTTTCCTTGGTCTAAATTTGGGTAGATTTTGTATGGTTTTCTTCTTCTTTTTGTTTGGGGCTTTTCTCACTAACTTTCTCTTTTCCCTTAGTTGATGTAACTAAGTTAGTGATAATTTGATGGTCTTCAACAAAAGTGTCTTCTTCACCTATCTTTTCTTTTCCTTTTAATGAAGTGTCCTTCAAACTTTGTCCTTGTTCTATCTATTTTGATATAGTGCCTTTTGCATTATGAGGGACCAATGAATCATTTACGGGCTTGATATTATTGCAATATTGGAATGGATTTAGGTCTCCACTCACCATAATTTCTTTCCCCATGTATGTAAATTTCAAGCATTGATGGTACATGGAGGGTACCACTTGTATTTCATGTATCTATGGTCTTCCTAATAAGATGTTATAGGTCAATTTCAAATATAGCACTTGACAAATAGTCTCCTTTTGCATAGGACCTACTCGAATAGGGAGAACTATTATCTCTTTGGAGGATCTCTCTTCATCATTGTAAGCCTTTATGGTTATCTTTCTTTTAGGGTCTATAGCTTCCTCAAAATACCCTAAGGCTTTAACAAGGTTCAAAGTGAAAATGTTAGACCAACTCCTCCATCAATGAGGACTCTTTTAACCCTATGCTTATGTATCAAGACCTCGATGTGCAATGGAAATTTTTGGGGATGATTTAAGGACATATCATCTTTCTCGAAAAAGGATAAACAATGAGGTGTGACTAGGTGTCCTACCATATTCTAAAATTTGTCCACATCCAAATTCAAGAGCACATTAGTTTCAATAAGGGCTTTATCCAAGATTTATTTATGAGTAGGTGAAATTTTGAACAACTCCAAAATATAAATTTGTGCGGGAGTTCGTTGGACTTGATCTACCAATTTGTATTGATTTGATGAAGAGGATGTTTGATTTGGTACAATGATTCTAGGGGCACCTCCTGGCAAGGTGATTTTAGATGCTTGCCCCCTAGTCACAAAATTTTATGCTTCTTCCTTTTGCTTTTCCTTCACCACTATCACATTGATTATATTTTCATACCCACTCAAAGAGTTTATAATTTGGTGTTGTCATAGGTATGGGAAAAGTTTACTTTCCTATTTCCTCGTTATTTTGATTAACATTCGATGTTTCTCCTTTTTCATGGTTCAAGAAAGGGTTCTTAAAAGCCATGTGGTCTTCATTATTTTGAGACCCTTCGACCTTTATTGTGCCATCATCTATTAAATCTTGGACTAAATGCTTGAGTTTCATACATTTGTTGGTTTTTTCTCCCTTATTTCGATGATTCTCACAATGGTGTGCATCATTCCACCATGTGGGTTTAACCTAAGGTTCATATGGCCTTGATTCAGGTAAGACAATGATTTTGTTGGCCATAAGTTTTCTTAAATAATTTTCCAAGGATTCTCCCAAGAATGTGAAAATCTCCTTTGAAATGAAGGAAAGAAAGGCTTAGGATTGTTTCCATGACCTTGATTGTTGAAAGAACTATTGTTGTTGTTGAAAGGTGTCTTGTTCATTTGGTTTATATTATTCCTTTGGTTTGACCCGCTTGATAAGTTAAAAGGGGTCATTTACAAGGTTCTTATTTGTGATTTTAAACCAAAACCTTGATTTATCATTATTTTTGTTAGCTCCCTTGTTATTATTATAATTATTTAAATTATTATTATTATTGGTGTTGGTATAACCTTTGTTTTCTTTAAAGAGTTTGATCTCTCCTCTTTTTACCAACACTTCTTCAATTTTTATCTCGTTCTCAATGATCTTTTCAAATGTGGGGGGACATTGAAGTTGAAGTCTATAATTCATTTCCATGTTTAGGTTTTTTATTAAAATTTCCATCTTCTCCTTTTCAGGTATGCTTCTACGATATCTCGCAAAAACTGTTCTCCATCTATGGAGAAAACCTAGAAAAGGTTCACCATCCTTTTGTTTTGTGTCACATAAGTTGAGCATGGTTATTTCATGCTCAATATTATAGGAGTAGTGAGTCACAAATTTGGAGGCTAGCTCTTTGAATTTTTTTATTCCTTGTCGTAATTTTGTAAACAACTCCATGGTGTGGCCTCCTATACTTCTTAGAAATAGGTGCATTAAATAAATGGTATCATGCATGAACTCTATACTCAAGGCAAAAAATTCCCTTAGGTAGTCCTGTGGGTCAAATTTACCCATGTACTTGTCGTATCTAGGAAAAATCACGTTGGGTGGGAAAGACACCATAACCAAGTTTTGATCAAACAGAAAAGGGCACAAGGCCTCAATAGAGAAGGGTTTTGGTTCAATCACTTTCTTCATGGTATTGATTTGTGCTTGAAATATTTTAAGTTGTTTGTTCATCACACCTAATGGATTCTCCTCTTCCTCATCTTTCTTTAAAGTTTTGGTGTCGTAATGGTGAGGAAGTTTAACCCCTAATTGGCATAACTTAAGGAAATATATCTCCTTATTTCTTTCTAAATTTTTTTACATTATTTCAAGGAATTCGGGGTCTTGGGAAGCTCTATTGGCTTTATCTTCGATTGTTTCCTTTGGTCCTTGGTTTTCTTAATTAGTGACTCCTTGATCTTCATTATTTATCCCATGGACATAGTCGTAGAAGTCATTATTTCTAGCCATTGGATTGACTCTTTCCTCAAATAGGTTAGGGAGACTAACTTCGTGTTCTTGCATTTCAATAAAAGGAGTTTGGAATATGAATTTGGGGACCTCTTGTGTTATGAAAGTGTCATCTTCTTGTAATGATATTTTCAGTTTATGTGATCTCGTAAAAACTGACATCAACAAAGGTTTGAATTAAATGGAGCTTCCCCTATTTTGGTGATTGTTCTTTTGAGAATATTTTTAAAATTTTAAATGAATTTCAAATGGATGTTTCTTCCTTGTTATACATATCTTAAAATAAATAAATCACCAGTACACTTGTCTTTTTAACCCTCTAAACACAAAATGTTTGAAATGTTTCAAACGTTATCATGGGTTTTGAACAAGATGTAACTTCAAGAAATCTACCTATAGTCAAATTTGGTTGGTAAACATGGCTCTAATAGGTAGGCTTTCTAAATTAACAAGGTACTAGTAATGATTCCATTCAAAGAAATATCAAGTCTCATCCCACAATAATTAGGGGCTTTCCACCACCAGTATATCAGAGTTTTGCGCAATCCCAAAGGACTACTCAAGGAAGTTTAATTCTTGATATCCTTTTGTCACTCACCCCACTAAGGATGAATGTGTTTTATTTTATAGTGGCTTAGATTATTGTGGCAAAGGCAATTGTATCCCACTTTGGGTTGTCCCTCTCATCGACGTCGTTAAAGAAAATTATTGGGAGGCAAGCCAACTAAAGTTTTGGCATGTTCATTTTAAAGAGATTAAATGAAGTGAAAATATAGGTTTGGGAGTTTGATTCACCAAAAGGTGAAGAGCATATCCCTACTATTCGTCACTTCCAAAAATAATTAACAATGTTCAATTTACCAAGCCTTCTAATCCAATGGGAATTGAGTATTTCTACTCTCCTCCACAAAGAATAGGCTTCAAATTATGTGCTTATATTCCTTAGCCTTTCTTTTAATCAAGAAATCTAGTAGGTTTGGCATTTTTATTCACTTAAAAAGTCAAGAGCATTATGCCTACTACTAAATTCCCAAAACAATAATAGGCTTTTAGTTACTATATTCAAATTGAAGTGCCACAATTTAAACAAAAATTCAAAGGGATGAAGGTTTACCTCATTTTGAAGCTAGCAAAGGCTAGGGGAATTTTTTATTTAATTTTTCATTGATTTACTCACCTAGTGGTGATTGTTCCAGCTCCTTTCCATCCCCTTTGAAATTGTTAGTCCAACACAACCAAACAAAATGAAGAAATACAAGCAAAATTGAATTTTAAGCCTCTTCTTTTGAATTAAAGAAAAATGATTAAGGCATGAAAATCCAATTTAAGGAGAAAAATTTCAATTTATATGATTAAAAAATGTGCAAATATCTCTCAAAATCTTTACCTTCCTACTTTGAATTCTCCATGAAGTTGTTTATGTGGATTGTTTTCTCTCTTTTTAGCCTTTTTTCAATGGCTCTATCCTCCCTGTGGATTCGAGTCTTTGGTATTTTTACTCTTTTATGCTTTGTCATTGAAAAAACATAGAGAAATCATTTCCAACTGTCAGATTAATCAAATTTGTAAAATAGTCAAACGCGTTGCAAAAATGATTAAACATGCTATTTAAATGCTTAAACGCATTTCATGAAAATTTAAACGCGCTAATACAAAAATTAAAAGCATTGTTTAATCACTCAAAGGCACGTTAATGAAACTTTAAATGTGCTACAGAAGAATTTAATAGCATTGCGGAGTCAGCGTAAATGTGTTGAAAGAATGATAGACAGAAGATAGAAAGGATCAAATGCGCTATGTGGTCGTGTATATGCACGTAAATTTACTTTAAACGCATTTTTTTAGGCCTCAAACATGCTATTTCTTTTCTAAAACACACTATTAGAAGTCTCAAATGCACTATTTCACTTGCAAAACAAAGAATTCAAGCATAAAATCTTAGAATTCTACAATTTTTTCAAAATTTAAACAATTGAGGCCTAATGCCCCATGGTGGGTGCCATTTTGTGTACTAGAAGTACCTTTATAAGATTAGTTTGACAATATTAAAATCAAAATGAACTAAATTACCACAATAGTAAGCTATTTTAATGCAAATAAAGCCAAGAAACATCCTATAGTTATCTAATTAAGAATGCTAATGATAATCTCTCAGCAAGCCTCCATTAGTGACAGTCCTAAAATGATAAAATGATAGATGATTGTACAAATAAAGCCTATTTCAAAGAAACTATGCTCAATTATGCTTAAAATGCCTTTCTAGGTCAAATTTGCAATAACTTTAATGCAATCCTCAGATATGTGGATCCTTTTCTCTTGATTTTAGACTTGCTTTTATAGATTTTAGCAAGCATATGGGGTGGAGTTGATTTAATCATGGTTGAGTTGAGATTTAGTCCATGGTTTCAATAATGGGGATAATTTAAATGGTTTGTCCTCAAAGCTTGGGACAATGAGACAAAATGAGTGGTCAAGATGCTCTCACCTTATGAGTGATTGAGATTCAATTTGCTTTTGATCCATGTGAGTCCAATCCTTGATTCCTAATGGTTGAGGTAATTTCCCCCCATGTGGTGGATGAGGGAAAATAGGAATTAATTAATTAATTTAATTTAATTTATTTCTTTAGCCATGTGTACCCCTTCAATGGGTTAATTTAATTTTAATTGAACTATACAATTAATTAGATTAATTTCATAATTAATTGATTTATCTTGATTTAGTTGATTTATTTGATTTAATGGCTTTTGATTTTCAATTAATATTTGATTTTCAATTAATGTTGGATTTTGGCATGATTGCAATTAATGCCTTGATTTTGCCTTAGTTGCTCACTTGATTTCACCGTGACCATTTTTAGGTGATTACAATATCTCCCAACATCCTCTACATTATTCTAACATCCCAATTCATTTGCACATCCTCTCAACTACTTCGCATCTCAAAACATATTCATATATATACTCAACCTCATAATATTTCATGTCGACTCATAAATACATCACAAAAGATGTCCAACACATAATAAAATGTAAAATACATAGTTTTTGATCATATGTCCACAAAGGTAAGGTAGGACCCAAACAAAATCAAAGGTAGAACCACTGGGATCCATGCATTGCTCCCTTAAACATCACAACCACTCATCGGCCATGTTACATGACTTTATTGTCTTTGTGTAACCACATGAAGTTGTAACTCTCTCCAATTAAATTAAAAATCCATGTGACCTTAATTGGAGGTCTAATACATCCCATAATACATTCCTATAAGTTTTCATGACTTCATTTTTTACATGCAGTGCATGTCAGGAAAAACTATGCTATTGTACCATGTCAGCTACTTCCTAAACTTAGTCATTTTTCCAATGTGAACACCCAAAACTGAAGTGAACTCCAAGAGATCATGCCAATGAGTAGTGTGCCATAAATTACTACCTCTATTTTATAAACATCAAGCCACTTTCCAGCATCATCATTATGTCTGATATGTGAAACAAGTGCTTTTTCACCTTCTTTATCTCATGCAAGATGATCTTTCTTTATAGAAATAAAAAAAATCCATCTTCATTATTGTCATTAGATTCCTCATTGGTTACACCTTCATCCACATTTATATAACATTTTTTCTTTGGATTTCCTTTTTACTTCTTATATTTGTCATTATCCTTTTGGTGTTCTCTATTAGGACACCTAGCATCATGTGACCAATATTGTTACAAGAGAAATATTTTAAAGGTAATTTGCCTTTATATTTATTGATTCCTCTAGATAACATCCTTTCTATCAATGCTTCAATTTATCCTTGTCTTTTCTCATCCTCCAAGATAACATCTATAACCCTGGTGAAACTAGATAGACTA
Organism: Chamaecyparis obtusa; assembly: GCA_027943335.1. NCBI lineage: Eukaryota > Viridiplantae > Streptophyta > Pinopsida > Cupressales > Cupressaceae > Chamaecyparis > Chamaecyparis obtusa. Next base: position 2,014,748 of record BSBK01003364.1, on the reverse strand, counting down.
TCAGACTCAAACATCAAATCTTTGCCTTTTCTTATAGGGACACTTACCATAGAATCCTTAAAATTATTTTCAACCTTAGGAATGTTGTTATGATAGTTATAAAGCTCAAAATTAGTAAGCTTACCTATTATTCCATCAAAAATAACCTTTTCAAATGTTATTAGTTCATTAATTGTTGACACTCTAATGGTATAAGTAGGTAACAAGGTTCTTAGCATCTTAATTACCACATCTTCTTCTGCCATGGTACCACTTGCACCTCTGATTGTAGCAACATCTTTGATTCTTGCACCATAATGAGAAATGTTTTATCCTTTTACCATTTTCATGTCATCATATTTTCCTCTAAGACTTTATTCTCTTGCCTTTTGCAAATGCTTGCCACCTCTATAGATTAATTCAAGTTTCTTCCAAACCTCATAAGTCGTTCTAAGTCATTTTACATCAATATATTGTGTATCAAAAAGGGTATTTAATATGGTTTCTTATGCTTGTGTGTTCTCTTGCTTCTCCTTCAACTGATATGTAGTTAGGGTTCCTTGAGGCCTAATATATTGAGTCTCAACATGTCTCCAATACTAATCACCTATACCTCTTATGTATAACTCCATCTTGTCTACCCATACTAGGCAGTTATCTTTTGTGAACCTAGGAGCCTCCTTTCTAAACATCTTGTCAATCAGATCTTTACCATAGGAAATTAATCTTATCACCAAGAGGACCTAAGCTCTTGTTGGAAATTTGGCTAAGTAGGACATCAAGTTTTTTTCATTATGGCAACATATAATCACTATGATGACCGCACTACAGTAGCAAGCATTTTTGTAAGAGTGCAAGTAAAATTGTCTGAGTATAGCATCATTTTCCAGTCTAATCAGAGACATTTTTGGTTAGCGATGTTTATAGAAGTAGGTTCAATGTATGCACACTTGAACATGGATAATTATATATATGACAAAGACACATGTGAAAGCACAAGTCTATACGGCATGTACGGAAGGAGATATTGCAAAATTACAAAGACAAAGTCTTAGCTGACCTGAACAGAGCAAGAAGATAGAATAAGAATGATAGTTAAGGGATTATTTTGTTTATCAAAATAATGACTTAACCATATAAGAGACAACATCCTAGATGTTAGCTCTTAGACAACATAAATCCGTTTTTGTATTTAGGAAAGAGTTTATGCTTGGTAAAGCTGACTGTAAAGTTATTATTATTAATAACTAGTATATATGTAAAAAGCATGTAATGCGAAGAATATAGATTGATGTAAAAAGATAGTGTAAAGCTATGATGCAAAGTTGTATGTTGTAAAAGAAAAGCAAGAAGACCTTGTATGAAAGCGAAGATCCTAGAGAGCTAAATCAGAATAGGAAAACCATTCAGCAGCAGAGAAAGGTTATACACTTTACCTTTTGTATTCAAATATCATTGTATTTTACATGTTTGGGCAATGAACTCATCTTGTAAACATTATATTTTGTAATACCAACTCCTAACTGGGTTGAGGCTTCTAACAAGGCCTAAAGTCCTTTAATCAGGATGGAGACACTATATGTATGTAATAGATTCCTAACAGGGTCAACATCCAGATACTTTTGATTAGTGGATCAGTTGTGGGTATCATCCCCACTAGGGTTTTCCCTTGGCCAAGGTTTTCTCGAGAACAAACATGGTGTTATGAGTTCATTTTCTTTATTGTTATGCATGTTATTTAGTCTACTTTGTTTTTCAAGCTTGAAGTTAATTCATTATATCCATAATTGGGAAAAAGTAAAAGTTTGTAGAATACTGATTCACCCCCCTCTTAGTATTCCCTATTTATAACAATTGGTATCAGAGCTTAGTTAATTAGAAGAAAGTTATTCAAAGAAAGCCTAGTAGCTTGAGTAAGATCTCTATGGATATGGATCAATTACAGAAGAATCTTGAAGAAGCTCTTGAACAGATTGATATTCTTACTAAAGAAAGAGATACTCTGAAAGGGAAATATGATGATGTGAAGAACTTCATTGAGAAACTAAAAGAAAAAGTGGAAGAACTGAAATCAAAGAAAGAACCTATAATTCAAATCGAAGATTGTGATGAAATTTCAAATCTAAAGAAAGAAAATGAGATCCTTAAACATGAGTTGAAGATTGTAGATCTAAAGTTAAGTTTGAAAGAAGGAAATAGAAAGAATGAATCAAATCTGAAATCTAAAAATGAAGATCTGAAGTCTAAACTTTGTAAAGTGACATCTAAACTTGAGAAAACCAAATTATAGTATGCTAAACTTGAGAAGTACAATACAATTGTGAAAGGTGAATTGACTCAATCTAAACAACATCTTGATAAACTATATTCCACCAGTGAGAAGATTGATGAACAAATGTCTTATCAAGAACCTTATTATGATACAACTGGTCTTTGATTTAATTCATATAAGACAAGTGAAGAATGCAAGGAACCAGATCTGAAAACATCTGAAGATGAAATGAAATCTGATGAAGCTAACAAATCTGAAGATGTACCTAATCCACCTAAAGAAGATGAACCACCTAAATATATGCGAAGAGAATTAAAAGGTAGATGTTTTGCATGTAATAATTTTGGACATATGAAGAAAGATTGCACAAGTAAGAAATTCAAACATCTCCATGGTTATTTTTATAATTGTCATGGTTTTGGACATAGAGCTATTGATTGTAAGAAACCTAGATTTAATGATAACAATAGTAGTAGTAGAATGTTTAGAGATACTAACCATGTAGATAATAGACCTAATAAAGATATGAACAAGAGAAATGGAGTTGTGTGTTATAGATGCAACAAGATTGGACATATTTCAAGAAATTGCAGATCACAAATCAATCAAAAAGGACCAAGATATGGAATCAATGGAGTAGTTTGTCAAATATGTAACAAATTTGGTCATACAACAAGATTTTGCAGAATGAACAACATGAGAAACCCTAATCCTAGAAGTTATACAAGGAGAAATGAGAATAAAAATAACAGTCATAAAGGATGTTGTAGTAACTCAGAAGAAGTTAAGTTTGTTAAAGCCATAGATCAAGTAGACACACTCAATACAAAAGGTAATCAGACAGGTGAAGTATCTGATAGTAAGTGTGAATCTTTTCCTAACCCATCTCAAAGCACTTGAAGTAATTAATTCATGTAGAATGTATTAGAGTAGGAGATTATGATAGTATAAAAGTTAGATTAGATTAAATTGAGTCTTGCAAAGTTAATGTAAGGTAGTATATGATATAATGATGTTATGGTTAAGAGCACATGAGCTAATATGAATGTATTTGAGTACACGAAAAGAATGAAGTTTTGCAGGAAAACAGGAACAACTTTTTGGAAAGAAGCGGAAAAGGAATTGAATGCAATGTCAGAATCCTAAAAGATTGAAAGGATAAAATCTTATGATTGGTATTATTTGATCATTCAAGTGACTACAAGTGATAAGAAGAGAAATACGATGGAGATTAAGAGCAGTTTGTAGGATTTGGAGAAGGATTTCATGCCAGATCTATGCAAAGCCCTAAATCACTTATTTGAGGTATTTTACTAAGTAAATCTATCAAAAGTAGTTAATTTTTGCAAGAAGCATGGATGCATCACTTGTTCACCATATAAGAGATTCAGTTAGACCTAGAGTTAAAAGGGAACCAATACAACCCTTGGAAGAAGACCCTAGTCTTGCGTTGTCATCTGTTCCAAATGGATTTTTGCATTTAGAAGATGTGAAAAGTTATTTGAAATGCAAGTTTGAGACCGTAAGTGATAGAAATATGATTATGGAATATGAGAAGATATACAATCAGGACATGTCATTAAAAGTAGGGCTTGAACATTTGAAGGATAATGAGATTGTCAAGTATCTACTACATTATGAATTCCAAGATGATGAATGCACTAAGATCATTTTGAGTAGAATCCACAATGGAAAATTTTGGCTAGATGACAAAGTGATAGATATCACTATAGACCTAATTCATGAAGTAATTGGTTTCTCAAAATTTGGAGTTATACCCTTTAATGAGAAGAATGTAAAGAAAAATGTATTGGATAACACTAAGTCATCATATAATGGTAGAGGAATTGTAATTAGCAAGATCACACAAGATGATATTAGATATGTAAGCAAGATTTTAACATCTAAGTTTTGTGCAAATTCTAGAGAAGATGACATGGTAGCTGGTATGGTACATGTAGCTTATTTGATATGTGTTGAAAAATTTAAAGTTGATATGTGTGAAATTCTAAGAATTCATTAGTTTGAGAACCTTGAGAAGATTAAGAAAACTAAGAATTCACAGTTTAGATTCTCATCCCTGATCACATATATGTTTTTCCATTTGTTGAGAAGATTTCCATATACTATTGGAGAAGATTGGACTGATAATAGAAATAAAATGGATATAATCAATAAGGTGTATCTGGGACACCCTATAGACAAGGTAAATGAGAGTGCAACCTTGGTAATCAAGACATTTTAGAGCCAAATGAGAAAAAGATCAAGGATTCCATAGGCTATAGTAGAGAAATACAGAAATGAAATATGTTTTATGGTTGACACTGATTTCACTTTTGTTGAGGTAGTTCAACCAAGAGTTGAATTTATAGATCCACTTGGATATGAAGTTTCTGAAGTTAAAATTGAAGAGTATACAAATAGATTACTTAAGTGTAAGTTGGACGTAAATAGTCCTAAATTTGGAACATATAAGGATAAATTTAACTCCGCAAATTCATTGCAAGTAGATAAATTAGCCAAAAAGAGATTTGACAGCACTATAAATAAAATTATTAAGGATACATGCATGATAGAACATGAGTTTATAGTTGCGAAGCAGACTACGGCAACAATTAGAGATATAGGATAGAAAGAAGTTCTATCTATTCCACCCCTAACATCAGTTTCAACTCACACTAAAGAAATTCAAGATTTAGAAGAAGAAATTAAAGTTGTGGAAGTACAAGAAGTGAGAAAATCCACTAGATCCTCCACCACTCCACCAACAAAAAGAGTAAAGGAAATGGAAAGTGGGCCAGGAAAGAGACAAAAGACTATTTATACCCCGACACAAAGGAAAGTATCAAAAGTAAAAGATGATGAAGAAGCAGGAAGCAGGAAGCAGTAAAAATAAATGGAAACCTAAGATACAAAAAGTGAATGCCTTAATTATCAATGAAGGTGATTTCACTAAAATGAACAAATTTTATGAGTTGTACAATTTTTCTGAGAAATTGAACTTAGAAAATGTAGTTGTTAGGAACATGATACTGGCAGATAAAAAGTTTGATATTATTCAAGGAAAGATTCCTGATGAACTTTTTCAGAAGTTAGTTAAAAGGAAGAAAAGAGCAATTGAAGAAGATAAAAACATAAGAGAAAACTATGTGAGAAAGCTATGTGATATAAAAGATGAAGAGCACTTTAAGGAGATGATGAAAAATCTTAACACTCATCTAAGAATGAAAAGGAGAGCTATCTTGATACTGGGAGGAAATTATAAGGAAATCAACAAAGAGATAGAACAGGCAGTTGTAAAGGTTATGACCTCCAGCCCTAGTGAGCACACAAGTGTATGTGATCAAGCATTAGAAGCTAAACATCAGAAAAGTCTTTCACCATCACTGCCACTATTTATTAACATTGAGGATGAAACTATGAATGTGGAAGGAAAAAATATTACATTAGAAAGTGAAGATAACCCATTCAATAATCTTGAGAACATTGTTGACAATTCAGCTATTGAGCAGCAGTAGCAGGATATGACGATGAATGAGGAAAAAGGAAAGGAAACAAGAAAATAAGAGGAAGAAGAATTGACACAAGAAGAAACATAGATTAATGAGGAAGCAACATAATAGGAAGTTCTACAAGAACAAGCAACAATCAGTTGTAAACTCAAGGAAGCAATAGAGAAGCCACAAATTGAATCTATCTTTGCTACTCTTGGACAGGAAGTTGATGATGATGATCAAATTGAGAAAAAGCTTAGAAGGGTCATTGCTTGAAGTGATAGAGAAACTGCAAAGCATAATAACCAGTCAGATAAATGAGGCTGATCCACAAAATAAAGAAAAAGAAGTTGTGAAATCATTTGATACATAATTCACAAACTTATTAGACATGGTCACAGTTAAAGCACAAGCAGCCTATGAAGCTAAGTTATTCCAAGATATATGTCAGAATATCAGAAGTGATACAGATAATCTGGATGTTTTCATTAAGGAACTAAGAAGAAGATTGGAAAGAGGAAAAGCTTTGTATATTCAGTGTACAAAATTAGAAAATTATGTATTAGAAATAATAGAGAAGATTAAGTAAAAAGAGGCAGAGATACAAGCAACAACAAACCTCTTGTCAAGCCCAAATGTGAAGATCTCAAATATTGAGAAAAATATAAGCAAATTAAATGATGACATAAGAATTCTGAATGATGCAAAGGACAAGAAATTGAGGAGATTCTCTCTATTAAGAGAGCATGTATCAATTAAACTGAGTATTGTTGAGAGTCAGTTGGAAGAATGTCTTTCTTCTAAGACATCATATGGAAAATTTCACTATGCAAAATAAAGTAAAAGACAAACAAATAAAGACAATAAAGGATTTGCCAAAGACAAACAAACGTCATAGCATATTATCAAATCAAATTTAATGGTAAACAAACTAAAATCAAAGCCACCTTAGTTTAAGCCTAAAACGGATGCGCCCATGCACCGTTTGATATGCTTGGATATAAATGGATGTGGGTGTGCAAACTCAAGCACTTGGAGCATGCAAATAGGATGATTTGAGGATCAAGAAGACCCAAAATGACACAAAATAGGTATGAGGAACCTATTTTGCCTCAAAGGCCTCAAGAACACACAAATATGCAAAGCTAAAAGATGAACTAAGATTGATTAAACAAGAAATGAATCTATGTTAATACAATTAAGCTAATTTAAATGTGATTTAAGCTTGAAAATGATCTAAAATGATGAGTTTATGCTTATGCTAGAATGAAAATGGCATTATAACTTTGCTATTGAGTTTGAGAGTTGAGAGTTTGCTATAAAATCCTTTAGAAAATAAAGTATTTTTATTTTCTGAAAAATCCCTGATGACATCATCATTTATTAATTAATTAATTATTTAATTAATTAATTTATTTTTATGTCATTAAATCCCTTTTTCTTAATTAAAAATATTTAATTAAGAAATCCCTCCCAAAAATGTTTAAATCTTATTTAAACATTAATCCCCTATTTATTAATTATTTTAATTAATAAATTGACCAAAAATCCCCCAAAAAAATAATTTATTTATTTTTTGACCAAAACTTGGCCAATTTTCTTAAGACCACTAACCTCTTCCAAAATCTTCTAATCCCTTCTTAATTTCGATTAAAAGGCTAATCCCATCTTTTCTAACCCTAATCTCAACTCAAAATATTTAATTAAGATTAAATATTTAATTTTCATATTTATTGAAAATATTTCAATAAATTTTCCCAAACTTAAGCTTTTGGAATGAATAAACTTTTATTCCATAAAACTTAGGAGAATTCTAGACTCTTCTAGAAACTTCTCAACCCAACCTCTTCACCCATCCTAATCCTAAAATCCCCTAATCCTAATCCCCTTTCTAATCTTGTCACATTCCATTAGCAAAAGGTTTACCAAAACTTATGCTAACCTCCTCTTAGTCATCCTCCTTAGTCAACAAAGATGGCCACCTCTTGGCCACCTCTTGCAAATGCATTTAAGGATGCATTTAAGCCTTCCTTATCTTTCTTACATGCATTCATTATGCATTTAAGACCTTCTTATCCCTTCCTTGCCACCTCTTGGCCTTGGGCACATTTACCAAATTGTGCACATGCCCTCAAACTTTCAACTCAATCCTCCCTTGACACTTGTCAGGACACTTGTCCTTGACTCAACCCTAACCTTAGCCCTAACTCTGACTCGTCCTTTTTAACCAAGCCCTTCCCTTTTCCTATAAATACCCTCACTTCCTAAGGCAAATCATCTTTCAACTCTCAAACTCAATAGCAAAGTTATAATGCCATTTTCATTCTAGCATAAGCATAAACTCATCATTTTAGATCATTTTCAAGCTTAAATCACATTTAAATTAGCTTAATTGTATTAACATAGATTCATTTCTTGTTTAATCAATCTTAGTTCATCTTTTAGCTTTGCATATTTGTGTGTTCTTGAGGCCTTTGAGGCAAAATAGGTTCCTCATACCTATTTTGTGTCATTTTGGGTCTTCTTGATCCTCAAATCATCCTATTTGCATGCTCCAAGTGCTTGAGTTTGCACACCCACATCCATTTATATCCAAGCATATCAAACGGTGCATGGGCGCATCTGTTTTAGGCTTAAACTGAGGTGGCTTTGATTTTAGTTTGTTTACCATTAAATTTGATTTGATAATATGCTATGACGTTTGTTTGTCTTTGGCCTTCAAAACAGGTTTAGGTGCACGCTCAAATCCTAGTCTACATTCTGGCACGCCCGGTGGGACCCACTTCACGGGTTCTTTGCAAATATTCTGATGAGTTTTAGACCATTTTCAAATTTTTCAAAGCTTATAGGTGGACGTAGCACTTAGATCCATTCTTCTTCTTCTTGTCTATATTCTTCTTCCTCTTCTTGTCTATATTCTTCTTCTATTCTGTCTCCTTTCTTCTTCTTCTTCTAGCAAGGAGGTCATGGCCATTTTTTTTCAAAAATAATAATAAAATCCATAAGGAAGCAAAATCATACACACCTTATTTTAGTGCTTAAAATGAACCCCCAAATCATTCTTGAATGCATTAAGGACTAAAATTTGCAAAATTTGTTCTAACAAACAAAACAAAAAAATTAATCAAGGCATTTGCATTCTTGCAACATCAAGGATTTTTAACAATGCATTCATGCAAAGTAGGAATGATCATATCTTTTTGGGCATAAAAAGAACATCAAATCCGCATTCAAACGAGTCAAAACAAAATCTTGAATGAAGCTAAAAGGAAGAACTTAGGTCCTAAAGCGTCATTTTCCATTTGAAAAGCAAACACAATCTTGAATGCCTTAAAAATCAAAACAAAGCTTTTTTAAAAGTTCTTAATCAACACGCACACTCAATCTTGAATGCCCAAGTCAAAAAATTTGCAAACGCTCGATTTACTTTTTGGAGAAAGGAACAAATCAAAATCTAATCACGAGTGTCTTCATTTCAAAGTTCAAACATCACTTAATCAAATTTGGGAAAATGAACAAAATCTGCTTGATGTGCATTTAGGAGTTTTACTTTTTGCAAAATCCTGTTAACTTAAGCAACGTAGAACACTTGGACTCAAACAATTCCACTTCTTCTACTTTTAGCGAGGCCTGTCCAGGGAGAAGCGCTTCCTCTTTGGAGAATGACCTCAAACCGGTAGCCCCTCCGACCGGTATACAAACAAGTGAAGAACAAAATAATCACTTACATCTCCTAATCGCCGGGCGTTCGTGCGAAACACGTGTCTGGGGATGGTAAACATTCCTCTCCCCCAGCATAATTGGCAAGGCTCTTAGGTGAGTCACGAATGATCAGCAAAACTGGGTATGGAGACTCCACGGAACTATTAAAAACCTGATAAAATAGAGGCTACCCTATCTACATCTGAAAGTATCAAAATCCTTGTGCAAGGACCGATTCCAAGGGGTTTACCGGGTCGCCTCAAGATTACTCACCATTTGTATTCCCTTCTGGGAGATACCAAGCTGTGGGCAAGCAATTTTGATACTCACCTTCCTTAGGTAGATCTGTTTGAAGTGCTTGATAGTCAAAGACTCCGTGAAAACACTTGTTGAAACATACACTTTCAAAGCTTTGTCAGAGTCAGTTGTCTTTGTTTGTATCCCGCAGGGTTGCTTTGTCCCTTGCGGAGATTGCTTTGACTTTAACTTTTTCCATTGGAAACCTTTGCCTCAAAATCAGAAGCCTCTTTTCCAAAGTGATGCCCAGCAAGAGCAAACATCCTAAAGCGAAGTTGCCCAAATCCCAAGCCTATCAAGAGCAAAAAGTTGCCAAGAAGAACACCAAGACCTATCAATCCATTATCCAAGCAACCCAAGCAGAGGAAAAATCCCAAGCCAGACTTGAGAACATTACCCATAACGCCCGCATCAAACAGTTCGCCTTCCATTTCCGAGTTAACCATCACTTTGTCAACCTTGAGCCAGAAGATTAGCCAAATCCTTGTTCATGTCTTGTTCCATCTTCAGATCTTGAAATCTTGTCTCAAACAGCCTTGCATCTTAGTTTCATTCTAGCTTTCATCTTTGCATCATTAATCAAAACCTTAGTTGCATTTGCATTCATCCTCCTACCAGCATTTTAGAATCAGTCCTTGTCATTTGCACTTGCATCATCCTTCTAGAGCATTGTCCCTTCACCCTTCAAAACCTTTTCCACCAGCATTCCCCCCATCAGCTTTCCATATCTTTCCAGCAGATCCATCATCTTTTGTTCCAAATCTAGAGATCCACCAACACTTAGTGTTCTACCTTTTGACTTGTTCCTATCCTATATCCAAGATCAGAGACCATCATCCTCTTTTTTGACACAACGTGTTGTCATAAAGAAATCAAACCTTGTCTTTGCATAGCCATCATCTCGAGCAAGAGATTGGAGTGCATTGATAAGAAACTTGTTGACCGAAGATCATCAGTCTATCTTAGGTTGACCCCATCATATCTCTGATCCTCCATTTGGAAAAAATAGCAGCTCATTTGTTGACCGCTCATTAATCTTTCACCAGCTTTCCACCAGCAACCTATCTTTCCTCCACCGTCTTGATCCATATCCGTTCCATCCAACTTCCATCATCACCATCTTGATCCCTATCTTTGCATTTGCATCTTAGAAGTCATCATCTTTAGAAGTTCATCAACTTTGCATCCATCAACATCTTTTAGCCAAACATCTTGCATACATTCAGCACTTGCATCTCCATGCCTGTTGAGACCAGATCTCGGAAAAGAAGAAGCATGAATCCTTATCCACCAACAACCTCATCCGATCCCAACCTTTTCACCAACGCCATGATGACCTACAATCCCCAGATCCAAGCCAATAACCCATGTGAAGATCCAAACATCCCTTCATCCCCGTTGGCAATCCAAGCATTTGCAAATCCTCCAGAAAACCCACCAGCGACCAATGCGCTTGTACCGCAACATCAGCAAAGCACGTTTGCCCACTATCTGCTAGAAAGTACCTCCATCCCACCATCTCTCTATCCACGCATCCCCATCAAAACAATTGAAGTTCCAGCACAAGCATATTCTCCGTTTGACCAATCATTCCCTGATCCTATCATGCAAACACCCTAAGAGCTTTCCACCATTCCCCTTTTCTTGCAAGGAAGCCTCGCCAGTCCCACAACACAAGCTGCAGTGCCATCCACTCCATCTCCTACCCCTTTTGCTTCATCATCTGCTATGGCTGCCCAAGCCCAAATCCAAACCCAAAGTCAGCTTCCACCTCTCACACAAGCTTTTACACCACCGCCATCCGCAAGTCAAGCAACGCCTTTCACCATCAAAGGAGCACCGTCACCCTTCACCCCCCAAGCACCCGTACCTTCTTCTTTGGGGTTAGCACAATCACTTCCCATTCCAACCTCATCTTTCTCTTGGGTGTTTCCTTCATTTTCCTCCTCACAAGCATCCGCTCAACCACAACCTCAACAAGCTCTTTTCTCTCAAACATCATTCGTGTCCCAAGCTCCCGTTGCTCCTACCATTCCATCATCCACTGCAATGCACCCTAACACAAGCTCTCAGTGGGGCCTTACACAAGAAGAAATGAAGGCATGGGGGATCCCATCTCAATCCCCTACATCTATGGTTGCAAGTCAACAAACTGCCTTCGCCCAAGCAGCACAGCAGCAACTACCCCAACCACCGCCGGCTTCAAGCTATTCGTCCCAAATCCCAAATACCTTCCAGCAAGTTCCACCACCTCAACAGCCAACTTTCCCCAGCTATCTTACCCCATCACCCTTTGCTTCTAGCTTCCCCACATCTGTTCCACCTCTAAGTAACGCAGGCATGCACCCAGCTTATATCAGCCAAACCCAAAGCCAACCTCAGCAACTACCACCATCATACCCGCAAGCAGCATCATTCCAACAGCCTCCCCCACAGCAACCACATGTACCCTTTCAGCAAACAACCATCATTCCTCAACAACAACAAGTCCATTACTATCAGCCTCAGCAACAAAACCCTATCATCCCCCAGCAACAACAAGTTCCCACCCATCAGTTACAACAGCAAGTTCCAAATGTCCAATATCAGCAAGCAGTCCCACAACAATCGCCAGTTTAACAACAGCAAGCAGCCCAACAACATCAAGTAGTTCCATATCATTTACCACAATATCCCCCTATGCCACACCAGCAATATCCCCAGCAACCATTGCCCCAAAATCAGTTCCAACCCATTTATTCACAGCAAGCGCCATATCCAGTTCCACAACTTCCATCACAAGCAGAAGTCCCAGTTCCCTCGCCACTCAATGCTGAGTGGGAAGCAATGAAAAATGCTCTAAAGGAGCTACAAAGCAAAACAGAGAATAAAACATACAAGTTCGAAGAGGTGTGCTCATATCCCTTCGATCGGTCCATAGCAACTATCCCTTTCCCCAAGCATTTTGAGATGCCCAAGTTTGACAAGCATCGGGGGAAAGGAGATCTAGTAAATCATATCAAAGAGTTCTACATGGCATGCCAAGAAGTGGCTTACAGTGATAACTATCTCCTGCACCTATTTCCCAAGAGCTTGGGAGGAACTGCTGTTGAGTGGTTTTACAAAATACCACATCGGACAATAAAAACCTTTGCTGAACTCTCTGAGAAGTTCATCACACACTATGCCCATAATGTGGAGAATGAGTTGTCCTTGCTAGACCTATGCAACTCAAAGCAAAAAGACGGAGAAAGCCTTGCAGAATACTTGCAAAGATGGTATAATCTTACAACCAGGTTATCATATCAGCCACCAGAGAAGCATCTAACAAAGATCTTCATTGATAACCTGCATCCAAAGCTATCCCATCACATGCAAATGAACTGTCTCCAGACATACCAAGACATCAAGAGCAAAGGCATAGGCATCGAGAAAGCTCTCCTAGACGAAGGCACTATTCGTCACTTCAAGGATGATTCCAAGAACAAATCCAACAATGATAAATCCTGTTACTGGAATCGTAACAAGAATGTTGTTACAGATGGAGCCACTGACACTAAGAATGTACAATTCATTGTGGCTAGTCCTACACCAGCTCAAACATACCAACCACCACAAGTGCCCATCTATCAGCAACCACCAGCTCCCGCATATCAAGCACCTATTTATCAGCAGCCTCCTCAAGCTCATCAGCCACCTATGCAACAGTATCAGCAGCAATACCAACAGCAACAGCCAGCACGTCAAGGCAATCCTGTTAACATAGTTAACGTTGCCCCAAGGCAGAACAAGCCCAACAATCAAAACAATCCAAAGAGGACTTTCAAACCTTTGGGTGAGCCTCTGGATCAGATCTTTTATCGGCTAGCCAAAGCAAATATGATCACATATCCGCCCATCGCACAGAAGGATGACAACGCACCAAAGTCTGATTGGTATAGAGAAAATGAATACTGTGATTACCATCGTGTGAAGGGGCACACAACATTGAAGTGCATGCGGCTTAAGAACTACATCCAGGATCTCATTGATCGCAAGGAGATCCAGGTCGATGCACCAGCTCAAGCTTCACCCAACGCCAGTTTGCAAATATATCAAAATGTGTTCCCTCAACACGATGCCGGGAAGAATCAAGCCAGCGCCAATCAGCCCCAAAATCATGGCAAAGGCAAGCAAGAAGATCACACAGTGGCCTACATCAACTATGACAAGTATGTCGGATGCATAACTCAAGTTGAGCCCATCCAAGATGAGCCCACCATCAATACCATCCACGTCAGAGGGTCGGATCGACAATGTGCTGCAACTACCCGCAGTGGTAGGATAACTGTTACCGGTGCTCCTCTGAGATCAGCTGCTCCTCCAAGGCCAACTCCTACTACATCCACAGCACAATCTAACACCAGGCCAGCATCAAATGCACGCGCAACACAGCATAATGCACCAAGTGCACAATACAATATCATAGAGCATCTTGGGAACATGCCAGCCCAAATATCTATCTTAGATTTGCTCCGCACATCACCCATCCATCAGGAGATCCTAGACAAAGCTCTAAAAGAAGGCCATGTCCCCACAGACATTAACACAACTCAGTTTGAAACTCTTGTGGGACACCTATCAGCAGCATGTGCCTTATCCTTCAAAGAATCTGATATACCAGATGTCGCTCCTGACCATACTCTCCCTCTCCGCATTGCCGTCATGGTCAGAGACTTTTCCATCAAACGGGTTTTAATAGATAATGGCTCAGCCCTCAACTTGTGCACATTAAAATTCATCAAGAAGATCGGGTTCACGGAGGCCGACATACAACATGAGATGATCACCATCAAAGCATATGATAACTTGGAGCGTACCTCTGAAGGTACTATCACCTTGCCTATCCAGCTAGGCCCAGCAACGCAAGATACTGTCTGCCACATTGTTGATCTTGACCTACCATTTAATATTCTTCTCGGCCGCCCATGGATCCATTCCATTAGGGCTGTACCATCTACTTACCATCAGTGCATCAAGTTTCCACATCAAGGCACTGAGATTACCATCCACGCTGATCCTAACCCCTTCGCATACTGCCGTGCGATGGAAGCATCTTTCCCTCATTCTACTCATTGTCCTGGAACCGATATTGGTACTTCTATTGCTAGTTCATCCTGATCCCATCGCGATCCAGAGACCATCCTCTCTTCCACCTTATCATCCGTCAAGATCAACAACCAGGGTTGTGGCGAATATAGCCTCAGTGATGCATTTGTTGTAGGGGCTCTTCCACGTGATCCACATACTCAAGGGCACCCAAGTTGTCAAAACAAGCCTGTTGAGGAACATTATAAGCTCAAGCAAATCAGAAACATGACTTTTGAGTCTCATGGTACCATCAACAGCAAAGAAATGGATCCAGATATTAACAAATGGTTATACAAAGATCCCCCATCACGTGACACACAACTTCTTGAGTACTTCAAAGAGAAATATCCAATCCCCTACAAAAATGTCACAGAACACTATAACTATAAAGGTGGTGGTCTAGGACCACAAGAGGACGGAAATTTGTTTCCTATCATACCATCCTAGAATCCAGAATAGCAAGGACTTGGCTTTAATACCCCTCGCCTGCTTGAACAAGAGCCCAATACCACAACTGCGGGCACTAACATGACCAACGTGAACTTTTCAAATAGCCAGGATGACCTTGTGAAAATCGAAGACATCCCCGAAGAGAAAGACATCCGATCCTACGATGATATCTTTGCTGACGACACCCTCCTAGGGACTTCTATTCTCCAACAACTCTCCATTAACCTCATAGATCTTCCCCTCACAAACCCTGACCTCATAGATTGGGACCAACCAAGCATCACACACATCGATGAGTTCCAAAGCGCACAAGCACTCCTAGAATTCATGGGGGCATCAGATCCAGCAAGCAAACAGGATCCAACATCAACCTCTGTCTATCAACTTCACCCAGAAGGATATTTTGGGGAAGAGGCAAGCTTTAGTCACAAAAATGAAATAGCAAGAGAACATCATGAGTCTTTATGTGAAAACCCCCTTGGGGCACATTCTGATTCCAAAATAGTAAAAATAAAGGGCGTATCTTCTAGTGAAAACCTGGCAATTCAGGCGCTAGAAGATGAAGCCTTGCCTCTTCCCCCTATCCAAGATTATAGACCAGAGCAGTCGCCGATCATCATAGAGGAAACCAGGCCAATCAACTTGGGAACAGAAGAATGTCCAAGGATCACCTACATTGCAGTCAACCTAACAGAAGGAGAAGAAATGGCTCTCAGTGCCTTGCTCAAGGAATCCATCATCAACTTTGCATGGTCATACGCCCACATGCCTGGGCTTGATCCAAACCTTGTTGTTCATCATCTATCAGTAGATCCAAACATCAAGCCAGTGAAGCAGAAGCTAAGGAAAATGCATCCAAAGGTAGCATTGCTCGTCAAAGCAGAGCTTGAGAAGCTCCTCCAAGCTAAGATCATCAGAGAAATAGATTATTCAGAGTGGATCTCTAACATGGTGCCAGTCACAAAGCCTTCTGGTGACATCAGAATCTATACTGATTTCAGGGACTTGAACAAGGCATGCCCTAAGGATGACTTCCCATTGCCAAACATAGACATGCTTGTAGACCTCACAGCGGGTCATGAGATGTTATCATTAATGGATGGCTTTTCAGGCTACAACCAAATTCATATAGCGAAAGCAGATCAACATAAAATAGC
This sequence comes from Chamaecyparis obtusa, assembly GCA_027943335.1. Lineage (NCBI taxonomy): Eukaryota > Viridiplantae > Streptophyta > Pinopsida > Cupressales > Cupressaceae > Chamaecyparis > Chamaecyparis obtusa. The sequence goes on along the minus strand of BSBK01003364.1, from coordinate 1,998,288 downwards.
ATTCACAACCCCATGGGGTACCTTTTGCTACAACATGATGCCATTTGGGCTAAAGAATGCAGGAGTAACATATCAGCGAGCAATGACAGCCATTTTCCATGACATGATCCACAAGATCCTTGAGGACTATGTGGACGATATCCTTGCAAAATCCAAAACAAGAGACGAGCACCTCAACATCCTAGAGCGTGTATTTGATCGTCTGAATCATTATGGCTTAAAGCTTAATCCTAAGAAATGTGTCTTTGGTGTTACATCTGGCAAGCTTCTAGGTTTCATCGTCTCTAGACGAGGCATAGAGATCGATCCTAAAAAGGTAAAAGCAATAACGGAGATGCCTCCACCAAGAAATCTCAAACAGCTCAGAAGCCTATAGGGCAAGCTTCAATCAGTTCGATGATTCATCTCTCAACTAGCAGACAAGTGCCAACCCTTCTCACATCTCTTATGCAAAGACACCAACTTCAAGTGGGATCCCATATGTCAAAGAAGCTTTGATAAGCTCAAAGAGTATCTAGCTAATGCTCTGATCCTTGTACCACCAGTTCCAGGATGCCCACTCATCCTTTACATCTCAACAACAGCTACAGCACTAGGGGCACTCCTAGCACAGCATGATGATGAAAACAGAGAACGAGCTGTCTACTACATCAGTCGCACTCTTGTGGGCTATGAGCTTAACTATTCACCCATGGAGAAAGCATGCCTAGCAGTGGTCTTTGCCACTCAAAAACTTAGACATTACATGCTTAGCCACACAATCAAGCTCATATCAAAGGTGGACCCTCTTAAGTATCTGTTATCAAGGACAACCCTCATAGGCCGTATGGCAAAATGGGTCATGTTACTCATCGAATTTGACATTTAGTATGTAGATCGCAAAGCAATCAAAGGGCAAGTCATTGCCGATCAACTAGCAGAAGCACCACTGGTGGATGCCTATCCACTAATCATGGAATTCCCTGATGAACATCTATGCATGATTGAAGAGCAGCCCATGTGGAAACTATACTTTGATGGTTCCAACACATCCCATAGCTCTGGGGCAGGAATCCTATTCGTCACACCTCAAGGTGACTATATTCCAAAATCATTCAAGTTGGGATTCCCCTGTACCAACAACATTGCAGAATATGAGGCACTCATCTTAGGTCTCAAAACAGCTATCCAATGGAACATCACAGAACTACAAGTCTTTGGAGATTCACAGCTCATTATCAAGCAAGTCCTTGATGAGTATCAGACAAAGGATGACAAATTGCTACCCTACAAGCAACTGGTGGATAAACTGAAAGAGCATTTCCTACATCTACAATTCAATCAGATCCCAAGGCTTCAAAACAAAGCAGCAGATGCAATGGCAACCATCGGATCCTTATTGGAAATCCCACGTGACGCAACACAATATGAATTTTTAGTCGAGCAGCTACACTCGCCAGCTTATGAGAACACCGATGCAAACATGGTGTGTGTCTTGGTTGGTCCCCAATCCCCATGGTACCACGACATCCATGCATATCTAAAAAATGGCATCATATCTCCCCATCTCACCAATAACCAACGCCAAAACCTTATTCGCAGAGCTTCCCGCTACACTCTTTTAGCCAACACCCTATATCGTCGCGGGTATCATAATGTCCTATCTAGATGTTTAGACTCAAACGAGGCCTTCCTGGCCTTACAAGAAGTTCACGCTGGAATTTGCGATGCCCACACGAGTGGCATGGTTCTAGCAAAGCAGCTGCTTAGAGTTGGATATTATTGGCCAACAATGGAACATGATGCGTGTGAATTTGTCAAGAAATGTCTCCCATGTCAATAGCATGCCAATTTGATACATGCACCAGCACAGGATCTACAGCCTATTGCACCACCGTGGCCTTTTTCATGTTGGGGCCTCGACCTCGTTGGCTTGATCACCCCCCTCTGTTCGGATGGACACAAGTATATCATAACAGCCACAGAGTACTTTACCAAATGGGTTGAAGCGATTCCGCTCACCCTTACTACTGGCATCCAAATATCCATGTTCATCCTCTACCATATCATTTGCCGCTTCGGCATACCATCCACCATTTTCACAGACCATGGCACACCTTTTGAAAACCAGCATGTGGATGATCTGTGTGCCAAGCTCCACATCCATCACCATTTCTCTAGTCTATATTTCCCTCAAGGAAACGGCCAAGCTGAGGCAACCAACAAAACTATCTTGAAAATCCTCAAGAAGGTTGTCAATGATTCTGGTCGTGACTGGCACCTCCAAATCAATCCTGCCCTTTGGGCCTACCGCACTTCTTATCACACTCCCACAGGCACCACCCCATACTCTCTTGTATATGGTGCTGAAGCCGTTCTACCGATCGAGGTTGAGCTCCCATCCTTGCGCGTCTCCATGAAGAACTATACAACTGATGAAGACTATCGTGTGGCCCGGCTCACACAGCTAGATCTGCTAGATGAAAAGAGATAGCAAGCTTACGATCACCTGGTGGCATACCAAAATTGACTCAAAAGGAGTTATAACAAAAAGGTCCATCCTAGACAATTCCAGGTCGGTGACATGGTCCTTAAAGAAAATCAGAAGGTCCTAGCAAATAGAGAAAAGAAAGGCAAGTTTGAGCCTACTTGGTTGGGCCCCTATGTTGTCACCGCATCCTTTGGCTCGGGAGCCTATCAGCTATCAACACCAGAAGGTGAGCCCTTGAATGATCCTATCAACATCATCCATCTGAAGAGGTTCTATGCCTGAACCTGATCCTGCATATATCAGAAAATCCAAAAACATTCAAAAAAGCAAAAAAAGCAAAAAAAAAGCAAAAAAGAAAAAAAGAAAAGAGAAAGAGAAAATAATTGTCCAAACGGTGAAAACTTGGCAATTCAAGCGCCTTGGACAAGTATGTTGGTGAAAACCTAGTAAACAGGTGCCAACATAGTAAACTGGGCTATTTATCTATTCAGTTGTCCTTTCAGCTACCGTCCTCTTCCTCCATCCATAACAGATCTCCCAGAAGTTCCATCTCCCCTATCCTCCAAGCATTCGGCTTCCATCTTCCTCCAACCCATCTGCAATCCATATCCTATTCCAAAGCTTTGTACCATATCCCTTTCCCTTTCCTGTACAGCGCTTTCCTCCCTGTATTTATCCTTCTTGTCTCCGTCCTAGTGAGAGTCCCGCCGAGTGTGATCTTCCTATCCCCAATCCTGAGCTTCTATACATATCCCTTGTGCATATCGTTCCTCCTTGTTGTACATAACCTTTGTCCGTCCTGCAGCAGCATTTGATCAAATATCTTGTCCCATCCCCAGCCTCAGAAAATTTGTAGTCCCACTCAAGCCTTGTGCTTCAGCAACATCAATTGATGACTTATCCTTGCTCATCCTGATTATTCCTTGAACTTCAGCTTTTTTCCAGCGAACAACTACACTTATTCTCTCACCAACCCATGGGTCCTTGAGGATATATCATTCCTCCTGTCTGACCTAATCTTCCATCCTGGTCCTTGAGGATATATCGTTCCTCCTGTCTGACCAATCTTCCCACCATCAATCAAACCTAATCTCTCTCCTTGGCAAAGGATGTCTTTTTGGAGTTATCATTTTGATCTTGGATTTTTTGTCCTTTGGGTCTTGTTAATCTTTTTGGCTTCTCTTTATCCCACCAGGGTCACCACGATTCTTTATATCATGGTGTGCTACGTGTGTGGATAATCTGGGGCAAGGTCTTTTGATCTTTCGCTTCTGCCTGTGAGTCAGTTGTGTGTTTGTGGTTCCTTCAGCATCGGATCCACCATGTCGCCTCTGCGCTTCATGTGTGATGTTGGGGCAACCCTGTGTGTTTGTTTAGCGTCAGTCCTCGTCAGTCCTCTGCGACGTTGTTGACAGGCCTCGTGATCCCAGTATCTTTGGCAGGTCTCTAACATAGCTATATTAAATCTAGGTTGTGCACTCCCGTTTGCACTTGGAGCTATCTGGTCCCTTGCATTTATCATATAGATTAATCTTGCATCTTTACATATAGCTGCATCTTGCATCTTGCATTTCCATCTCATCTTGCATTCACCCATCTTTGCTCTTGGAAGCTTGGTAATTTATCTCCCCTGCTTCCTCAGTCGTTCCTTCTCTGTTTCCTTTCAAGAAAATTCCACAATGTTTACTCCTTGCGTTATTTTCTCGAGGGGGCACAATCCCTTATTCCTTTAAATTCTAGCCTGGGGCATCTTATTTTCTTGTCTTTGAAGCCATGCCACTTGCGGCATCGCATCAAAGAGGGGCAAAATGTAGACACCTAAAAATCCTTTAGAAAATAAAGTATTTTTATTTTCTGAAAAATCCCTGATGACATCATCATTTATTAATTAATTAATTATTTAATTAATTAATTTATTTTTATGTCATTAAATCCCTTTTTCTTAATTAAAAATATTTAATTAAGAAATCCCTCCCAAAAATGTTTAAATCTTATTTAAACATTAATCCCCTATTTATTAATTATTTTAATTAATAAATTGACCAAAAATCCCCCAAAAAAATAATTAATTTATTTTTTGACCAAAACTTGGCCAATTTTCTTAAGACCACTAACCTCTTCCAAAATCTTCTAATCCCTTCTTAATTTCGATTAAAAGGCTAATCCCATCTTTTCTAACCCTAATCTCAACTCAAAATATTTAATTAAGATTAAATATTTAATTTTCATATTTATTGAAAATATTTCAATAAATTTTCCCAAACTTAAGCTTTTGGAATGAATAAACTTTTATTCCATAAAACCTAGGAGAATTCTAGACTCTTCTAGAAACTTCTCAACCCAACCTCTTCACCCATCCTAATCCTAAAATCCCCTAATCCTAATCCTAATCCCCTTTCTAATCTTGTCACATTCCATTAGCAAAAGGTTTACCAAAACTTATGCTAACCTCCTCTTAGTCATCCTCCTTAGTCAACAAAGATGGCCACCTCTTGGCCACCTCTTGCAAATGCATTTAAGGATGCATTTAAGCCTTCCTTATCTTTCTTACATGCATTCATTATGCATTTAAGACCTTCTTATCCCTTCCTTGCCACCTCTTGGCCTTGGGCACATTTACCAAATTGTGCACATGCCCTCAAACTTTCAACTCAATCCTCCCTTGACGCTTGTCAGGACACTTGTCCTTGACTCAACCCTAACCTTAGCCCTAACTCTGACTCATCCTTTTTAACCAAGCCCTTCCCTTTTCCTATAAATACCCTCACTTCCTAAGGCAAATCATCTTTCAACTCTCAAACTCAATAGCAAAGTTATAATGCCATTTTCATTCTAGCATAAGCATAAACTCATCATTTTAGATCATTTTCAAGCTTAAATCACATTTAAATTAGCTTAATTGTATTAACATAGATTCATTTCTTGTTTAATCAATCTTAGTTCATCTTTTAGTTTTGCATATTTGTGTGTTCTTGAGGCCTTTGAGGCAAAATAGATTCCTCATACCTATTTTGTGTCATTTTGGGTCTTCTTGATCCTCAAATCATCCTATTTGCATGCTCCAAGTGCTTGAGTTTGCACACCCACATCCATTTATATCCAAGCATATCAAACGGTGCATGGGCGCATCCGTTTTAGGCTTAAACTGAGGTGGCTTTGATTTTAGTTTGTTTACCATTAAATTTGATTTGATAATATGCTATGACGTTTGTTTGTCTTTGGCCTTCAAAACAGGTTTAGGTGCACGCTCAAATCCTAGTCTACAGATGACATAAGAATTCTGAATGATGCAAAGGACAAGAAATTGAGGAGATTCTCTCTATTAAGAGAGCATGTATCAATTAAACTGAGTATTGTTGAGAGTCAGTTGGAAGAATGTCTTTCTTCTAAGACATCATATGGAAAATTTCACTATGCAAACCTTCAGGCATGTGAAATTGCATCCTATGGTCTATGTGCACTCCTAAGCATTTCAAATGCCATAAAGAAATCATGGGATAAGTAGTTAGCAAGCATGAGGAAAATTTTTGCAGACTGTGTTGTAAGCCTACCAACTATGCAATTTTAAGATCTTAAGGTAAACCATTTTTGACAAGTCTTTTTTTTGGCACCCATTTTTTTTGTCATTGTTGTCAAAGGGGGAGTAGTAGGAGAAAATTGTATAGATAGTATAGTATGATGCATACTCCTAGGGGAAGTACAGATATTCGGAGATATAAGTATGTTGAAGATTTTTTTTGTATATGGCCACAATTTTGAAATTTTGTGGGACTTAGCCAATTTTCCTATATGTTGCCACCAATGACAAAGGGGGAGATTGTTGGAAATTTGGCTAAGTAGGATATCAAGTTGTTGTCATTATGGAAACATATAATCACTATGATGACCGCACTACAGTAGCAAGCATTTTTGTAAGAGTACAAATAAAATTATCTAAGTATAGCGACATTTTCCAGTCTAATCAGAGATAGTTTTGGTTAGCAATGTTTGTAGAAGTAGGTTCAGTACATGCGTACTTGAACATGGATAATTCTATATATAAAAATGACACATGTGAAAGCACAAGTTTGTATGACATGTATGGAAGGAGATATTGTAGAATTACAGAGACAGAGTCTTACATGACCTGAACAGAGTAAGAAGACAAAATAAGAATGATAGTTAAGGGATTATTTTGTTTGTCAAAATAATGACTTAACCATATAAAGGAAGACATCATAGATGTTAAATATTAGACAACATAAATTAGTTTTTGTATTTAGGAAAGAGTTTATGCTTGGTAAAGTCGACTGCAAAGTTATTATTCTTAATAACTAGTATATATGTAAAAAGCATGTAATGTGAAGTGTTGGAAATTTGGCTGAAGTGAGTACATAGATGTTGTCATTATGGAAACATATGATCCACATGAAGATTGCATAGGACTAAGAGCAAGTATAGTAGACCGCATTGCAAATTCGTCTAAGTGTCAGACAAGGTTTTCACCAGTGCACCAAGATACAGTTTGTGTTTGCGACATTGACTGGAGTGAGTTCAGTGCTTGCGCACTTGAATATAGACTCTATGATGACTATTGATGACCCATCTTAGAGTGCAAGTTAGTATGACATGTACGTAATTAGTTATGACAGTTTTACTAAAGATAGTGTTAAGTTGACAGGACAGAATATGAAGGCAAAATTGGTAAATAGTTAAGGGATTATTTTGTTTATCAAAATAATGACTTAACAATATAAAGGGACAACATCCTAGATGTTAACTCTTGGATAAAGATATATGAAAGCCGACCATGTAAAGTTATTATCTTTAATAACTTGTATATATGTAATTGTAATTGCAAGAAGAGAAGAGATGATGTAATATTGTAATGATATGATGCGAATGTAAGAGCAGCGAAAAGATATTGATGCAAGAAGCATAAGGTTATATACCTTAATCAATTTTGTAATAAGTATACATTATACATTACTTTTTTGGGTAGTGGGCTAGTCTGGTAATCAGATTTTGTATTGACAACTCCTAATAGGGTTGAGGCTTCTAACAATGCCTATAGTCCCTTAATCGGGATTGATACACTATATGCTTGTAATAGACTCCTAACAGGGTCAACATCCTTAATAGGATACTTTTTATTAGTGGATCTTTGTAGGTATCATCCCCACTGGGGTTTTCCCTTGGCCAGGGTTTCCTCGAGAACATATCATGTGTTATGAGTTCTTTATTTCCATTGCTATGCATATTGTTTAGCTTCTTATGTTATGCATGTATAAAGATAATCTGTTATATCCATAATTGGGCAAAAGAGAAAGTTTGTAGAATACTGATTCACCCCCCCTCTCAGTATTCACTATTTCTAACAATTGGTATCAGAGCTTAGTTACTCAGAGAAGAATCATTCAAGGAAAGCCTAGCAGCTTGAGTAAGATCTCTATGGATATGGATCAACTACAAAAAAATCTTGAAGAAGCTCTTGAATAGATTGATATGCTTATCGATGAAAGAAACACTCTGAAAAGGAAATATGATGATGCAAAGAACCTTATTGAGAAACCTAAAAACAAGGTAGAAGATCTGAAATCTGAAAAGGAATCCAAAATTCTTATTGAAGATTGTGATGATAACTTAGAAAAAGAAAATGTGATCCTTAAACATGAACTGAAGATAGAAAATCTGAAGCTCAGTTTGAAAGATGGAAATGAGAAAAATGAAGCAAATCTGAGATCTGAGAATGAAAGGTTGAAGATTGAGAATGAAGAATTAAAATCTAAACTTGGCAAAGTAACATCTGAATTTGAGAAAGTAAACTTGTAGCATGCAGAACTTGAGAAATACAACAAGATTGTGAAAGGTGAATTAACTCAATCCAAACAACAACTTGAAAGGCTATATTCAAATAGTGAGAAGATCGATGAACAAGTATCTTATGGAAAACCATCCTATGATAAGACTAGACTTGGATTTAATATATTTAGAAAAAATGATGAAAGCAAGGAACCAGATCTGAAAGAATCTGAAAGCATAGATAAGAAAAAGTCAGATGAGATCAACAAATCTGAGGACACACCTAAAGGAGAAGAACCACCGAACCAAGAAGAATCACCAAAAGGTATGAAAAGAGAATTCAAAGGTAGATGTTTTGGTTGTAATACTATTGGTCACATGAAGAGAGATTACACAGGTAAACAATTTAAACCTCTTAATGGTTATTGTTATAATTGTCATGGTTTTGGACATAGAGCTATTGAATGTAGAAGACCTAAAGTTATTAAGAGTAATTATGGTAGTAGAATGTATAGGAATACTAACAATGTAGATAAAAGACCTACTGAAGATATGAACAAAAGAAATGAAGTAGTATGTTATAGATGCAACAAGATTGGGCACATTGCTAGAAATTGCAGATCATAAATCAATTAGCAATGACCAAGATATGGGAAAAATGGAATTGTTTGTCAGATATGTAACAAGATTGGACATATAGAAAGGTTTTGCAGAATGAAAAATGGAGTTTTTCATCCTAACCCTAACCCTAGAAATCATGCAAGAAGTAATGAAGATGTAGGTAACAGACAGAAAGGTTGTTGTAGTAATGCAAATGAAGTGAAGTTTTTTAAAGGCACAGATCAAGGAGACATATTCAACATTGAAGGTAATCAGAAAGGTGAAGTATCAAGTGGTAAGAATGAATCCTTACCTGACCTAACTCAAAGCACTTAATTTATGATAATTGCAGTAGATTAGGAACTTAGAATTAGTGTAGAAGTAGATTTTTGATGAATTAAGTCTTGTGCAATTAATGTAAGGTATTTTATGATGTACTAATGCTATGGTTAAGAGCACAAAATAAAATATTATGTTTTGCGAGATCGCAAGAAGTTTTAAGTTTTGTAGGATAGCAGAAAATACTTTTTGGAAAGAAGAGGCAAAATAATTGAATGTGATGTCAGATCTAAGTGAGATTGAAGTAATAAAAGGTTATGATCGATGTTATTTGATTATCTAAGCGCATTGAAGTGTTTAGGAGAGCAAAGAATAGAGATTGGAAGCATTTTGTAGTATTTAGTGAAAGATTTGAACATCGAATCTATGAAAGCCCTAAAATCATGAACTTGAGGTATTTATCTTGACAAATCTTTGAATCGGTATAAGGAATTTAAAGTAGTCATGGATGTATCCTTAATTCACAATATCAGAGATAAGAATAGACCTAGAATGAAGAGGGAACCAGCAAAACCCTTGGAAGAAGATGATCCTAGGTTAGCATTATCATCCATACCAGATGGAGTTTTGCACTTAGAAAATGTGAGAAGTTATCTTGGATGCAAGTTAGAAACTGTCAGTGATAGTGATTTTACCAATGAACATATGAACATTTACAATCAGGACATGTCATTAAAATAAGGATATGAAAATTTGAAACATAATGAGATTGTTCAATATGCTTTAAAGTATGAGTTTGACAATGAAGAATGCACTAAGATCATTCTGAGTAGAATTCACAATGGGAAGTTTTGGCTAGAGGATAGAGTGATAGACATTACAGCTGACTTGATTCATGAAGTCACAGGTTTATCTAAAGTTAGTGCTATTCCTTTAAATGAGAAAAATAGTCATAGACAACACAGGTTCATCCTACAATGGCAGAGGAATTATGATTAGCAAGATCAAACAACATGATGTTAGATATTTATGCAAGTACCTAACAATTAACTTTTGTGCAAAGTCTAGAGAAGATGATATGGCAGCTGGAATGGTGTATATTGCCTATTTAATATGTGTTGACAAAGTGCCAGTTGATATGTGTGAAATTTTGAGAATTCAATTATTTGAAAACTTGGAGAAGATAAAGAAATCTAAGTATGCACAATTTAGATTTTCATCCTTAATTACATACATGTTTTTCCACTCATTGAGAATATTTCCATACACCATTGCACATGATTGGAATGATGGAAAAACTGCTATGGAAAGGATAAATACAATATATTTGAGACATGTTATTGATAAAGTAAATGAGAGTGCTATGTAAGTAGTGAAGACATTTCAGAACATGGTAACTAGTAGATCAAGAATTCCACAGTCACTTGTGAAGAAGTACAAGAATGATATATGTTTTATGGTTGACACTAACTTTACCTATATTGAAGAAGTGGAACCTAGAATTGAGTTCATAGACCCTCTTGGCTATGAGATATTTGAGGCTGAAATAGAAGAATATGTTGGCAAATTACTTAAAAGTAAATTGGACACTCAGTGCAGAAAATTTGGAACTTTTGAAGAGAACTTCGACTTAGCAAAAGCTATAATTGAAGAGAAGCAATCTAAGAAGAGATTTGACAGCACTATTAGGAGAATACTGAAAGATACAGGGATGTCAAAACAAGAATTCTTAATAGCAAAATAGACAGCAACAACAATCAGGGATATTGGACATAAAGAATTTTTTATTGTACCACCCTTGTCATCCAGTGTAGCATAGAAAGAACCTACAAAAGTCAAGGTGAAAGTAGAGGAACCAGAAAAGGAACATTTAACAACTAGATTCACTTTCTCGACAACTGGCAAGAGAATGAAAGAAATTGCTACTAGACCAGGAAAGAGATAGAAGACTATAGTTCAACCAGTACCAAGAGTAATTGTAGAAGTAAAAATTGATGACACTACAGTTAAGAAGAAAGCTTGGAAACCTAAAGTTGAAAAGCTTAATGAGCAGATTATTGAAAATGGAGACTTTACCAGAATGAAAAAGTACTACAGTCTTTATGATTATTCAGACAAACTTAATTTGGAGAATTATATTGTGAAGCATATGATGTTGGAAAACAAGAAATTTGATTCTATTCAAGGTCAAATACCTGATGAGTTGTACACCAAACTGCTAAATAGAAAGCAGAGAGCAACTGAAGAAGACACCAATATCAGAAAGAATCTTGTGAAGAAGCTTTGTGATGTGAGAGATGATGAACACTTGGAGTAGATATTGAAGGCCCTAAGAATCCATTTGAGAACCAAAAGGAGAACCATTTTGATTATGGGAGGTAGATATGAAGAAGTTAATTCAGATACAGAGCAAGCAATAATCAACGTAATGGTAGAAAACATTGGAGAGCCATCGGTTGCAGTAGAGGAAGCAGTTGAAGCTAAACAAGAGGATATTCCCTCTCCTTCAGCTATTAACATTGAAGATGAAACTATGAATATTTAAGGTACTAAGGTTGTTAGAAAGTAAAGTCCACCAATATAACTGAGAGGGGGGGGGTGAATCAGTTATCAGATAATTATAACTTTTAACATCTTCAACATCATTTAACCATGTAAGCAATGCAATTATTAACCATACAAAGATATTCACACACAATGACACAATAACACAAGATATGTTGACTAGGGAACCTCTTGATCAAAGAGTAAACCCCAGTGGGAATGATGCCCACAAAAGATGCACTAATATGAATATTCCTTGTGAGAGGATGGACTCTGTTAGGAGTCTTATGAAATACATTTAGTACATATAAATCCCTATTAGGAGATTTTGAATCCCTGTTAAAAGATTCTAACCCTATTAAGAGTTATGGAAGACATAAGGACCCACTGCCCAAACAGCTTCAGGGTAAGATCACTGAACACACTGTCCAAATAACCTTGATATTATTTAGTAGAATAATATGAAATATTTTACCTCCTTACTATGCCAAAACACACTCACTACTACACCAGATCTTAATTCCAGATCTCTGTACTTCACATGTCTTCCTTCACAATTTTGCTTTCACAATATCTTAGGCTCTTTTCTTCACTTCATGCTTACATTCGCATGCAACCAAACCATGCTCACACTTATTTCACATTTATACTACATAAAATAAGGAAAAACATTCCTTTCTTTATACCACACTCAAATAATTACAAATGAGTTGACACACAATTACAAAATAAAAGGTTCCATACGCTACATCAAAATTACACAAAAACTATCGGCTTCCAAATGCAATATCTCTTCACTCGTGTGACCTCAAATTTTATGCTATGAACCACATCACCATCAATGTGTCTCAAACTTCCCTTTAACTACACAAAACCAAATTCCATCCCGATTAGGAGATATCATCCGATTTCCACAAACCGCTACTCAGTAACACTGCCTGAATACTATTTTTACCAAAATGCTCATAACTTTCATGAATCAATGAATTACTATCTACGCTCTTAACCATAGATATATATAACATATCAAAGAGTATAACCTCAACATCACATAGCTCCAACTGCAATATCCCACGTGCACTAATCAAAACACTGTCTGCTTCTTTGCTAGTCTCCAGAAGATCATTGTGTTGACATCAATGACAATCATAGTCATGAATGCAACAACAACTGCTACAGAATGATTGCCAACATTTAGCATTCATTCCTAACAATATCCCCCATTGGCATTGATGGAAACATAGATGAAAAACATCCAATGTTCCAAAAATCCAATACTGCAACACTGCTACATTGATGCTCTGAAAATTCTTCAAATCCTCTTCATCAATCAAATCTTTCTTTGTTATCCTATTAAGTTCTCTCCAACAGATGGTACATAGGGTTTTTCATGTACACTTCTCCCCCATTGACATCAATGACAAAAATTTCATCACTATGTCAACAACAACTCAATGTCAAAAGACACTGTTTCAGAAAATACATTCACAAGAGTCCTCATGACTCAGCTCAGATACACATACTCCCCCATAGAGGAAGTACCAACATCCAATCTAGAAAAAGATAGGGCTCATATACCACTGGACAGATGCAATCAACTACATCATTACTCAAAAGTGGGTTGGGGCATAACCCCAAGCATACCTCTCAAATACTCAAATGTATCCTTAGGCAAAGGCTTTGTAAATATGTCTGCTATCTATTCCTTTATGCTTATGTACTCTAGTCTAACTTCTTTCTCAGCAACTTTCTCTCTTACAACATGATACTTGATCTCTATATGCTTAGTTTTAGAATGCACTACAGGATTCTTAGACATACTGATTGTGTTGGTGTTGTCACAATGTATGAAAATAGGCTCAACAAACTTAATTCCAATATCCTTCAGCATCTGCTTCATCCAAATTATCTAGTTACAATTGTTTGCTACTGCTACATATTTTTCTTTTGTTGTACTCTGTGAAATACAATTCTACTTCTTGCTCAACTAGGAAACCAATCTTCCTCCAAGAAAAAAGGCTCCTCCACTGGTGTTTTTCTTATCATCAACACTACCTCCCCAATCAACATCTGTATATGCACATAGGGTGAAATCATTAGATCTTTCATACCACAATCCATAGTCCATTGTGCCTCTTAAATATCTCAATATCCTCTTTACTACTGCATAATGCGACTCTCTAGGTTCAGCTTGAAATCTTGCTACCATTCCAACTAAATGTTGTATATCTAGTCTAGTGTGTGTTAAGTACTGCAATCCTCCAATCATGGATCTGTATTTCTTTTGCTCAACTACTAGTGTTTCATCTTTGCTTGATAGTTTGTGTCTTGTAACCATAGGTGTTCCAACTGGTTTACAGTTCTCCATTCCAAATCTTTTCAGCAAATCATTCAAGTACTTTGTTTGGCTAACAAAGATACCATCATTGTTCTGTGTTATCTATAATCCCAAAAAGTATTTCATCTCACCAATCATGCTCATTTCAAATTCACTCTTCATTTCATTAGCAAATTTGTCACAGCTTCATCTTCTCCTCCAAAGATAATGTCATCAACAAAAATAACTATAACTAACAATCCATTTTCAATTTCTTTTTTGTATAGATTACTATCTGTTGTTCCTTTAGTAAATCCCAATTTCAATAAATACTTATCCAATCTAGCATATCAAGTTCTAGGTGCTTCCTTTAGTCCATATAATGCTTTCTTCAGTTTACATACCATATCTCCTTCTTAAGTCAAAGGAAAACCTTCAGGCTACTCAATGTAGACTTCTTCTTCCAATTCACCATTCAGAAATGCAGACTTCACATCCATCTGATACACTTTGAATTTCTTAAAAGCTGCATAAACCAAAAACATTCTTACTACTTCAAGTCTTGCTACTGGTGCAAAGGTTTCCTCATAGTCAATTCTTTCTTGCTGTGAGTATCCCTTACATACTAATCTTTCTTTTTTTCTTACTACTTCTCCTTGTTCATTCATCTTGTTTCTGAATACCCATTTAGTTCCAATCACATTCTTGTCTTTTAGGTCTAGGAACCAATTCCCATGTCTTGTTCTTTTCAATTTGATCTTGTTCTTCTTTCATAGCATCAATCCAATGTTCATCTTCACAAGCTTCATTAGTAGATTTAGGTTCAATTTGAGAAATCAAACATAAATGTACCTTATTTCTAGTCATAACTCCTCTATCCAAACTTCCAATAACTTGTTCAATAGGATGATGTCTAGATAGATACCTGTTCGGTGTCATAGTCATAGATCTTGCTTCAACTGTAGATTCTTCTTTAGATTGTTCTCTAGTTTCTTCTGTAGTATGATTCTCATTCAACAATTCACTGTTAGTCTCATAGAATAATTCAATAGTTTTAATCTTAGGCTGAGGATTAGCTTCTTCATCAGATTCATAATCAAGCATTCTTTACTGAATTTTAAACTTCTCATCAACTTTAACATTTGCGCTCTCAATAATAGTTTTAGTTCTCTTTTTGTAACATCTATATGCTTTGCTCTTCAAACAATATCCAAGAAAAATACCTTCATCACTTCTAGGATCAAACTTTCCAATATCATCATCTCTCTTTATATAAAATTTGCTTCCAAAAATTCTAAAATACTTAACTGAGGGTGCATGTCCAAACCATAATTCATAAGGTGTCTTATCTATGTCTACTCTAATTTGTACTCTGTTTATTGTATATACTATTGTATTCACTGCTTTTCTCCAAAATGTCTTTGCCAAGTCATTCTCAAATAACATAGCTCTTGATGCTTCAGTTACTGGCCTATTTCTTCTTTATGCAATACCATTTTGTTCAGGTGTTCTAGGGGCTGAAAACTATCTCTTAATACCATTCACTTCACAAAAAGTGTTAAACTCTCTAGAAGTAAATTCCTATTAGATCTCAAACATTTAATCTTCATTCTAGATTCATTCTCAACTTTATTCTTAATGATCTTAAACTTATCAAATGCTTCAGATTTTTCTTTCAGAAATGCAATCCACATCATTCTTGTAAAATCATCAACAAGAATCATAAAATACCTTTCTCCATAGAATCCTCTAGTCCTGGTAGGACCGCTCAAGTCTGTATGAACAATCTCCAACTTCTCTGCCGATGTGAACTTCTTACTAGGAAATGAACTTCTCTTCTTCTTAGCCATCACACATTCTTTGCAAATCATGTTAGTAGGCTTCATAATTTTAGGCAAATCTCTTACTGCAAGTGTAGTACTCACTTTCACAATGTTATCAAAGTTTATATGACAAAACCTTCTATGCCATAACCAACTGTCATCAATTTTAGTAATCAAGCATGTCATCTCAGTAGGATTCAATTGAAATACATTACCTCTGATTCTAGATCCAGTTCCAATTAGATTTCCATCTTTATCCTTTATCACACAAGTTTTCTCAGTAAACCAAATTTGATATCCCTTATCCACTAACTGTCCAATGCTCAAAAGATTATGTTTCAATCCATCAACAAAGTAAACATCATTAGTATTAGTCTTTCCATCAAGAGTAATAGATCCTATACCTTTAATCAAACAAGGTGCATTATTACCAACTCTAACAACTTCGTCATCATAATTGTTAAACTTTATGAACTTCTTCATATCTCCAATCATATCATGTGAACAACCATTGTCTATAATCCAATCAGCTTTCTTTTCAACTTGGGAAACTAATGCTTTTTCTTCTTTAACATCAAATTCAAAATTTTCTTCTTTAATTGCTACAAATCCTATTTCATCATTATTCTTAGTATCACTTTCACTCAAAGTTCTTGCTATACTAGCTTCAAGATCTTCATCATTAGCATAATAACATTCCTTAGATCTTCTAGGCTTGAAATTATTTCTGTACTTCTTAACTCTCTTAGGACATTTAGATGCAAAATGACCATATTCTTGACAAGTCCAAAATTTAAAATTTTTCTTACCTTCTGGTTCTCTTTTCACAAGCAAGGCAATACCTTCTTCAATCTTCTTATCTTCTTCATTTCTAGACCTGCTAATGCTAGCATAATCTCCAATCACACTGGTACTTGACAAAGTAGGACGAATACTAAGAGCACTAAATGTTGTCTCCATTCTAGGTAAGTCTCCTGATAACCTCAAGTTCATCTTTGCTGCTTCCAATCTTCCAAGAAGAGTCTCTCTTGTAAAGTTTGTAGTATAAGGTATAACTTGTTCAATCATCTATGTTGTCTAATTGAATACAGGATTCAATGTCCTCAAAAATTTTCCATATCACTTCATTCTCTGTCTTTGATCCTCCACAAGATTTTATCCCTGCAATAATTTCTGACATTCTACCAATATAGCTTCTAACAGATTCATCTTCCATCATTCTAATATCTTCAAATGCACATATCCAATTATGTAATCAAGCTTGTTTTGCATGTTCATCACCTTCAAAAGTAGAGTGTAAAACTTTCCAAATTTCATTAGATTTCTTAAAACATTTTACCTGACTGTATTCATTCTCTAGAAGTGCTGTCAAGAGTGCTTCTCTTGCAAGTATGTTACACATGAATAGATCTACCTCATCTTTAGAACTTGTTTCAAGACCATCTTCTTCAATTATAGTCCTTTCATTCTTTGTAATCAACCAATAGCCTAGTCCTAAACACAATAGATGTGTCTTCATCTTTTCCTTCCAGCTGTCAAAATTTACTCCATCAAACTTAGGGTTTTCTTTCCTAAAATTCTCCATGGATCTCCTTAAGCTGTTACACTTTCCTTTCAAGGACTTGTTGCTCTGATACCAATTGTTAGGAAGTAAAGTCCACCAAGATAACTGAGTGGGGGGGGTGAATCAGTTATCAGATAATTATAAATTTTAACATCTTCAACATCATTTAACCATGTAAGCAATGCAATTATTAACCATACAAAGATATTCATACACAATGACACAAAAACACAAGATATGTTGACTAGGGAACCTCTTGATCAAAGAGTAAACCCTGGTGGGAATGATGCCCACAAAAGATGCACTAATATGAATATTCCTTATGAGAGGATGGACTCTATTAGGAGTCTTTTTAAATACATTCAGTACATATAAATCCCTATTAGGATATTTTGAATCCCTGTTAAATGATTCTAACCCTATTAAGAGTTATGGAAGACAGAACGACCCACTGCCCAAACAGCTTTAGGGTAAGATCACTTAACACACTATCCAAATAACCTTGATATTATTTAGTAGAATAATATGAAATATGTTACCTCCTTACTATGCCAAACCTCACTCACTGCTACACCAGATCTTAATTCTAGATCTCTGTACTTCGCATGTCTTACTTCACAATTTTGCTTTCACAATCTCTTAGGCTCTTTTCTTCACTTCATGCTTACATTCACATCAAACCAAACCATGCTCACACTTCTTTCACATTTCTACTACATACAATAAGGAAAAACATTCCTTTCTTTATACCACACTCAAATAATTACAAATGAGTTGGCACACAATTACAAAATAAAAGTTTCCATATGCTACATCAAAATTACACAAAAATTATCGGCTTCCAAATGCAATATCTCTTCACTCTTGCAACCTCAAAGTTTGCACTATGAACCATGTCACCATCAATGTGTCTCAAACTTCCCTTTAATTGCACAAAACTAGATTCCATCCTGATTAGGAGATATCATCCAATTTCCACAAACCGCTACTCAGGAACACTACCTGAATACTGCTTTTACCAAAATGCTCATAACTTTCATGAATCAATGAATTACTATCTGCACTCTTAACCATAGATATATAGTATATCAAAGAGTATAACCTCAACATCACATAGCTCTAACTATAATATCCCACGTGCGCTAATCAAAATACTATTTGCTTCTCTGCTAGTCTCCAGAAGATCACTGTGTTGACATCAATGGCAATCATAGTTATGAATGCAACAAAAACTACTACAGAATGACTACCAACATTCACCATTCATTCCTAAAAAAGGTCACCTTGGATACTGATGACAATGTATTCAAGAACTTAGCAAACATTATTGACAATTCAGCTCTTGATGAACCGGATAGAACTAAAGAAGTAGAGCAGACTAAATCTATCAGTGAAGAACCTAAGGAGACTGAGATTCAAGCACCCATTTCTTCCATAGAAGACATCAGTCTTACTCCTAAGACTAGAAAGAAGAAAGAAATTAGATCTTTTTTTGAAGATTTAGGAAAGGAAGTTGATGATGATGATCAGTTGCAACTGATCACTTCTTTGAATAAAATCATTGGCAAGAACAAGAAAGTGGAAAATCTTGAAGGGAGTCTGAAGGACCTTACTGAGAAGTTACAAAGCATTGTAACTACACAAATCATAGAGGTAGACCCTTTGGAGAAAGCTAAGAAGGTAATGAGCACTTTTGACAATGAATTCACTAACCTATCTGATATTGCAAAAGTGAGAGCTCAAGCAGCTTATGAAGCTTAAATGCTTTTGAACATCAGTCAGAATATCAGGAATGATATTAGCAGTCTTGATATTTGTATCAAGAACTTGAGGAAACATTTGGAGACAGGAAAATCATTCTACATACAGTGTACAAAACCAAAGATTTTGATAGTAGAAGAGGAACAAAAGATCAAGTTGAAGGAAGCTAAGATTCAGAATGAATGTAACCTTCTTTCTAGACCTAATGTGAAGGTATGTGATGCTGAAAAGAAAATTCGGCAGCTTTATGATGAAATAAAAATATTGCAAGATGAGAGGAACAGAAAAATGAGGAGACTCACTCTTTTGACAGAACACATCTCTATGAAGTTGAGTATCATTGAAGAGCAGTTAGAAGAATGTCTTACAGCTAAGACATCCTTTCAGAAATTTAAATTTGACAACCTCCAAGCTTGTCAAATAGCAGCTTATGGACTGAGCACATTACTCAATGTGGAAGATTCCATCAAGAATTCATGGGAAAAGGAGATACAAGCTATGAAAGCTAATTTTGTGGATTGTGTTGCAAGCCTACCAGCTTTGCAATAAGAAAATGAAGGTATAATATTTTTTGGGATACAATTTTGTAATCCTCCCTACCTTATTTTGTCATTGTTGTCAAAGGAGGAGAGATATTAAAGTAGAAAATTGATATATTTGATAAGGAGTGATACTCTTAGGAGGAGCTTTGTATTAGAGTTTATATTTTGAGAAGTTATAAGGATAGTATACATATTCTATACTATGGCCACAATTTTGAGATTTTGACTTGTACACTTAGCCAATTTTCTCATATGTTGCCACCAATGACAAAGGGGGAGATTGTTGGAAATTTGGTTGAAGTGAGTAAATAGATGTTGTCATTATGGAAACATATGATCCACATAAAGATTGCACAGGACTGAGAGCAAGTACAGCAAAGCGCATTGCAAATTTGTCTAAGTGTCAGATAGTGTTTTCACCAGTGCACCAGGATATAGTTTGTGTTTGCGACGTTGACTGGAGTAAGTTAAGTGCTTGCGCACTTGAACATAGACTCTATGATGACTAGTGATGACCCATCTCAGAGTGCAACTTAGTACGGCATGTACAGAATTAGTTATGATAGTTTTATCGAAGATAGTGTTAAGTTGATAGGACAGAATATGAAGGCAGAATTGGTAAAGAGTTAAGGGATTATTTTGTTTATCAAAATAATGACTTAACAATATAAAGGGATGAAATCCTAGATGTTAACTCTTGGATAAAGATATATGGAAGCCGACCATGTAAATTTATTATCTTTAATAACTTGTATATATGTAATTGTAATTGCAAGAAGAGAAGAGATGATGTAATATTGTAATGATATGATGTGAATGTAAGAGAAGTGAAAAGATATTGATGCAAGTAGCATAAGGTTATATACCTTAATCCATTTTGTAATAAGTATACATTGTACATTACTTGTTTGGGCAGTGGGCTCATCTGGTAATCATATTTTGTATTGACAACTCCTAATAGGGTTGAGGCTTCTAACAAGGCCTATAGTCCCTTAATCAGGACTGATACACTATATGCTTGTAATAGACTCCTAACAGGGTCAACATCCTTAACAAGATACTTTTGATTAGTGGATCTTTGTGGGTATCATCCCCACCGAGGTTTTC